>VZRO01002486.1:256655-291631 GCA_013397915.1 Daphoenositta chrysoptera
GATGGGGTATGCGGGATGGGGGTTGGCACCTGCGGGGGATGGCGAACGCGGGATGGGGGTTGCGGGATCTATCCCTCCCGCCGGGGCCGCCTCCCCCCCGCGCACCGGCACCCCGCGGGAGCGGGGAGCGGAGGGAGCGGGCCCCGCTCGCTGCCGGGGGAGACCATCAAAAACATCAGCCCCGGCTCGGAAGTTCAGCGCTTTACGCCGGGCGTCAGCCGCAGGCTCCCCAGCACTGCTGCTCCGGTGCAGTTCTGGGCCAAGGTTTGATTTAGCCAGCACCAGAGGAGTACCAGAAAACAGCGACCCTTCACTCGGTCCTGCCCGACTTCGACCCTCAGCTACAGAAAGCTCGTTCAAAAGAGATTCTGCCCCACTCCCCACTACGATAACCCCACCATCCCCTTCTGCCTGCAAATCACAAACCTATCCAGATATAATATTTTTTGGTATAGGAGTCCTACCCTCTTTGTCACCCAATTTTATCATTCAAGGCTGCTACATAGCTGGCTTCTCCACGTCCATCTGGTGTGCATCTCAGTGGTTACATCCAGCTAAACCAAAACCCCAACAAGCTACACAAGTGATTGTCAAAGCATAAATTTGCTGTACAAATGAGAATAAGAAGTTGAGTCCCCACAATACTTGTATTGCTAAGAACAAGTGTGACATTGCCTACCAAAACAACTGAACTAGAGAAGTTTGTATTTTCATCACTTCCCAGTGTCTCTTCCAAAAAACATGCCCATGCAAACCTGTGTGCATGAAAATGAACAGAGAACTGATTATGAAAAATAAACTAGCAAGTAAACGTCTACCTCCCTGTTAACATTAATTTCCTTGCCAAAGGAGCAGGCCATGCCCTACATTTTGGATATCCTTTGCAGTCTAAAAGTAGATCAATAAACAGCTTCACTAAATCTGATTTAATTTCCTCTGCCATGGGACATGTTCTTCAAGTCTCCCAGAGATCTTCCAGGTTGAATTATTTGTACATCAGCCAAGTGAGACACAGAGCTGGGGGAGCAGTATAAAGGAAAGGGGAGTCACAGCCCGTTCTTACAAAGAAGGGGGCTGTTTTTCTGAGTACAACTGAGAATTTGGTCTTTAAAGTGACACATACATGTAGCACTGTACAGAAAGACAGCAGATATGGTCCAGATTCTGGGACAAAGGCCAGACGTGTATTTTCATAACATGATTACAGATCTACAGTAATTAACACAGGAGGCCATTCAGGTCACGAGAGGTAAGGCTGTGTCAGCATTTGCACAGTAAAACCCTATTTGTAGGAGCTTATAATTAAGCTATGAAAGTCATGATGAAGCTGGGAAAGAGTGAGTTTAAAAGTGATTTTCCTCCTTTAAAGGAGAGGGATTTAAAGCGATTATACCACCTGTGAAATCAGGAAGACCAAAAGCTTTCAGTCTACAGGCAGTTATTTCAATGAATATTAGTATAAAGCACCTTGGTCTTCTCTGCCTACATATCCCAAGCTTGTCCAAGAGTATTTTTTCAGTAGATACTGCTATTGTTCATGCTCAATGCCGTTTACACATCTTTCACTCCCTAAAATATTCCCTCAAAACACGCTCATCCACACAGAGGCATCTAATAAAAGTAAAGCCCAAAACCAACTCATATACTGTGTACATGACACTATTTCCCAACATTTCACAGTGAAAAACAGGATCAAGACCACAAGCCCATGCTCAGGAGTTATAAGTGAGTTACTGAAAGGACCATCAAATGATAGTTAGGAGGATCAGCCATGTAATAATTTTTACAAAGGTGTTTTGTCAGAGGGCTTTACAGTCAGGGGTTCGCCATTATGGAATAATAGATGAAATATGGGAAAAGTCTTTTAAATACCAGACCTCTCCAAATCATTCTGTATTGTCCTGCTCCACACACATAAATACACCACAGCCTTCTGTAGCTACAAAGCCACAAATGGATAGCCAGAGTCGAAGTGCAAGTCATTCTTGCGACAGCTGTGACAAACATGCTTCAAAACAAAGGTCCAAAATGTTCAATCCAAAAGCTCCAAAGCCAAGGGCTTTGCACATACAAAAGTGGAAGAACATAAAGGACCTAGCTGAAAATACTATTTTTAATCAAACATAACGAAACTATTTTTTGTAACATTCTAGCATCATACCACACCGAAAAGAGAATTAAAAGAAAGTAATATTTATTCTCTAGTTGACTTATAATTGAATTTTAATTCTGTTTTCCCTTACTTCCAGTTGGCTTCTTTCACTATTGCATCTGATTATAAGCCATACTTCCATGTCCAGCAATTTTGTTAGTATCACTCTATTACAGTAGTAATTTCACTTCTCATCCCAAAAGAATTAGCTTTAAAATTGTGAGATTTTAAAATAGGGCAGGCTTAATTTCCAGTTTCAACTTTTGGTACACAACTAGGTGTTATTTTCAAGCTTTTGTACATGAAGGGTAAGTAAAAAAGAGAGAGTTCTCAAATCTCCAGTGATTGGAGAAACTTCATCACAAAAGCAGGTGTGAAAACAACATGCAGATACCCTTCAGCTGTAAGATTAAGAATACCTAGGATATGCTAAAAAAATAAGTAATTTTGTGGCATATTTATGTCAGACTAATTTTTTTCTTTATATATATTTCTAGTGCATTGGATAAACGAAATAGTGAGCATTTCTACATTTAGTTTTACATTGATAAAGCTCCTGGTGCAAACGTCAATGGGAAAAAGGGGAAATATTCTTCTTGTTCAATAACATTCTGAATTTGTGTCAGAAACTGACCTGATCCCTGCCTGGTGTCATCTTTCATAAGAAAGACAGCAAAAGTTGACTTTTATTCTTCTACTTTGAGGGAAAAATATTATTCTCCTTCCTCAAGCTGCCTTTTACCCCTTTGGCCTGCAGCAAGCCAATAACTCAGATGTTCTCTTGATCACAGTCAATGTGTTAAACCCCACTGAACAGAGATTTTGTTCCTCAAAAGCTGTTCACAAGGGGTATGTTTTATATATAAGCTGAATCACATTCAAAAGGCCCAGACCAGTCTCAAAGTATTTTGTAGGCATATAGCATAGATTTTGGAGGTGTGTACCCCTCTACCTGGGTTTGACATAAAAATGGGCAAGGGTGTAAATAATTCCCACTGTCTTGAACATCAACAACATAGCTCTGTTTGTACAAAAATAGAAGTGTCATAAGAAGCAGCACCAGTAATGAAGACCTAGAAATCACAGAGTTCAAGCTCATGAGAGGTCTTGCAATATTTCTCTTAGTAAGTCTTTGTAATAAAAGTTCTGGGTTTTTTACCTAAAGAGCATTTCTTAATTATCAGGAGTGACAGGTACTTCCTCCACCTAAGTCCCAAGAAGGTATTCTGATATAATAAGTGATGCTATATATATGGGTGTATTTTTATATATGCATAAAAGCTGTCACAGAGTCCTAGTATCACTTACTGGCCCAGTACCACTCACATTTTTACTGTCATACCTTTCTGTCAGTTTTCATTTGGTGATCAATATATAGCTATAATTTAAAATAAATGCTTTATTTAAACCATTTCTCTGAATACAATTCCTGTTCTAGGAAGACATCCTGGGAGTATTGGCTCGTCTCCCAGTTTAGCCATAAAATATGTCACTCTACCAGGATGGAGGGGGGTGGGAATTGCTACTAAGCAAGAGTGAACTCCACAGGGCTGTTAGTTACAAAACTGAACATGAGAACTACTCACTTTAAAATGTCCCCTTAGCAGAAACATGCTTGAAGCCTAATTCATTCATTTACATCTATGTCCAATACTCTCACCATGTTCTTAATTCCAAAAAGAACCTGCACTCTGTCAGACCTAACGTGGTTGCCAGTAGATTTTAGCAACATAGTGAACAATTTCACACAATATTCAAAATCAGAAAGGACTGGGGTTAGATCAGTTTGCCCTCTCTTGATTCCTGCCTAAGCTCGAGCCTCGAATACACTGGTAAATAAAATGCATGCACAATACACATTAATTTGAATGCTCATACTGTGCATATTTATCATAAACATATTTCTTTAATGAAGGGAAACCTTTTTAAAAATTGGAAATTATTTTCAGCTTGTTACAGGTTATTTCTATTTCAAGTAAACCAGCAAATTAATTTCTAAGCTTCTGGGGGGGGAAAAATCACTATCAAGCAGCCAAAATCCTTTTCATTCTATTTTTGTCTTACTGATCATAGAAGATGAAATAGTAATGGGTGGACCTCTCAAACTGCATTTCATACTAATAAAAAAAGACGTGAACTACCTTTAGATATCAAAAGGAATATCCCATCGATATAACCTATTCCTAAGACATTTTTTTCCCTGTAATTAGAGAAACTATTCTGACAAGAAGGTAAAAAGGGGGAGGGAAAAAACACGAATTCTGGCAGCAGTGTTTCCTCTCTCCATTCTTCCTCCCTAAGTGAAGATAAATAACCATCTGGATCATTGTACTGCCTTTGTGACAGGTGGTACTCAGTTATGTTTCTCATTTGATTGGAAAGTGGTAATGGGTCTTTAGCAGCTCTTTCTTTTGCTAATATACTCTGCCTGAAATAATTTACTCTAAGTTAATTCATTTGAAATGGGATCCAAAAAGGTTCAGTGCTGATTTGGACGTGTTCTTCAACTGCAACATAATCTCTTTCTCCCTGTTGGCATTCAAACTGGAAAAAAAGTACAAAGTACTCTAATAATTGTTTCAGTAATTTAACTTCTCACATTGTTCAGCCAAAAGAAGTAATGCCAATGAAATATGTCTGTGTCCACAGCCCAATCCTACAACTCCTATGACACAGGGAGACAATCTGTGTTGGTAAAGAGCATCAAATATTTGTTACTTTCTTAATTTTCCCCAAAATGGATCCTCTACCAAAGGTTGTGAATTTGCTGGTATTCAGATTCTAAGCTAGGCCTTTGATTTTTGCTCTAAGGTCAATATTAGAGAGTACTATTTTAAAATCTAAACTAAAATTAAGAGGTGTTAGAGACTCTTGAAATAATACATGTAATTAATAATTACATTGGTTTGCTAGTTATTGAGATAGAGACTCTTTTCAGGCTTATTTTTCAAGTGAAAGAAATTCCTCAGACATATCATCCACTTAATCCTACTTTGTAAATAAAATATGTTGAATCAGGCCCTGATTAGTCACTGACCTAAATAATCCTTCAGAAAGATTAAGCAATCTTAATTTAAAACCTGCAAGGGAGGGATAATATATCTTGCCCAGTTACTTTAACAGCAAACTATAACTAAACATGTATCTTACAGATGTAAGACAACACTTATTTAGATTGAGCTTCAGGTTGTTGGATTTTGATACATCTTATTTCAAGGCCAAGAAATCCCCTAGCATCAGGAATGTTTTCCTTTTATAGGTAGGAACTGTGTTAATACTTCTCTTCCTTTACAGTGCTTCTAATTCTCTGCTTCTAATCCTTCTCTGCACCATTGTCAGGGCTCCTCTGAAGTTTCCAATTTGCACAGGAGCACCACAACCTTACAAAACTTGGCCTGACAGTGTAGGATCAGGAAGCCAGGCTGCACGCCTTTGACCTCTGGATCATCCCCTGTTTTCCACATGGTGAACCACGATTGTTCCCTCAAGCATTGCGCTGCGAGGAGAGTTCCTAACAGGGCCAGATGATGCTTATTGGGAGAGATGGATGAGGCTGTTCTGCTTGCCTGCAATATTTGAGATTTACAAATGCATACTACAGTAAATATTATGAAGGGCATATATCTATTTTCACCTTTTAAAGCCTAGCCGTGTTCCTTGTCTGGCACTTGCCTCAGTCTGTAATCGCTTCAGCAGGGAGTTTATCAGCCCCTATAACAGACCAGGCTGATCACACGGCCTTACTGTGGCTGAGCCAAAGGCACAGAGCTTTGGACAGAAGCTTTTCCCTAGGTATTCACCCAACTGCAGAAATAACGATGTAAAATTCATGAACAGCAGTATTTTGTACATATACCCAAGACACCAAAGCTATCTGTGTTAGTCCCAGAAACAGAAGCACTAAGCTGTGTCACGCTGTACCCATTTTTCTCATTACATCTTGGGTAAAATGCTTTATCCCAACTTCTGGGATTTTCAACTTTGTCTTCAATTGCAGGCAGCTGAAGAGATTGTTTGCAACACTACCTCAGCTTAATCATTATTCCTGGCAGAAAAAGCACCTAGCTCCTCCTCAGGTTTTCTGAATACCAAGTTCACTCAAACCACTTCAAATATCAATAGAGAAAAACCCCAGCATGGAAAATTATTTCTTATTTACCATTTTGAAAACAAAGATACAAAAATTGCATATATTTCAATTAAAATCCCAGTCTAGACTACATGTAACCCTGAAGTTTTTCAGTAAATTAAAGCAGGGCTACAGGTAATTTATGGAGCTGGCAATCTACCTCCCTCTCTATGGTAGGAACCCAACCCCAGTATCATGGAGCTTGCTTAGCAGGTAAGATTATTTTCTCCTCTTTTGGGAGCATCTCTGAGATACCAAATAAAAATGAATTAAAACTAACGCTTACTACACTTTCTAATTACACATTCCTTACACCCTAAGCAGCCTTTTCGCCATGCACAAGATTTTTAAAACAAATATTTTAGAAATTACATCACATGACAATTGTTCATTGCAAGCACGTTTTGCTATTTTTAGTTTTTGCAGCTTTCTACTAGATTTTCACAAAAACTAGATCCACATGTAATACATTACTAATAAAGATGACAGTGTTGGCTTTAAAAATGCTTGTTTTGTTTCAAAATACCACCTTTGTTAGTTTTGCTGCTCTGACCACTACATAGTGGAAAAACATTTTCTGTGTTAATACTGGCCTGCTAATGAAATAGAAATACATGTCCTTCTTATTTTTCCACATGCTACATTTCCAGACAAAAGAATCTTACCTGGAATCCAGAATCCAGGATCTTGACTGGCTCACCATTTCACAAGAGCAGCAGCTGGCACAAACTGGCAGAGCTCCAATATAGTCAAATGGGGTTTATGAGATGAAAGTGCATTCCTTACTGAAGTAGCCAACTCAAATCAAAAGTAGGAATTTTAAAAAGAACTATTTGAAAAGAATAGCTACAAAGAAGTAACTATTTTCTTTGAAGATAAATACTTCAGAGCTGAGCTTTTAAATTGCAAAAAGAGAACAAACCCATCCATGTTCCCCAATAGGCAAGTAGTTGGGACACTGAAAGTGAAATCTTCATTGAATTCCTGGCCTCACAGAAGCCAGTGATACCAATTCCTTGGTGTTGTAAGAATTTCTCCTCGTTAGGAAGACACTTTTGGCCTAAAGAGTAGTGATCAGTGATTTCAAACCTTACTGCAGGCAGTGTGTAAGTGGTGCTCATTTCAGTCAGTTTTGGGACAGACTGGGTGTCCAATGCCTCAAGTGTTTGACATTAATGACCTCCAGGAAGGACAGAGTGACCCCTCCTGAGGCCCGTGGACAGACACCCTGCTGGGACACGTGGATGGTGCACCAGGCAGTCCTTCAGGGAGACCACAGCACGCTGGAGGAGTGGGCTGGCAGAAACCTCATGAATTTAGCAAAAACTGCAGAGTCCTGAACCTGGGATGGGTCAGCTCTGTGGGGTGAATTAACAAGATCACAGCCAGCAAGTGCAGGAATGGGGTTATTCCCCTTGGCAGTCACAAAGTCACATCAGAAATAACAATGCTCTGGTTTTGGGCCCCCAGTACACAGAGGAAGATCAACAAACTGGAGTCTGTTCGATTTATATACTTATAGCACTGACAGCCTAAATCTCCATGAGCAATCTAGACTCATTCTATATTTTATACAGAGAAAAAGGCATTTCTCAGCTATAATAATTCACAGCTCCCTAAGGTAAACCTTTAATATGATTCATGACCTAGGAGGACCTGTTCCTCTCCAAAGAATTCAAAAGAATTTCACACAAATTTCTCAGATACCTACAGCCACATTTGAGCCATCTAACACTGTCAGAGCAACCCCTTCCGAGTTGTCTCGCATAACACATGAAAAAAGAGAGGTTATTTACAAAGTAAATAGCAGCATAATGTCTGACTCCAATTGCCAGATAATTTTGACCACAGGTAAACACACTAATTGCAGAACTGAACTCAAAACTTATGCACACAATAAGAAGCATTAAGCTCAAAAACCCCTGTACTTTCTTCTTTGATATAATATTAAAATTCCAGGTATAAAGAGAAAACTGAGGAGTACTAACATGGCAATATTCCGGATGTTAAATATAAATTTTTGTAACATTAAACACGTAGATAAAATGGTTTACATGTACTCTTACCAGAGCAGTAAAGAACTCTTATCAGAGTTCTGAAAAATCTTATCTGCATGCTTACGGACTTCTGAGACAGTGAGTGTAGGGTTTCTGTATCTCATTTGTTTATAGGGTCTTTAAAACAATTAATAGACTTAAAAAAAAAAAAGACACAGAAGCCATTTAGTGCATGCAAACTCTTTACATTTCTGCAAATACCACATTATTTGTAGATTGGTAACTGTAAGGACCCAGTGCAAATACACTCCCTAGCCATTGCATTATCCCCAGCAATCCAGCTCTAGCGCTCTAATCTGAGGAATCATTGCCTGTCCCTAAAAATCGTGGCTGACGTGTTGGCATAGGTGAAATATTTTACCACCTGCCAGCAGGACCAGAAGCCATCAAAGCTTCCAGAATTCCTGTAATACTCCCCCTGCACACATGAAAACACATTAAAGTGGAAGTGAGAGGTTACCAGGACCACCTGAAGCATCAAACATAAACATCACACCGAGTGAATTGCGCTGTTGCAAACACGCCTTGAGGAGCTGCCACAGAGTTTGCCCTTGGCATCAGGCTGTGTGTTTGGAAAACAAGGATGGACTGATTAAAGCTTTGACCAAAACTGTGACATAGACTGTGCTTAACATCTCAAACTTCGACTGTGGGACACTGATACCCAAACTGGCTAAAGAACAAAGATAGCTTCTCATCTCCCGTGGTTCCCACTCTGACGTGTTCATATCAAAACTAGACCATGGTACCAATTCCCCTCAGTGTCCTCGCTCCCAAAAAGAGGAAACCATCATGGGGAAGCTGTAGTGCATCACAGGGGAGAGGAGAGGGACACCAAGAGCACAGGTCATGATCCCAGTTACCTCAAGAAGAGCTGACAACAGAGAGACAGGAAAGTGCACAGAAGTCAGAGTCTTCTCAGGAGAACACATTTTTTCCCCCTGCCCCAAGAATCAATGCTCATCAGGATAATCCTGCAGGTCTCAGCTGCAAGATTGTCACATCTCTAATGTCTGGCATCACACCTGGACTACTTCTGTAAAACCTATATTTTGCTTGAAGTTTGCAGCCTTTTCCTAGACCTAGTGAAAACACCACATGTTCAGCTGTATAGACATTTTTGCCTACCACACTGAGAGGTGTTTTCTGTCCATACAGACTTACATTTCTCAGACCAAGCTACAACTATGCAACTTGAATCATATTCAGGGTTTGCAGGAGGTTAACATATTAAGGGGAAGAGCACTTTTTGGCATGCCAGTGCTCCTAGCATTGGAGATAATTTATGTTTTACTGTATTTCTTGGTGTTATTTCAGACAATATAACTCTGTTTCTATGGCTGCAGCACACTCAATCATATCTGATCCACATCTAAATTATTAAGCTGGCAGTGGAACTGCAGTAGCACCAAGCACACTCTAAACCATCCCTCTTTGGAGGAATTAGTCTAACTTCCATTTCCCTGATAACCACTGTGACAGCCTAACAGATGTGTGATATTGAGCATAACTGAGGAGCAACTCCCTGTAAGATCTTCCATGGCACTTTATGTTTTGAGATCATTCAAAAGGAGCAAACAAAATGAAGATCACACCAATGCATTTCCACATGATTTTGTAGGTCATCGTCAAAAACTTCAAAAATTACTGAAAGGAGTTTTAACAAATTCAGCATGGAAGCTTTCTGATGAGAAAAATCATAAGGGTGTGACAATATGTGGTTAATATTTTATTCAATACTGAATTTTGATAACAAAATTTAAACAGACTTTCTAGTAGATAAAAAGAAAACCAGCCTGTATATCAAAGGTAAATCTGGCCCAAGGTACCCTTGTGAGTAATTGTCACAAGTTCTGCCATTTCTTTTAGTTCATGCACCAACCCTCGGGTGGGAAGAGTACGTTTTCACCTGAGGTGATTGCTGCTGTTTGTCCAAATCACAAGGCTACCATCAATCAGAAAACAAAATAATTTAATGCCTAGAGGTAGTAAAAAATAATTTAATGGAAGACTTTTTTTTTGCAAAATCCCTTGCCTGTCATAAATTGCCCATTTTCCAGGCAGGACAATTCAGGAACGTATCACCAGGCTGGTTTAAATATATGGAAACCTTTCACACTGTAGTAAACACCTGCTTGGGGATATTAAATACAAGGAAGGTAAGGAAGATTTTCCAACTACTGGTGAATTTTCTGTCAGGAAAGAAAGAATCCAGTATCCAAATATCATTTGTAGAAAAGCATAAAGAACTCCAAGGTACAGGGATACAGCCACCATCTCTGGTCATTTAACACAGTCATGATTACATCACAAGAACAGCTTGTCTAAATTCACAAAACGTACTTTGCACAGCTTTTGGTAACTGTGCAAAGCCATAAACCTTAGAGCAAAAAGCTTTAGAGTCGTGTCAAAAGGCAATTCCATATTTGTCTGAAACTCCATATACTGGTTAATTATCTGAAACATGACATTCAGAGCTACAAGAATAAGTTGATTGTGCAACCACAGATGGAGGCCTGACAAGTTCAGAACACTTTACAAAAGGGTCCTCGCAGTCACTCTCATCTGCCATTGCATACAGGCAAGATTATTTTAATAGCTATTTATTTTTATAGACATGCATGTATATATAAACAGCTTTTCCTTTCATCACTGCACATTGCAGTAAAAACAGACAATCTTTGCAGTGTACGAATGCAAGGCATCACATTAACTGTTGTTCTTCCATGGCATTATCATGGGAGATTTCCACCAGAAGACACATTGGTGGCTGGTTGTGCTTGTGGTATTTGCTAGCTCGTGGCCAGACCCTGCAGAGGAGGTGTCAGCGTGCAGCAGGCTCGTTCCATACTGCTGAACAAGGTGCAGAATTCTGAAGTCTCACCTTCCCCTATCTCTAACACAGAGCCAGTGAAAAAGTTAATGCAAAACACGGAGGTGAAAGACCCTACAGTAAATGGAAGTTGATTTACCTTTGCTGATAAAAATCAACCCAAGACACAGTAGCGTTTTATGAGTACAATTCCACCTCAAACTTAGGCATAAAGAAAAGGGTTTTCCCCTCTAAGTGTATGTAGATCATTATGGAAACTGTTCATTTTCCAGATAATACCAGCCCTTGTCTAGCTGGCTCAGCTTCACTTAAATGGGAAAAGTTCTTTCCTGCCTCAAAGTGGTGGGAAGAAGCAAGGCAGTGCAGCAGTGAGCAGATGAAAGGTGACAAAAAGTAACGCAGGCCACCAACCATCCCTCCCTGCCCACTTTAAATCCTTCTGGGGCTAACAGCCATCTGCCAGCTGTGAAGAGAAATGGGGTGCTACTCCAGTTAGTAATACACAGTCTGATTAGTAACTACATGAATAGGGCATGGCACTTGCATACACAAATCGATGAGTGAAGTCAGTTCGATGAAGTAAGAAAAACAGAAAGATGCTGATATTACCATGTGTGCTGTCACCCTTCAGACTGGATTAAAAGACAAAGCCAATTCTATGTGACACTCAGAAACTGATTTAGTGCACTAAGATTAAATAAGTTTGAATGGCTGCAGTGTCAGAGGGAAAGATGGAAAAAAAGTAAGGAGAGGAAGAAAAGCAATTTCTATAGTTAGTTTAATTTGCCTCCTGTGTTTGCTGCATCTAAGTCACATTTTGAAACAAGACCATCACACTGTGCCTGAAACTGATGGTTTTCCCCAGAGTTTCATTATTAAGCACATACTACAACTACACCTCCAGAATTTCAGCTCAGATTTAGGAATTCAGTCTTGCCCTCAGCACAGTGATTGAGGTCTGTGTGCCAAATCCAGCCCTGACCTGAGCGCCAGTAAAAATTGTCAAACACAAAATGCAGCTGTCTAAGGTCAAGTCCCAGATGTTTTGTCCAAGTAAAGCACAGATGATCTTGACCTCTTAAGAAAACTGAATGTAACATTCATGTCATGGGCTAGTCTTAAAAACAGGGTTCCTACAATAAAAGCAGGAGCTATTTATTTTTGAAGGAATATTAAAAGCCTTTGATCAAACTGTACTTTTTGAGCAGATGGGAGCTGGGTCTCAGATAACTTTAAATTGTAAAAAATTTGCCCAGAACCATGAGTTATTGCAAAATATGAATTGTTGATCACAAATAATTTTTTAAAACAACATCATGGTTGTTCAACGGTACTTACAGTATTGGGCTTTTCTCCTTTCTCTGAGCTAAACAAACTGAGAAATTTTATTTGAATTTCACATTGGTACAGGACTTCCAGAAGAACGGCTTGTTTTTAATATATTGCACCTGCTTGAAGCTAAGAATTAAGGTCAACAAATTTAGAAAAAAAAGTCAGAAGAATTCTTCAGCAGCTCCAGAATGATCCCTCAACAAAGCTTAAGATAAATTCCTCCTCAAAAATAGCTTGAGAGGCAACATGTCTGAGATATGTAAGATATGCCTGTTACAGATTTGCATCGACAAAACCTCCCTTGCCAGTGATACAAAAACCCGACTCAGCTGTTACCCAGTCGTTTGCATCCTCCTGAGTTAAAGACCCGTTTTGGAATACCTTGTGCTGCCAGTGACATGGGCTTTAGTGCCACTCAGTGTTCGAATGACACAACTGCAGGGATCTGCTCCGCCAGGGCACCCAGAGCGTGATACAGAGAGGAATGAGACTTCACTGATTTGTAGAAAATAGCCGGTTTTAAAAAACAGGCTGTTGTTGATCCTTCATTTGAGCTCATCTTAACCTCAATACTTCTGTTTTGGAAAATCATGAAAGCCGCAGTGGGATTTTCAGAGGAAATGGACATTCAGCGTGAAATGACACAAGAACAGGTAAAGTGTCATTGCCATGAAAAGTAAAGAAATCGCCAGCAGAGAGGAGGGGAGAGGGAAAGCAGTTTGCAGGACATAGAAGACAAGACAAAGAGGAAAAAAGAAGAGACATTCAGCAAACGCGGGCAAGCAAGAGAAGGACCAAGTGAACACAAAGAGTATGGGACAATGAAAAAAACGATTAGGAGAAGTCAGGTAGGCCATCACTGCTTTGTGGCTCACCTGGGCAAAAACTCAATTTTGTCAAAATACGTATCTTGAATTTAACCTAAAGGATGGAAGCAATCCCATATAGTATATTCCTTTATTCTGCCTCTTTCTCCTTCCTGATTCACATTAATTATTTTTGTTATTTTAGGATGGGTCCTTTTTTTTTTTTTAACCTAAAAAACCCCTCAGAGAATACACTTTTGAAACACCTTGCCAAAATAAGGGCTCTGCTATCAATATCCTTTCTAAATTAAAGCCAAACCAACAACTTGAAGAGGGGAAAAAAAAGATATTACATTATCAGTTTTATCAACAGTAATTGTTGATAATCCACAAAGAGAAATATAACCAAAGAAGTTTCCATAACACAAATAGAAGTTACAATCAGACAAAACAAGATTTTCTCCCAGGCCAATAAATATCAGAAAACTAAAATCATATACAGAAACTAAAACTGAGTAGGAGTGCTGTGAAAGAAAAACGTTATTTGTCCAAACAGAATAAGGTGAATCTAAGAAATGTCCTGAGAATCAATCCAGCCAAGGTGACCAACAAATGGCAGACACATTTTGCACAGGGATGTCACAGCCTGTCCTGCCAGCCTCACCTGACCCACACCAGTACTGATGCTGGCAAGTGGCAAAACACCAAAGGGCTGCATTGTGAAAATCGTTATTTATAATACATGGAGACACCATTATCACACACAACAGCCAGCATGCAGCACCACAATAAAGACGCTTCCTTTAGCAGATTAAGCCCTCAAAAAAATCACCAATCTCATAAACAGAAGAGCACAGAGTCCCCCTCGGCTGGCCTGAGGACATCACATGTCTGCCAGAGGAGATGGGCTGCTGCAGTATGGCATCACAAAAGGGTGCTGAAGGAACACAAACTGTTTGAGGCTTGTATTCTCTTTTCTGCTTGAATTTATGTAAAATCTCTAATGAATAGAAGTTAATTAGCTACACTTAAGACTGATACACAACTACAGCCATAGGGAATAAACAGGTTCACCAGCTGCTGTATTACTCCAACTACACTGTAAATTGCTGCATGCTATTAACATGCTCTCCTGGCTTCAATAAAGAAAATCTTATTGAAATCAGTAGCACACATTTCCTATTTCAGTGAGACATTGCAAAATTAAAATGATATGTAGTAAAAACAATATGTGTGAGCCACCTGCTTACTGTATGATAGAATAGATTGGCATAGAATGACAGCTGCTGCACAGCCAACATTTCAGATACTGTACTACCTTGCCAACTGGACTTAAATTCACACACGATTTCCTTGACTAGCACTGAATGAATTTTTGCTGCTATAAATATGCATTGGCAATTGTGATGAATCATCCTGGATACTAAGGGTCACTGTTAATTCAAATACATCAAGAACCATACCCAGTGCAAAAAGCCCCCCAGAACAAATATTGATGAGTCCTGACTGTTTTGATGACCTACATGTAAAGAACATGTCTTGACCCACAGCAAAGGGAAATGAAGACAGCCCCTGCAGGGCTTCCTGGATGCTCCTAGCACAAAATGCTCCATGTAAAACCAGAGATTAATCAATCATCACGTGCCTCCTCATGCTAGCTTGGAGTCCATGAGAGTTTCCATAATCAAGATCCTACAGCCTTATTTAGGCACCTAAGAGCCAGATTCAGAAAGCCTAAAATCCCTAATTTCTTACACTTATCCTAGCCTGTTCTACATCTGCATTTTGTTCTTAGCAGACTCAAGGCAGGTCTCAGCTCTACCCCTGACCTGGGCTGTCTGAATCCCTTTTCAGGCTCATGTTATAGGAGCTTACTGAAAGGCAGGCTCCTCGATGTTACTTCTAATTCCCATTGATTTCAATTAGAGCCATGTGTCTAATTATGTTTGCAGATCTTTTTTTGCTGGTTTTATATTAAGGAGATGCCTATAAACAGTAAATGTTTCTTTTAATCTAACTTTCTATGCTGGCAGCTTATGTCTCAAGTCAGTGCTGACAGGAGCTCTAACAAGGAACCTTGCTTTAGATTCCCCTGATAATAAAATCTTGTTTGCATATATAATAATAAATACTCTGGGTGGGAACAGGAAATAATTTGATAAGGATGAACATGATTTACAGTTCTACAACAAGCAACAATACTGTAGTGTTCATAAAAGGGCAGGTTTGGGGTAAAATCAGTAATCTATTTCAACCAAATCAAATGCCAATATCCCATCTGCTAAGTCTCTTTATTTTATATCAGTCTGCCATTTTCTCTTAGTGGTAGCATCAATAAACATTGTTGGTAATCATCTGCTTGTGCTCTAATGTGGCATATTCAGTTTCATTGAACAAAGCCAGGCTGAAGATCCCCGAAGGAAAACAAAAGTGAGTTGTTTAGTTGTGATTCAGACCCATGTCTCTGATTTAAGAATGACTCAAGTTGCATAATCACCAAACCTGAACATGAATAGGTTTTATCATACACAAAGCTAAATGCTAATAACAGCTGGTTTATTTATTCTGAAGAATTTTTCAATTACATGGGGTTCTTATCTTCATTCTGCCAAGTGCAGTGGAACATTTCAAAAAAAGCCATTAATTTGAGGAGATCACTAAAAATAGTATTTGCATCTGATGTTGTATAACAGGATTCCAGCTGGAGAATAGCACTCTGATTTATGAAAGGGTTTGTTTCTCCTTCCCAGCTTTCAGATAGATTTGTAATGCACAGAGATGAAACATTGGATACCTAAGCCTAGATTCAGGCTTCCCTTAGCTGGCATTTGCCATAAAATTCCTCAATACATCTAGCATACTCACAGTCTGCAGCCAGAGATAACCTAAAACATGATTACAAAGGCAGGTTTTGCTTCTTTGCACTGTGAAATTACAGTTACAATAATGTAATTAATCACGACCATTCATAGTTACAATAGGCCTGACAATCAGTGGTGAAGGGAATTATAAGAGGCCACTTACTCTGAGAAACTTGGAGATGATAAGCCCTGGCTTGCACAGTAACTTCAAAGCCTCATAGGTTTTGAGTTTCCATCAGGATGTTTGGGTTTCTAGCAGGAGCAAGTCAACAATAAACTTTTGTCCTTTAGCCTTAAAAGGCTTTTCAGTAAGACAGAGAGGATCTAAAAGTGTCCAGTTGTGCGAGCAACGTGTTACACATGTTAGCATAAAGCTGGAATACCAGCCTGGAATGGAACCTTCAGGAATCAGCTACATTTCTTGACACTGCTTGCTTCTTCAAACAAACTATCTCCATTTAAAAAGCCACTTCCAAAAAAACCCTGCGTTCTCTGATCTGAAAATATTCCCTTACAGACTATTTTCGGGAGAGGCAGCTTTTCTCACGGGTCACCAGGCCCTCGGCAGCCCCTGGAGGTGCTCTGCAGAGGGGGAGGACACGGAGCTGAGCACCCCTGAGGAGCAGGAGCTGCAGGGAGGCTGGAGCAGGCTGGGACCTGCCAGCTCTGCCACGAGGACAGACCCTGCAAAGGATGAGATTCTCATGCCTGTCAGGTTAATACTGCACCCTGCCCTGGCATTGTGATGGGAACGGCTGTGCTTTCTGAAGGCATCATCTCTGACATGAGACATAAAACCACACATGTTTGTCATTTCTATATTCAACACACCGATGTTGAGCTTGGGGAGGAAAGAATAGCTTCTGCTAACAGAGATCAGAAATGTCTTTTGAGAGGTGGCATGTAAAATCACATCCCCAGAAAAGATGTTTAGTTATTACTAAAAACTCTGATGTTAGCACTGCTCTCCCAAAAGGCTAGAACGCACTTTTCAAAGGAAAGACTGCAAAAGTAGAAATATACTAAGTTTAAAAATTATATTCTTGAATGTTTTTATGGTCACCAATGACAAAAAAAAATCTGTGACCTCAGCAGAGAACCACTGTTAACGTATCAAAATCACCTGAATAGTCTATTACACTTATTCTTCAAATTTACTATAATATTTACAGTGTTAATGATGCTTATATGTTAAACAAGCATCTTGTTGTCTAAGATGCTTAGGCTTTTATGCACACATAAAAATAAAAAAAATACGAACCATTGGAAAAAAGCAAATTTGCCAGTAATTTGTGGTGAAAACATTCAAATATTGTTCATATTATGTACGTAATTCTGTAGGTGTGGCTTGATCACATACAACATAATAGATTATTTGGAGCACAGGCACTGGCAAGCCTGCTGCAGTCCCAGCTGGCCTGCTGCCTGGGCTGTACGTTTTTTGTGCGAGAAATAAATCCTGCTTTAAAATGTTACTTGGGCCTGAGATTTACTATTCGGCAATGTCACCTACTGTGATGTCCACACGCGGTGGCACAGCTGCAGGAAATGTGGCAGCAGAGAGAGCCAGCCCTGGCAGCAATCCCCCCCTGAGGGACTGCTGACACCCAGGGAGGCTCCGGGAGCCACCCAAGGGAATGGCAGTTCATGCCAGAAAAACAGCAGTAACACGTTCTCCCCATCCTCTCCCTGCTGAAATGAATAGACCATTAGAAGCCAAAAAAGAAATCTATATTGAGATGCTGCTAATGTTCTAACAAAGTGACATAAACAAGTTGCACCTCTAACAACTCACCTTCTTCCTACTCTAGCTATTTATAGCAATCTCGAATTTTACTGATATACCATAGTCTATTAATTGTGCTGATCCCCCCACCCCTCGCCTCCCCAAAAAAAAAGCAGGATAAACAAGGGGCAAAGTGGAAAGTTTAAAATAGAATTTCCTCGCCTCAGTTTATTTAAGTTAGATATTTAGGACTGAGCTTATCAAGCCAACTGGTGGGCATCCTGCACATGGCATAGCACCTAGCACCAGCTTCCTGCGTGTGCTGAATCATGGCAACTGATTTTACAGGAGCCGCTGGTACATTCACATACAGAGCAGAAACAAGCTTTTTATTATGACAGTCTCTTAATTAGAAAGTTGTTAATAAACCAAGTTAAAAAAAAAAAAAACCAAACAATTGACTGATTATTAAATGACCTTAGAATAAAATGTGCTGTTACTATACTTGAGCTAGAACAGTGCAAGTAAATATCTCTAAAAGAAAAAGCAAAGTCTTCTATGACAGAAACCAATTTGATATGGAAATGGGTCAACAGTTGCTTAAGATGTAGCACAGTTTTGATTTGATCTGCTATATTTGGACTCTGTAAGAGGCGCTTCCAGTAACATCGGTATTGCTTATACATGAGACTTTTGCATAATCACTGTATGAAGCATTAGAATTCTTCAAACCCAGAATGGTTTTCAAAACGATTATATATGTATCTATGTTAATAATTTGGATACAACAGTATTTGCTGAAGAAAAAGAACAACTGTTTTCTAAAACAATTAGGATTCATGATACATTGCTTGGCAGACTATTGTTCAAAAGCCCACACAGTCCCCATCCAAAAGAAGCCCAAATGTAGCCATGGGCACCAAGTTATGCTTAGCACTTAGCTCAGAATACACACTGGTCAGAGAAGCAGAAATACAGAAATAATTGGGCATACAATTGTGCTATAAATGAAATCCTGTATTTGTAGCAAGCTGTTTTGTATATTGCTGCTTTTCAGACATGATCACCATTTGAGTTGTTCTTATTTTAAGGAAACAATCGGATTTCATTTTAAGATCTTTCTTTCAAGGATACTGTATAACATTTTCCACTTCCACCTGTCTCAGCTGTTAGCTTTCCAGTCCACCTTGTTTATTTCTGTGGAGTCCCTGGTAAACTTTGTGTCACCAGAAGGATTAATGCAATTTCACTCCTAAAAACTATGAAAGATGATTTCACCACGCTTACCGCTGTGTTAGGGAACCTACCCCACCCAGCAGGGAATGCTCCTTCTTTTTTTCAAGCTGGGAATGCTCCTTCTTTTTTTTCAAGCTTGGCCTCCACTCACACTTGCTACCAGTACAATCATGTTGGTTCTTCTTTGCCCTTCCATTCTGACCTTGGGAAGAGGAACACACATTTGTAATATCTTCCTTTAAGTGCACAGTAAGAGTGAACGTAAGCATTCCCTTCCTGAAAGCAAAGTGCAGGCATTAAATCAGTTTTGGCTCCTGCAGGGTGATCAAAGGAATTTGCCCTTGGCCAGAGATGAGGTCCTGGAAGCCCCCACAGCACAGAGCCATGATCAGCTGCTGGACATGGGCAACCTTAAAAACCAAGAATTACACTGACCATTTTCAATTTATCTCTGTGTGCTGTTTGACACTGAAAAAGAACACATCCAGAAAGTATTATCATATGTCATAACATTAGCATATTATCTCTGCAGAGACATAAATGAGTTATTGTAGCCATAGTGAGACAGAGGTTTGCTGAACTCAAAGGGAGGTAGGAATGCTAGATCTTCACACAGAAAACAAAATGAAACAAAAATGCACCAGGCTACTTGTGATCAATAATAGTGCCCCTAAAGTCAATGTGAATTATAATTACATAGGTTACTAACCTTTACAGAGTCCACATGAATATCCACTGGATTCCCCTGTCCGTTCTGCACCTTATATTCCAATAAAGATGATATTCTGAGAACAAAAGTCTCTACAATACATGTCTCCACCAGGGTACAGCCCACTCTGTTGAAGCATATTTTAACCTAATAATTCCTATAGCATATTGCAATTTTGAGACTAACTGCTATTAGTGAAAACCCAACTATTCAATCCTGTGTCTGGCTCTGTAACAGATGTCATACATATTGTTTAACAAGTAGTTCATGTCTCTTGACACCATTTTACCACTTGTAAAATAAGAATGCTATGAGATCATTGAATGGTAGACATTATAGAAGTAGAAAGCATTGACTATTATTTGTTGTTTTATTATTATTTAATGTAACATATGGATGCAAAATTCTGGCTTGTTTGACCAGGAAGACAGCCCTATATGTTTAAAATTAAATTAGCATAGAAAAAAATTAAGCAAACAGACTATCTCAAACAGGAAATGAAATAAACAGTATGGAGCTCTTTAAATACATAACAAGTAATCAGCAAAAGGGCTGTGAACGGAACCTGAGTGGGAAGCTTGTGACCAGTGAGGCTGATACTGCTGGAAGCCTGAATGAAAGTTAAAAGGCTCCATGACTAGGCCAGACTATACAGGCAATTAGAAGTGCTGAATGTTGCCAAGGCATCAGGCCAACAAGAATTACAACTCAACAAACTGAATGAAGGAGAGTGGGGGGAGGAAAAAAAAAAGAAAAAGGGAAAAAAAAGGAAAGGCTTTAATTAAATATTTGAGATCTCACAAGGGATGGGGAAAGTGCCAGGTAACTGGAAGATGGTTAACTAAACAGAGGGGGTCTGTTCACTCATTAATGCGTGGGGGAATTTACAAGTGTAACTTCTACTACCATTAATTGGAGCTACAGTAAATGAGTGATGCCAGTGTATACTGGTGGGAAAAGGCTCTTGTTACCTAGTCTGGTCCCACCTGCTAAGGGTTCATTGAAGAGTTATGGGGTGATTTATGGATCTGAATGAAAAAAGTCACCAAGATGGAACTTCTTGAAATAAAAATTTCTACTACTTTGAGCGCAGGGTGATCCCAGAATAATGCAATATTTTCTTCAGAACTTTTTCTGGCAGTGTTTGTTCAGAATTGAGCAAACATTTACTCTGCCCTGCACCTCAGAAAACCCAAAATAACCATATGGGACATGTGTCAGGTTCAGAGCGGATTAAATAGTTTCATCTCTGCAGTTCCTTGTCACCAGTTGGGATGATTTGATTGTGCCTGTGCTGAAATGAAACAGGGAAATGGAGCCAGCAGGCCACTCACCTTCAGAGAAACAGCAGGAAAGAGGAGAACAGAGGTACTTGGGAAAGGACCCGACACTGGTGAGGGCGGGGTAAGAACTGCAGGGGCACTCTGTCAGCAATGGAGCCATTTTAGAAACTCCATGGATGTAATTACTTCAGGTAAGCTTATAGCTATTTTTATATTCCATGGCTTTGACAGGACCTATCACATGTCAAATCTTAAATGCGTGTTAGTTATAATACATCATTTTGCTATCCACTGTTCCTCCATTAAACCTGAAATTCGTTCAAAACAGAATTTCAAGCTTCATTGTTCCTATACCACTACAGTGAAGGCAGAAATTACTTACCAGCTAAGCAGAGATTTATATTTTTTTCAGCCACAATCAAAGAAACTTTGGAATGTGTAAAACACACTATATTTTCAGAGCCCATGAATGCAAACCAGAAATAAAATGTTAGTAACTCTTTCAGGTGCAGAAATAAGGGCCAGGAAGCTCATGTCATGGTCCTGTGTTGGTTGTTTTATCACTCTAAGTGAAAAGGAGAAACCATCAGAGTTTCAGGGCATGGCATTTAAAAAAGGGCATAATTCAGCATCTGTTCTCCACGTGACTGTATATCATAGGATGGTTTCGAATAAGGAATCTATTAAATAAAACCACACATTAAAAAAAGGCTAGAAGCCTTCACAGTCTTGAGCCCATACAAAATCTTGTTAAAACTGGGACTGCCCTGAGATGCTCAAGAACTTGGTGTCTCAAGTGAAATGTGTCCTTCCAAGCACATTTTAAAAGATTTGGTATTCACAATATTTACTAGTGCTTTACCAGAAAAGCAGTCAGGTAGCCATCACAATAAACCCAGTTTTACTTAAACTTGGACTCCTATTTCATTATAGGAAAAACAGAGTACAGGAGAGATTAGAACAATAAATTAAAATTATTACTACAACCAGCAGTAAATGAGAAAGGTAGCCATTAAAATGTTTACAATGCTTGAAGGCAAATTTCTGGTCACCTTCACAGTTTTTACCTTACAAAAATTAGCTGCCAAAAATTCACTCTTTATTTCTTGCCTAACCTCATGGAAATATAGACATCTGTAAAGGCAAAAACAGGCCCACATCTACAATTGCTATGAAAGAGAGTTTATTTCAAAAGTACATCCCTTATAGCCATAACAGAATTAAATACTAGACAAGAATCAATTCAGCTATTATTTTTACATAGAACTTAAATGCTGACACAAGAGCCAATGTTAGTAGCCAAATCTGCTAAATTTCTTAAGATTAAGATGGGAAAAAATGGAAAATTTTCACATTAAGGTGGTGGGCTATATTGTAGCTTAATTTATAATTTCCAGGCGTATAAGGCAAGCATAGACAGACCATATGTCTTTTCTTGGCCTTTAAATGCTCCTATTTTCCACTAGACTTGCCTTTTTCTCCATCTATTGGCAACCATACCATTTGCTATTCAGGTGATTGGCTGTAATGAGCCAACTCCTGTTTCCATATGAATAACCACTTTTTTCCCCAATTACTTAAGCTGCCAGCAAGTCACTGGTGTCATGTTCTTTGATGCAAATCTGACTGTCAATAGAGAACAGGACTACATAAAGGGAGAATTTATGATGATACCCTTAGCTTAATATTTTTTGTAAATGCTATTCAGTTTAGCTTCCAAGGAACATGGGCAAGGCAGCAATGGTCCACAGTAAGAAGTAAGAATATCTTTAATTGGCTTTGTGCTCCACATGCCCTTGTAATCAGCCTTCCCATATGGTAGTCTGAAATAAATTTATCAATCTCAATTTATGTATTTATGTCACTTTAAAAGGTCCGTTTTCGTCGATATCAAAATCTATAAAATGTCATATTTAATTTTAAAATTGCAATTAAAAAAGTTAGAAACTGAATACATAGTTTGGTATTTACAATTTTTATGAAATAAGCAGACACACGAAAAGCATGGGAGAGAGGATTTTCTGAGGCAAACGAACACCAGTTATTAACAATACAAGAACTAAATTTATAATTTCAACTTACTTTTTTAAAAGGTCATTTTTTATTAAATCATTCTTAAGTGGGCTTGGATATTTTTTCACTTAAAGGGAAACAGCTTACATTTTGCAAGCCAGGAGACCTTATTCTTGAAATGCACCATGATAAGTGTGATCATGGGGTAAGGGGCAGATTCCTTGCTAGTGTTGGCACTCCTGACTGCAAGCACCATGTTTGACAGTAAATAGCTACAGACTAAATTGTTTTCCATTTAAAAAATTGCAATATTAAAATTCTAATAGAGAACAATAAAAGCAACATTACCCACTATTCAAAGCTTTGTCCATTTACTGCCTACCTTCAAACCTGTATCATTTCAGGATGCCTCTCCAGGTCACTATCAAGTAGATTTTCCAAGTGTTGTTCATTTTCTCGAGGTGATTCCATTTAAACACCATTTTAAGCATCTGAGTAATTTCATGAACATCTGCTTCTGCAATATAGACACCAGCAGTCAATCTAAAGAGAAAGACAAATTCAGTACATATTTAAAATTTCTATTGGTCCTACAAACCTCAGATTCAGTTCTGTATGTTTCCAGGTGCTGGGAGTTTACCTATCAACTAATTAGCTCTTGTGGGAAGTTCTTTTGTAACAGCAAGTGTCCTTAACAACCACTGCTCCTTTGCTGAAAGGATTTCTGGATCCATTTTTTTGTCATTGAAAACACAATAATAAATTATTGTTTACATAAGGTTGACAGCACTTTTCACAGAGCTGAGACAAAACAAGAAGCCAGCAAAAGGGAAGGGAGGTAAAAAGTAAAAATATTTCTTTAACAGTCTGCTAAGAAATAGATCATCTTTGACTGTGCTCATTTACAAACAGGAAAGGTCCTGTCTAATATCTGTATGCAGAAAGAGAAAATAACTGCTAAACCTGAAATTCGTTAGTGAAATATATTTAATACCACATGAAACAAAACAGTAATGTTAAATTCACTGCGTTTAATTAACCTCAAAAATAGATGCATCTTTTTAGGTTTAAAGTTGTTTTTAATGACGACCTGGTTTTGTTATTACTATTTGGCTAAAACATGATTTTAGGAGCACACATAAAATCAGAACATCTCACAGGTTTCTCTGATTACTCAAGACCAGGACTGGATTAGACTGTACCAATCAGGGTTTTCTCCCCACATGCTGAATAGCACATAAATAAAAAGATATGAATGTTGTCATTCACTAACTTCATGCAGAAGTTAGCTAGAATTTGCACAAATAATTTTCTACATGTTTTTTCGCCAATACAAAGGTGTTTTAAGACTACTACCCATTATAAAATGCATGTACTCAAGCCAAGCTCTAAAGCAGCATTGCTGACCAGGTACCAGCACAAGGCCCTGGGAGGAACCAGGAGATGTTTGAGTGGATTTCCCAAAGTTAAGGTACCTGCCTGCTCTCAGTTGCCTGAATGCTTCCAAATCTTTTAAATACTAATGGACTAATGCAAGGCACAGACTAGCTGGTGCCTACATTTGAAATCTGCTCTCAAACCTCATTTGCAGATTGGCCAGATGGTCATTAGTGTGGAGGTGTTCTCCAGGCAGACTTGCTTTCAGGGCAGGGTTTTTTAAATTTTGGAGGGGGTTGGGGAAGCAGAAAAGGAAATCTTTTTTTGGGGTTTGGATTTTTTTTTTTTTTTAACTTGGGGGGGAGGGTTGTTGGGTTTTTGTTTTTCAGTTAAGATTAGTAACAGCTAGGAAAGGGTGAATAAAAGCTGAGCTACAACAGAATATTCTCTAGTTTGGTGTATTTAAGAAAGTGCTTGCAATTTAATCCAGAGAGACCAATAAACAGAAGACTAAAATAAAAAGGCAGAAGGCTGCAGTGTCAAAGTGCTGTTAAAGTACATGAGAAAAGCAATTCACTTGGGGTTCACTGTAACACTTCTAATAATGAGCTTCCCATATTTAGACACAAGAGACAGCAAATTCAAACCCCCTGGAAAGGATACAATACAGTTATACAACAACACAGCAAACTGTATTTGTTTTGTTATTACTACCCATGCACCCTATGGTTTCTTTAGGGAAGATGATATGATATCTTTATACTGTAGTGTGTAAAACAGTCTGAAATCTCTCTTTGACACCAGTAATGCACCAAAATCCTTCCTAAATATTGAAAGACCTCCAACTTGATGCTAAGCTTGATCTTACTCATCACTAAAAAAAATAAATGTTTTGTTACTGCATTTCTCTCTGAGAGGTTTTCAAAATCCTTCCAGTCAGTACATGAGATAGGATACATATTGTCGGGGATAAGTTGTTAAAGTGAATTTGAAATGTGCTTCTCAAAATATCGTTTACACATTTACCAGATGGTAAAATAAACATGTAAATTGTTATCGAGTATACACCAACTTTATACTACAATTTTACCCACTGTAGAAATGGTGTAAAAATGTTGAATATAGTGTTACTTGTTCATTTAATAGTTTATTAACATTTTAAATACATTTGGAGAATAGGTTTACTTTCAAAGAAAAAAAATACTTACAAAAGCAGCATTTTAAGCTATTAATCAGGCCAAATTAATGTACTGACTTCTACATTTATCATTTACCTTATCAATAATATAATTAACATAATTATAGTTGGTTTCTAAGTATTTGCATATGCATAGATGTTGCATATGCTTAAGGGTATGGGTTTTAAAAGATAAATTTAAGTTGAACAAAGGGCTAAGACAGGAATTTTAAGAAGTATAGTTACCAATATCTTAGGTAAATGATGTGTGTTTTGGGGTTGCCCTCTGGAGACTCAGGATTTGGACTCAATGGTCCTTGGGGGTCCCCTCCAACTGAGGATATTCTGTGGTTCTGTGATTTGTAAGTAGCTGCTATTAGACCAACAGGTCACTTTGTCACTGGAATTTCCTCTTTCAGGACCCACCCTACATGTTCAGAAACAGGAAGATGTGAATACTTTATCTGTGACAAAGTAGAAGGTGTGTACCGACAAACCCTCTCTCAAAGAGAGTAATGCAGCTCTTCAGAAATATGCAGGAATTTAAATCTTCAGCTCAAGGAGAAACCCTCGTCCTTCTCAAAAATAAAAGGTCCCATGCATGTAATCACTAGCTAATGATCCTGGGAGAAGAAAACAGACAAAGGATTTTGATGCATTTTGATGGATTTTCTTGCTTGTACTAGTTATGATTGGTTTCTCCTTTTGTAATTCTATTTCTACCAACTCAGCTCATCAATTACACTGTGCTATAGCATTTTCTTTTTCACCTTTCAGACTATGCCAGCCCCTTTTTTTTTAGAAAAATAACTTTATTGTTTTACTGTGTTAGATTTAGGATCCTTCCTCACCTGTGATGACATATATTAACCCAGCATATTTTCAGTCTTATGCCCCAGCAGACTCTGAATTATTTACTTCTCAGATAAGAGCCTATCAACAAATCTTCAAAATATCTAATAACTTCTTTGGTTAATCCATAATAGGGGCTTGGCTTCCCACACAACTTGTTAGAATTATTTTTTTCAGAGGCTTTTCACAGCACCCAAATTCAGTCTGACACCAGCCATGAAGCTCCTGTTTACAATTGCTTTGCAGCTTTACTATCATGTGCCCTCAGCAGTAAGGTGTTACCACATAAATACAAAAGATACATGATTCTCTCAAGTACTAGCACAGAGCTAACTTAAGAGATAAGTTAACCTTATTAATGAATTCTGGAGGAACGTGCATACCTAACAAATATCCTCTATTAGAGATGCCACAACGTAAACTCTTAACCAAAATTGTCTTTAAATAATATCACCCCTGTACAAGGAGCTAGAAGTAGTAGACAATAGGCTTTAACAAACCTGTCTGGTTTTCTGACTCACACTAGGAAAGCCCATAATGTAAGATTCAGAGGTCAAAACCTGCTCCACACTGGCTGCTTTATCAGTGCTCCAGAAGAATTTTCAAGGGAAAAAAAACCCAAACCAGTAGCATGTGTGCACTTTTAAAACACCACTTGGAATGTCCTGCTTTATAGGATCACAGAATCATCAAGGTTGTAGGAAACCTTCAGGATCATCTGCTGCAACCACCAACCCGGCACCACCATAATCCCCCCTAAACCATATCCCCAAGTGCCACACCCTGACTCCCCTTCAACATTTCTAAAAAGAGCTCCACCACCTCCCTGGGAAACTTATTCTGATGCTTAACCACTCTTCCAGTGAATGTTTTTTCCCAATATCTAATCTGACCTTTCCCCATTGCAAAATAAGGCCATTTCCTCTCATCCTTTTTCTTGAGACATGGCAAAAGACACCAACCCCCACCTTACTACCACCTCCTTTAAGGCAGTTGTAGAGAGCAATATTCCTTTTGGATTACACTCTGCAGCTGAAGTGTTTGTGCAAAAATAAACAAAAGTATTTGATGATATTGAAAAGACTGCAATAATAAGGGTTTCACATGGGAATAAATTAGAATTTAACTTAATTAAATTCCCCAAAATCTCTGGAAAGGTCTGGTTTAGAAATCAGTAGGCAGAAACATAAGTTCAAACCTGAAGAAATAGTCGAAGTGGGGTAGGGAGAAGATGGATGTACCCAGACAGGAGGTGTTCAATGGCACACAATTACCAGTACACCCCTAATTGTGAATCCAGAAAAATATAGGGAAGCTTAAAAGTCTGACTACCAAAATCCCTGATGCACTCAAGGCGTGCTCTGGCTTTGGTGTGCTCACAGGTCCTGTAGACTGAAGCACTGAACATGAGAGAGAGCTGCTGAAGACAGCAATGCCTTCAAAGCCTGAGCCATGGAGCACCAAACACCTCTGCCAACTAACTTCGAAGCAGAGCCTGAGCCAACACTTCTGTAAAGACAGGGTGAGCACTGAAAACTTGTAGCATATGCTGCTATTTACATAACTAATTGTAGCATGCACAGTCAAAAAACAGCCTCTAGCTTTAGCATATACATGCAAAATAATTGATTTTATTATGTACAGAAAATTAGAAGCTGTCAGAAACAAAGCCACCAGTAACAGCCGCGAGGAAGAATTTCGAAGTTTCATCGCCTAGATTGCAGAGGCTAGTCTTCACACAGTTGTGAGGTTTACAGCTAGAATATAAATCTAGACAAGATTCAGTGACAGCTGATACCCTATCCAAGCTTTCGGTAAAACTGACATACACACACCATAGACTGATGGTGGAGACACTCAAGAGAAATATTCCCTGTCTCAGCCTAGCTGGGGTTTGTCATCGCAGGCATTGGAACACAAGAGGAAACTTCACAAAGGATATTGCAAAAATAATAATAACAACGTAACCTTACACGAAATAAAAAGGAAGGAAATGTGATGGCACGGAATAAAAGCACGACCTGAGCTGCTCCTAAATCTCTGATGAATAATAAGAGGACACCAAGATGGGGAAAAATACGGAAGAAAAAGCGGCATTCCACTGACTACTTTTCTATGGGGAAAAAAAACAAACCGAAAAACATAAACCTCAGTATTTCTCAGGCAAAGCAGTGCATATTGTAACCCCAAAAATATGCATATTAGTTATAGAAAGTTCTTCTCTTATTCATAAATAATATTATTTGAGACGATATTTAATCCTATAGATCAATTCTGCATTGATTTAACATGACACACTTTTCTTGCAATTAGAGTGGACAAGAATTTTTTACAAGTTTAAACATTTTAATAAAATAATAAATTTTAAGTAGGTTATTTTAAGATCTCCTCTTGCGAGTAACCTTTTTGAAAATGCTGTTAAATTTTTTTTTTTTAATCAAAAAGCTATTACAAAGCAAAGTTAGATCAGCAGAGGCCGCATAAATTATAATGCAACACCCATAAAAATAGGAGTTCACCTGTTACATGCTGCTGAAGAAAAAACTCAGACACTGATTGTACAGCTACAAATGCTACAAATGTTTTACTTTGTATATTCTTATAAAATGTGTCATGTTAAACGTTTTATGTGAAGTAAACCCTTTACAATCACAAGAACATGTATTTAAATGTAAATTTAGAAGTTTGGGTACAAAAGAAAGCAGCCTTGCATGGATCTCATCCTCTTCCCTAATCCTGAGCAAGGCTTTCCTTGTTTAAGCATCCTCCACAGAAGGAGTTAGAGGAGAAAGCTCTGCAGGCTCGGGCTCTAAACACAACAAACCATGGAAGAGCCAGGGAAGTGCCCCCGGTAAGGAAAAGGATGGCGGGGAGAAAGGCAGGGGCTGGAGCTGCTGGGAAGCTTTGGAGATGTACCTGGGGAAGAGAGCAGAAGCTCTCTGGGGGCTGCTGGAGTGTGAGCATCAGCCTGGAGCTCTGCTGCTTCAGCATTCAGGAATTCAGCCAGGGCACGCATCACCCCGAGCAGCTCTGGGGGAGCAGGGCTGGGGTTAGAGATAAGCCCATCTCCTACCTGCTGTGAAAGGGATCACCAGCTCCTGCTGTCCTGCCCCTGCACCCACCAGCCTGGCAGCCTTTCCCATGCAGCAGCACCATCGCCATCCAAGCGACTTCAGGGAGCTGAGCTGACAGCAGAGCAACCCTCGTGAAAGGGGTTGAGTACACAGAACTACACTTGAAATCTCCTAGAACCTTATCCTGAGGCAACTGTAGATATTAAAACAAAGTCAAAATTAAATATAGCTACTCTTTAGCACATTGTGTATTTAGCACAGGCATTGCCCTTGTCCCTCTCTAACTGGGAAATGTGACCGCAGTGACAGAACTGCATTTTAATTACCAGGAGGAAAAAAAACGCCCCAAAACCCACAACGGAGAGTATTGCCAAAGCAGAACAGACTTGGGCCCTGATCCTACCAAGATTTACGTGCACATATACACTAAACTTTGCACTGTTACAGGACAATCATTTGTGTTGTTTCTCCAGGTACAGGGTATTTGGAAAATAAACATATACCAGTAATGGACTACTTTAGTGTTTGGCCTTTCAGGTTACATCTGACTAAATGGCCTATGGGGCAGTATAGTCCTGAAGAAATCTGACATCCACATGCCATTAAAATAATGGTAATTTTTATAGGCCCGTATTTTATTTCTATCATTACATTTCACATTACTTCAGTTTACATCTGCTTATACAAATGGATTTGTGTGTGTTTTTAGGAAAAGCATGATTTTAAAATTATTTTCATTTATATAATGATCAGGAAGAAGTTATAAGTGAACAGTATATGGAAATATGGCAATTAAAACACTGAAATATTTAAAATACAATAATAAATAGGACATCAGAGGGATTTTTAGTATTTAACACAAAGGGAAAAATGAGCTATTCTAGATAATGCTTCAAAGAAGGTGAAAAGGATGTGGGCATTACAAAATCCTAAACACTTACAAGAAGAATTAAAATATCTGGTTAACTGCTTTCCATGCTATTTCTGAACAATATTCTTATATTAAAAGAATATAGCTGGCCTAAATATTGCCCCCAAAAGGGGAAAAATTCTTGTATTACACACACCAAAATATTGCTTTTGATTCAATTATTAAGACAATTAAATCATCAGAATCAACCTTGACAATAAACAGAAAGGAAGCTTCAATTATTCTTATAATCTAAACAGAGACAAAAAAAAATGTAAGACGAGTAAGATATCCGTTGATATTTTCATAGTTATTTTGACACGGGAGAAACAAATTTGTGTATCAGTTTTTGTATCAGTTAGAACTTGGTCTTATTCTTTCCATCAAGCAGCACCTGCTTTGGACAGTATCTAAACCACAAGAGGGGACAACCAGATTGTTTCAATGCAAAGCAGTACTGAACCCCTGAAGCCCATGAAATGACCTATACACCAGCTGAGGATTTAATCCACGCTATTCTGACCCTACCTCTGCAATAAATGCCATCCTCAATGCACAACTGAAATAACTGCTCGATGGTGCACCCAAGAATAAAACCGTAAACAGTGTGAAAGTCATTTCGAACCACAAGCACTGGAGATTTTTCAGTGAGATTTTCGTAATTTCTGAACACAGGTGACTAAGCCACTTGGAGGTTTTTGAAAAACGTCCCTACCCTCATCACTTATGCAGGGCGGGTTCCATTAGAAGGTCAGGAACTGACAATAGAAAGCAAAGCCCTTTGCCTTTTCCCCAACACCCTGCATCTAATTCAAGGGAAATGCTCCTTCTAATGTGAGAGCAAACTGAGCTTCCAGGAGAGAGCTTACACAGAGCTTAAAGTAACACCTGAGCACAAACCCCTTCATGCTTTAGCAGCGGGGGAGCAGTGGGGGTGTGGGGAGAGGGGAGAGCCTCGGGGGTTACGGGGGGATGCAGAGTGAGAAGGGTTTTTGTTCTGTCGCTGCACCTCCGAGCTCAGCCAGAGACGGGCAGGCACCGATCACAGAGCAGGAGGCAAGACAGGAGGTGCTCCTGCCAGGCCCTCGAGTGGACTTCCCAGACAATGCAGGATGAGCCACAATTTTCCAGGGCCACCGAGGGCCACCATATTTCCGCAGTGTCTCCAGCAGGAGGTCTGGGACCGAAGGGTGAGAGAGCGACACTGGTATTTTGAGTTGGAAGTCAAAAAATGTGACAGCAGACATTTCCATGAAGGGAAATAAGCTGTAATCGGGGTGTTGATCAATCACAAAATATGTTTTTTAGCTCACATTTATGATTTCAGTTTAATTCTCAGTGGGTGGGTGGGTGTCTTCATCTAAACTAGGACACCTTTCAGCAGCATAAAATTTCTCTCAACTCAAAATATCCATGTTGCTCTTTCACCCTTCAGTCCCAGACCATTATTTGCTTTCTGGATAAACAAAAGCAGCCAACGTGTAACTAAATACGATTAAAGAAAGAAGCTTAGTTACAAAACTGAATTCCATAGCATGGCCCACAGAAATTGACGTGACTTTTAGAAAGTTTAAATTATGCTCCAGTGCTGTCAGTTAAAAAAAAATTACCCAAACAAGCCAAAAAATTATATTTCAAATGACTGAAGTGGGAGCTTGGATGATGTGCTTTGGTAACTCATCAATGTTTCTGCTATATTAAAAAAAAATCAAATTATTAAGTGTATCCTAAATCAGTCAGTCACTTCAAGGTACATGACTATCACAATTATTGAAAAAGGCCTTGATCCTGAAAACATTTATGTCTGTGAATTTTTAGACAAGTGAATAGTCTTTGTAGGACTGACCTCTTACTTTACGTTGTTCACACATATGAACTTGTATGCACGATCAGAGACTAAGGCAGAAATACACATTTACAAGCTATCAACATTTTACCTAAAATGTCTCTTAAAACGGATTCAAAGTCATTACCAGCTGTTTCTTATTTAAAGCTTAATATCTGTGTAATACCTTAGACAGTTTTACATGGAAGTAACGTACTTGAAGTTTTCATTCTTTTTGCCTCGGTTACAAAAAAAAAAAAAAATCGACCTAAAAAGTCAACTTAAGACCAAGAAGATCATTCATACTCACATCAGCCCCTTAGAATTAGAAACACTCCAACTATGACAAATCACAGTGATAACATGAATAAAACATCACAGGTTTTATTGTGTAATATATTTTATAAGGTCAAAAGTTACATCTAATCAGCAATGGCAGCCTTGGATTCTAATGGATTCATAATTATTCTACATCCAAGAAGTAAAATATAACATATGCTCAAAAATCCAAGAGTTAAATATATATATTTCAACCAATATCTGGTTTTTCAGACGTACATATTTGAACAAACGGGCAGCTTTCAAGGGACCATGCTCTGAAAGAAGCGATGCTTTTGTTTGCATTTCCAGATTAATAGGCATTCTGATAAAAGCATCAAACGTTACTGAGCTGTGCGGCTCTCCAGACCTACCACAAATATATTATCTGGAAAAAGCTGGGTACTGAATGCAAACAGTCTGCTGCCTTCCCTCTACTTATCACTCTGCTGTTTCAATATTTTTTTCTTTGACTTTGCCCCCGTATCTTAGCAAGTGACACATTCCCTACTGAAAACCACATTTATGACAAGTTTTAATACTTGGAACGGAAACTTGCGTCCATTCTGCACAGAAAGTACCTGGAAAGTGTACTTTCATGCAAAATCCTTTCTTTCTGCTTTTCCCAGTTCACATTCTTTTTTTGTATCACAGAGATTTTAAAATTGTCCCGTGCAATTTAAATAAGATTTCCAAAAACAGTAACCTTTTTACAGGGAAAAACCAGAGCATTTCTAGTTGACAAAATAATTTGCGAGGGACATGCAAAGCACCTGAAAAACAGACTGCAATGAAAACCATTTTAACTATAGCAACAGCACTCACTGCATAATGTTAAAGGGAAAATTATGCAATTAGGTCTCTTATCAGACTTATGAAAATTCAGATTATGCCATTTGGAGGAATAAAAAAAGAAAAATCATTGTTCACCACATCTCCCTTGAGCACTACCTAGGGGAGGGGAGTGATGACCAGACAGTGAAAATTAAGAAGAACGTGTCCCACCTTACGCCTATTCTGCCAATCTGTCGCAGTTGTTCTTCTAGCTCCATAGGTTTACATGATTTTTTTTTCCCTATTTTTTTTTCTTTTTCTTTTTCTTTTTTTTTTTTTTTTTTTGCTGACAAGTAATACAAGACAGATTCTTGCCTTCTTAGGATCTTGCAATCTAGTTTAGACATAGCACGTCAAGTGGTGATGAAAGAAGGTTAGGGTGGGTTTGAAAAGATGAGGATTCCAACAGTAAACGATGCAGAGACATCAGTTTGGTAATGTACACATGTTTTGCATGATTCATTGGACCAAAATGGCCAAAGGAACTTAAAAAGCTGTCAAAGGCATCTTTACCTCTGACCTACCTAGTCATCCATCTGCTTCCTCATACTGTCAATCAAAACCCTCCCATCCTTATCACTATTCTATTACACACATTTTCCACAACCATTTCTCCTCCAGCTCTTAAAAAATATCTTAGCAAACATTTCAATCAGTCATTAAAAACCTTGTTAAAATATGCAATGTGTCATCAAATATGCATAGCGTACTCGTGCAAAATCTGTAGAGCGTAAATCACTGTATTACATTTGATATAGTATTAATGTGAAACATCAGACAAGGTATTACCAATAGGAACTTTGAATTACTTTCTACAGATTGGAGCTTGATTTTGTGTTATATAAAATAAAGGAAGGCCAATTACATAGATTATTTTACACAATAATTAAATTATAACCCATTCAGCATGCCTAGAATAATAATACAAATTATACTTCACGTAAAATTCATGCAATTAATTGCTGTTCTGACAAATTCATACACAGGGGTTTGCTTCAACTAAACTGCACACGTTGCAATTTAAACACACCGGGTCAAAACCCGCGCATTCGCTCCTCGGTGAACGCAAACGCTTTAACGTGTTGGTAAACATATGTTTAGCAGATACACCGGTGTGCCTCTAAAAATAATATTCTAAAAAATTGTAATAGTAACAGAGTGACCTACCGACAGGAAATAGCCTTTTTAACTTCTGCAGCCCTTATCTCTTCCAGCCTCTCGCACAAATAGTTACGGAATTATCCCGTCCAAATAGTTATGGAACAACATCAACCACTCACGCACAGGCAAGAATTTTGTTCAGACCTGTCACGCGTTACGTATTTATCCCAGACCCGCTGGATAACCCCCTCTGGATAAAGCCTGGCGGGAGCTCCGGGCGGCGCGGGCTGCCCGGTGACGGCCCGGCGGGCGGAGGGCTGCGGGCTGCGGGCTGCTGCTCCCCGGCCCCGCGGCCGCCGAGGGGAGCGGGC
>VZRO01002486.1:308710-352299 GCA_013397915.1 Daphoenositta chrysoptera
TATAATATAATATAATATAATATAATATAAGGACAGTGTGTCCATGAACTGAGGACAGGGGTGAGCTGGCTCTTTAGCCATGACAATGTACAAACACCCCCCACCTCTGTTTCCATGATTACCATTTCTTAAGTGTCTCCACAGCTTGGGTCTCTCAGACACAGATTTGGATATCTTTATGCCTCTTGGAAGAAGTTAAAATAAATGAAGAAGGAAAAGAGAAAACTACTAAATCTCAGAACTGCTCTCAGCATGTAACAAAAACACACATAGAACACGGCTTACAGATATTCTGCTGATTACCTACAGTCAAAGGCTCCATTCCTTGCACAACCTCCAACAAAAATAAATTTATTATTTGAAGCATTGAGAATATCATGCACGTAGAACTAAAATCACCTACGCACATGTAAAAAATTAGTATTTAGAATGAACGAAGCATATCATTCCACCTCACTCTAATTCATCACACCTCACCTGCTTGCCAACATTTTTTATTGCCAGCTGTTCAGGTGTCATCTTATCTTCTTCTTCAACAGCCTGTGAAAGAAACACAGAAAAGGTCAGTGTTTCAGAATTTGTTTACTTTTTCCCCAAGCCACAGATTCTCAAAATACAATTCTGTTCCTTAAAAAAAAAAAAAANAACACATTTCAGAAAGTCAAAAGGAAAGGTACTTCAGCTTTTCAGCAGACGTGGTTTTAATTACTGAGTGTTAGTGCAAAAGATAAAGGCAAATACTTATGAATGGTTTTATTGTCAGATATTCACCAAAATGTTATTAAGCAAAAATCTTAAATGAGCAATATCAATAGTTAAAGACAGTTAAAAACCATTAGAATAGTAAAGCAGAATCAAACCCAGCATTATCTATACTGTTTCAACTACTGGAGATTTGATCTCAATAAATTTTTGTACTGTTTAAAGTAATTTATTTTAATACATTTTGATACTGTTATGTTGCCTTCAAACACAGTGTCTTCATAAAGTTCATCCACTAACTTAACTAGTGAATGGAATATTGAATTTTGGTTTTAAGGACTTCTAAGGAGTTGAAAAAACTTGTTAAGAAATACTGACATGGTTACTACTCATAGAATGCTTGTTGAGATCTAGTACTTGTAAGAAATATTTCTAAGTGTGTCAGTATTAAAACAGTACAAGTGGTTGTGATTCCTCTTTCTTACATAACCAGTAACAAATTTCTTATCTGAACAGAACACTGAGTTGGGCTCTGGAATGTGTTCTAAATACTTACAGCCTATGTACTAGACTGATACAGATAGATAACCTTTACTCTGCTACAGTGATCAAACAGTCCTTGACTGAAGGATTGAAAATTCAACTAACTGCTCATTTTGATCTACAGAAATCTCATGTTCTCGTCACTAAGTATCAATACAAAATCGATGGGATTACTCACATTTCAAAGCAAAAGGTGTAACAAAACACTTTGACAGTTTAGGGCAAAAAGTCTGGTGGAGCCTGAGGAACTAATGTGGCAACTTCACACAGAAACCACACATAGTTTGTTAGTACAAACTACAGACATTCTGGACAAAGCTTGAGACAATCAATTCCTTCTGAAATTAAGCAACTAATTCCTTAACTTCATAAACACAGCTACTATAGTTATACTATTATTACAGGATATGAATACCTTGTTATAGTTCTTAGCTAATTCTAACATCTCCTTCACTACTGTTTCATTGAGTTTGCAATGTTCACTGTAGTCCTGAAGAGTCAAACCTTCCATCCAACTCTTCTTATGCAAATTTAGAAGCATCTGCAAAACAAAACCTCTTTAGAACATTCATTATAAAATACTTTCAGAATACTATGAAGATCTCTTTGGCAGAAAACCAATTTATAGTAAGAAGAATATAATAAAAAATACTGATCTTACAATGTCAATGTTTAAACAGAGGAAATACAATCATCAACTATTCTGCTAGAGTAGATGATAGACCTGCATACTTTTTAAAGATCGAAATTTCTTGAATCCTAAATGTGTAAATGAGGCATGGAAACATGGGTCCCATTTGCTTTGACAGGAATTTGTAGATTTGTTTTCTGTGATTTGTTATTTTTGCTGCAGGTTGAGAATGCACAATTGCCTTGTAGCAGGGCTAAGAGAAAATTGAATACTTTAGCCACCATATGAGGAATAGTTGAAGCTTTTGGCCTCTGACAAAGTTGAAAAATATTTTAATGCTTGGATTAAATTCATTAAGTAGTTATATAGGCTTCACTGATTATCTGATCTGTATGCAAGCAACTGACAGTTATGATAAAATAAACTTTGAAAGTGACCAAAGCATGACTTGTGTGTCTTTGCCTCATACAAAATAAACAAACATAAAAACCATAACATAAAATGTGCAGAGGTTTGATGGTGATAATGCAGGCACTATTACAAATATTTGAAAGGTTTTACTTGATACTTTGATGTCACTCTTGAAAGAGTAAAGGAATAGCTACAACAGCAATTTCTTTATTTTCACGAATAAAGAAAGTGTATTTTGTAGATCTCCTGCACACTTGATGACTGTAGGGAGGACCCTTTCAGCAAACAGTTTCAGCTTGCCTTCAATTTGTGAACATTTACTAGACATTTTTGTAATTGCTACCACCTGAATTAAAGTACCTGTTTCATCCTATGTACAGTTTCCAAAGAAACCTTGCTTTGGAACACATGAACTGAGTTGAAAGTTTGTGTCATAATTTGTGTTAGCAAGATCTTAGCTACTGACAGAAGGAGTCGTAGGCAAACTGCATATGGACAGTTTAGCTAGGCTATCTTGATTTTAAAATTATGGTTTGGTGTGATGAGCTCCTAATCTAATACATGAAGCATGTACTCTTCTTACTACAGATGGAGATAACAGATCACCACCACCACGAGGGGGGTTTGAGATATGTATGAAGCTGCCTTATGAAAGATGTGAGAGATAGTTGTTGCCTCACAGATTAAAGTTTTCCTAACTTGGTCAAGATTATTCTCCTACTTGCAAAGGTAGTAACTTACTTATGTAAAGCCATTGCTGAAAATACACACTTGGAGCTTCAGGCAAGACTGGATTTGCCAAATTGTTGTATGTGAATGGAAACAATCACCCACTGGAAGCCTCATGGACATTTCCTGAGAGAGCTGGTTTTGTTGAATCAGTTGTTTTCAGTAACAGTGAGGTCTTGGAAGTCTAATACTGCCCTACAAAGGGTAGTGCATTTTCATATTCTTTCCAGCTCCCTGATTTGCACACATATTCCTTCACCATTTGAAACTGGGTTTTTTCTTATTACTTGTACCTCTCTAAAAGTCTGAATTCTGTGAAAAAACTATTCTGACCATTTCATCCTAAACTCTGAGATCAATTTATAACCCTAACAAGGCCATGAAAATGCAGAGACGTATCAGAGAACACACACAGAGGACAGAATCTGGCTTTTCAAGAATTAACTTCTGTAGATGATATATAAGCTTTTCTTTTTTTTTTTTTTTCCTGTTTGTTTTCCTGGTTGAGACTCTCAAGCTAGATTTTGCTTGTAACTTGAAGTTTGATGCAAAATTAACAGAAAAGATTGGTTGTCAGTAACTCCACAATATTTCTTCTGTAAATGCAGGACATCATTACTTCCTGATATTCAGTGATGTCTTGGGGAGTTCCAATCATACCAACTGGAAGAACCTTCTGTCAAAGTGATTATAGCAAACAAAAACCCAACATCCCTTGGTTATACATTCCATTTTGGAAAACACTTAAAAATTCTCCTAGCTTCAGGAATTCCAGCTTGTGAAAACTGAAGGCAGCTAATATGTCTTTCAGCTTCATCACTGAAAACTTGATACTTTGGACAAACTTTAGTGCAGAGAACAGCATGAGAACTCACTATAAGGTGGACAAAAATGTTGTTGAACTATTCATATGGTCATTAGAATGTGGTTTTGGAAAGTTTCATCACCATGACTGTACCTCCAAGTGCTTTCTGGAAGAGAAGCCACCTATTCCAGAAGAGTTAAAACAACTATTGAAAGTAACAGCCATTGAAATCAGAATATTGCCACAAATCTTAAATAGTTTGTATAATGTTCCTTTTACTCTGAATTAAAGCTGAAACATTTACCTTCTGTTCTAATTCATTCTTCCTGTAGTTGATGGTGATGGAATAGTAATGTCTGTTTAGTCCATGGATTAGTGCCTGCAAAATGTAGGGGAGAAACTGAAGTAAATCATCTACTGCTGAAATGAAGAAATATCAGAAGAAAAAAGCTAATTTCAATACAAACATCTTTAAACATCACTCAAATAAAAGAAAAAACACAAAGAATGAAATACAGAGACTAAAGGAAATATTAAGTAAATATACCTGGTTCAGTTTCTCTTTTTGTGTTCATTAACTGACAGTTATGCTGTTTCTAAACCACAGCTTTTTTTCACACAGTAGCAACTATAATAAGAAAAAATGGTAACTGCCTGCAAACATTTGACCGATACATATGCACAAGCATATTTCTCTCAAATCCTTCCTCTCTCAATAAATTTGGTTATCACTCCTATTAAAATATTCTGTTACAAACAAAAGACTATTTGCCACTGTCAACATTCCCAAGTTCATTTTCCAGGGTACAACATGAAGAGAGAGTAACTGAAGCAAGTAAAAACCTCAGTTAGACAATGTGCATCAAATTAACTTTGGATATTACAGATAATTTTATTTTTTAACTTTAAATGAGAAAAAAAACCCCACCTTTTTCACTATAATTATGCCCTCTGCAAATACAATCTGATCAAGTGAGATTAGTTGTAGTGATAGCTGTATGCATGTACTTTCTATTTTGCTCACACGCATTAGATATTTCTTTTTACATTTATGACTTAAAGGTGAGTTGTATTAATATTTGGGGGGGTAAAATTCTATGATCAGTCCTCATCACAACTAAAAGAGTCTATTTTCAAATAAAATTTTACATATGGTGTATACATTTACAAAAAAGATACAAAAACATGCATAAAATATGCTGAATTAGAGATAAGTACTTCTTCTGTTTCAAGCATTCCACCTATTTATGTTTAAACATATATTTAGAGCTATACAAAATGAATGTGTATTTGCATCTTATGTAACTTAATATTTCAGCATTACAAAATTATCTGTATGAAAGCTGGAAATGGTTTCATACGTACATTTTAAACAGATTTCTATTGCAAACACATATAAAAAGATACAAAACTACTTGAAAAGTTATGAGAACTAGCACTTACAGAAAACCATTACTTGTGCAACTTAATTCAAATTGTAAAATACAGGTTTTATCATCAATAAAGGAATTTATAGTAGAAACTATTAGCAGTAAGTAATTTCCACTGCCATTTTCTCATCACACTCAAAAAGATTGCACATGAGGTTTTGGTGCATGTATATAAACTCAGGTGTAGATATTTAGGAGGTTTTCTCAAGCTCTTAAAATTTGACAAACAGGTTTGCCTTCTCCCACTATCCTCTCCCTTTCCTCTCCCCTTCCAAAAACTACCCTTTAAAAGAGTGGGCAAATGGAAAAGGTAAACAACTGTAAAAAAGCTGTTGATAAGGGAACACAAGAAAAAAACACACACACAAAAAGGGAATGAAGCCAAGGCATTTACTATTCTATTATTCTTCTTCCTGAGATTTTAAGTAATGTCTTAGAATTCCTGCTTCTAGCCCAGCTGAAATCACCATTTAGTTTGCTTCTTTGCTCAGCTGGGTCAGAATTTTATTCATGGCTTAAAATAAAAGCAAAACAACACTGTGAGAGCTCTTGCAGCTTTAAGAGCAGAGTATTATTTAAAATTATGATTTTTATCTTAACTGAGATTTGCAACAGCTCATTGCCAGCTTGCAAAAAAACAACACGAACAAAAACGACCCATTTTAACAACAGAAACCCAAAATCCCATGGCCAAAATATGCCACGCTGTAGTGACAGTGATCTTAAAATAATGAAGCTGAACAATTCTGCAGGGGTTTCCAAGGGAGAGCATTACACATGGTCTGGAACAGCCCAGTTAGAAAAGCCCTGAAACATGCAAGCATGGGCTTGCCTACATCCAATCAAGAGCATTAGCTGCTTATTTAATCCTCATTATTGTTTGCAGTTTTGACCAATTCAAAAAATTAAAAGTAGAACACAGCCTCCTGAAGCAGATACTCTTTAATTTTAAGACTCTTTTTTGCTAAAATTTTTATCAACAGCAAAGGGTTTCAATGTATTAGTAACAAAAATCCAGCTGATCTTTTGCAAGATATGTTGGTCTAGCACCTCCCAAAGGATGGCTCTCTCAGAGCACAAGTTCAGTCCTTATTTCAGTTCTGCTCTGACTAGAGAATGGGCTTTTTCTTGGATGTTTACCTAGCAAATATTACTTCTATTGTTCAAGTAATGGAACAAAAAGCAGGGACTGGGCTTCGTGGTTTCAAGGACCTTTTAGAATACACAGTAAGGAGGAAAAATTTTTTAAAGGAAAAAACATTGAAGCAGAAGAACGACAGGGATAAAAGCATTAATCACTCCAGAGGATACTTGTTTCAGGACAGAAGCAATTTTTCAAAATAAAGGCTTGCTTCAATGAAGACCAAAACTTCTGTCTTTCTAGTGGAGTCAACTTCAGAAATTCAAACTTCGAATATTTAAGTTAATCACAAATGTGTATTCAAAAGAAACATTACAGCAGAAGCCAATCTGGCATCCATTTTATCCATCGAATATTCTCCTCCACCATTTTTTCAGCAAATTGCTGCATTACATAAAAATCAGAGATTAATTATTGAAGATACAATACAAGGTTTAATCTGGATTACATAATAAGGAAGAACCTCTATAAATTTAGAGTAAAAAGAAAAGAGAGAACTTTTTCCATAATTTACTTGAGAGTAACTTATCTTGAAGAAAGCTGAGATGTTAATAAGCAGCAGATTTTAAACTGCAGGACTGAAAACAGTACCTGTCTTGCATGACATGTTATGTCATCAATTGTCACTCCTAAAAGTTTGCATTTCCATAAAGTTATACTTGAATCTTTGCTGTACACGTTAAATACATGCATTCACACTTAGGTAGCTAATTTAGGGCTCAGTTTTAAACCCTCACATATCCATCTCCATTGATGAATCACATCAATTATAAATGCATGTGGAAAAACGCAATAGAGAGAACAATAAATAATTTGTAACCTACTGTTTTGAGTACCTTCCCCAAAAATTGATGAGCAAATCTTGCAATTTACAGGACTATCAGCACTAGGTTTACCTGAATGGATGGCTTGTTTAAGTGACCCAGATTTGAAGTTGTTTGTCTTGGTTCATGTCCTAAGACCATCATATTAGCATTGATCAATCTGAAGGCATCAATAACAACCTGTAAAAACAAGATGTCAAGTCAATTCTTTTTAGAAAATGCAACTAATAGAGCCAAGCAACAGTGGACAAGGCACAATCAACTCTCATCTGTTTTTGGCCTTTATCCAGAAAATCATTTAATTATAATATTAATAAAAAAGAACCTCCTGCTGGCTTTGTGATCAGCACACTACATTACCTTGTATTGTAAGGTGACACCAATTATTACCTTTTCCATGGAACTGTAAGTTTATATACATCATATCATCATATAATATTGAATTTTATGTACATTTACTCTAAGCCTCAAAACTATGCATATGTTTGTCACCTAAATCTTATCCAATCAAAATGAATGACAGAGAGAGACTAAAACTGAAAGTGAGCACAAGCTAAGGGACCAAGTCTAAAGCCCAGTCCTGTCACATCAATTATACTACCACAATACTTGAAATGACAACAAAATTATAGCCAGCAAGGAACTTGCCCCATGTATTCCCTTCTAGTCAGATGCTTTTTGCTTCTTGTGACTACGAAAGGGTCTATAAACTGTCTGATGGATTAAAAAGTCCTTGTCAGTGTCATGCTCAGGAGTAAAAAACAGAATAAAAGAAAACCAAGGTCATTTATGATTTAAAGGTACACGGTAGGCAGTATTCAGTGCCATTTTATTGCAAATAATGTAAACCCATCACTGATTCTTATTCTGTCCTGTGCTAAATTTCTCTAGAAAAATTTTTGTAAAGAGAAATTCATGGTCCCACGCAATAAAACCCCCATCCCTATCCAAAATCTATAGGAGCTGAAACAGACCCAAGAACATTCCAACAACACACTCAAACCCACTCTTATTGTGTCCTGGCCAACACAGGTTTGTAACTGCAAGATAAAAATTCTTGTTTAGGTTCCAGTCTTTTAACTGGACCAGTACAGGTGCAACCTTGCACACCCACTAAAACAGTACCAGACAGACTTTGCATCTTGTCTGCATATGTTTGAAGAGTTATTAATTTAAATCTCCTTTTAACAGCTTTTCTATAATAATTTTTATTCTTTTCCTCTCCGTACTATGAGTTGGACAACAACAGATGCATTTACATGGCTGGTTCGATATTTTGAGGAATTTGACTTGAATCTTGTTTGTGTTGAACAAACAAGAAATCAACCACTGTCACTGAAAGTCTGCATTGAAAGTGATACTGAGTCTCCTATCTTGTCCCAACATTTTCCTCTCCATTTACACAAATATTAATAACTAAGTAATGTGCAGTTTTTAGGATTACAAGATAAATATTGCGGTCCTTCAAGAGGAAATTAAATTAATTTGCAAGTATTTATAATAAAAAAAAAAAATCAGGTAAACAGAAAAAACCCACAAACTTATCACCTGTTGTATTTACTTTTTAGACCCAAGTGAGACAGTGGTGTGACTGACTCAGTGTCACTAAGGGCTACTGCTGGGTCTCTCAGCTGCTGGCCAGATCCACCTTCATCTGCCATGTCTTCAAATTCCATGCAGAAAACATTCCAAAAAAGATCTTCTTTACTAAAAACATTCAGTTGTGACCCACTTAAAGTGAGTTACCAGCGACTTTTTTTTCCTGAACAGTAAAAAACCACAATTTAGATTTAGAATGCAGCCGAAGTATGCTGATACCAATGCTACAAAAAAAGAATAACATTGAGAAGAATTTAATTCTCAAAAATATCTAAAACAGTTACTGTATATCTATACATTCTTTGTCATAAAGTAATTGGTTTCTTTTCCTTTTTTTCCATTCTTCTCTATCTCAGAACACTTGTGAGAAGCTTTTGTATGTATCCTTGTATTCCATTTTAACCAGATGCTCTAATTTATCAACACCTGGAAATGCCCAACCATAACAAACAGGCAGTATAAATTAAAAAGTCAAGCAAAGCAAAAGAAAAAAAAAAAAGCATACCACAGATTCTCCAGAGACTAGCTAGATAATGGAAAAAAACTAAGCAAGCAAAAATTTACCCTGAGGAGCAAGAAACATGAACTTGGCAGTATACTATAATGACAAAAGTTGCTTCATAGCTTACTGAGAGCCACGCTTCTAGACCTGAATTTAACTGAGAACTTCACTAGACAACGTTGAGCTTATCCAAAAAGAATGGCATTCTGCAGCATGGATTTGTTTTGGGACTTGAGCCATGTAAAGTAAGAAAAATTACTGAACTTTGTTTTGATAAGTAAATTCAACATTTCGGTTAGAGTTTTCAGATTAGTCAAATTTCACATTAAAATATGAGAACAAGTTGCTGAATTATTTATGAGTGATGCTGAATATTGCTCAAACATCTTAATTCTGACCAGAAGTAACTTTCATTATGTTTCAGGTACAAGCTGCATGGGAATACACTGCACTCTCTATCTGTCCTCTTGAAGGAATGACATGCAAGTATTTCTTAAGTAGAAAAAATACAAATCTAACAGAAAGCAGTACGAAAAACTGAAATCACAAATCACAAATATTATGCTTTTAAAAGGGATAAAATTGCAATTCCTACAATCTCTGAGGGGTACAAAAAGTACATGTGCAAATGCTATTTTTCATCTTAGCTGCACTCTGATGACCAATGGTAACTAAATACTTTAACTACACTAAGATTAAAGGAATTTGCTGCTATCACTATAGCAACCATCTTAAAGAAACTAACATGCTCAGCAACCTGGAGGCTAAATTTAGACCTAATACACAATAAAAACATAAATACAACAATAAATCCTACATATTCATTTCTATGAAATGCAGTTGCTTTTTTCACAGCGAGCATAAATCAGTCCCGCCTTTAGAGGATTACATAAAAATAAATAGACTCATTAATGTCCAGTGTACTAATGAGCAATGGGTGAAGTAGGTGTTAATTATGCCACAGTAAGATCCAAGAAAAAAGCCCCAGTGAGCACTTGGAGGTGTGTACAAGTTGAAGTCTCCTCTCTACGTTTGTGTATTTGGAAGTACAGAATGATGCAGGCTGATGACAGAAACACAGTCACCCCATATTCTATGATGGAAACTTTAGATGCAGCATTTTGAACAAAGAACTTCTAAGGATTAATTAAACCCAGCACAAACCACCACTCAGTTGCTTAGATTTTTGTTGTAAAAAGTCAGTATTTCCCAACCAAAAATTTTAAGCTTTGATTCTACTTAAATTACCTATATAATATAATGCACCATGTACTCTTTTAGTAAAAATTTGTTTCCAAGCTTCATGCTAAATTCCTTTTCTAAAAGACATTAAAAAGTTAACCAGAAGTCTATGCTATTGGGATGTTTTCCAGAAATTTGAAGGTAATTTTTTTTTAAAATGCACTTCCATAGTGCAACTCTTTCACCACTCTGACCATTTAATTTTTCCTTGTGTAAGTGTCTCCAGACTTTTCAGAGGTCATTTCAACAGCAGACAGCTTATAACAAAACCATTAGCAGTTTGGCTAGCTTAAGGAAACCTCTTACTTTCCTTTTTTGTTTATTATCACTGCATGAATCTGCAGCATATGAGAGTTTATAATTTCTCAGGCTTGTTAAATTCATGTTAAAGGTCTGTTTTCTTGTTGAATAAATTTTGTTCATATAATGCTGCCTATTTCATATACTGAGTCTTTAATAGCACCTTTGGTCTATGCGCAACTCACAGATCAAAACAGAGGACTAAAATAGGGGTTGATGATGCTATTTACATGTGTGATTCCTGCTGTCTTCTTGTTAGTAGCTTTAATATAATAGAAGACCTTGTCTGTTTTGTAATTAACACATCTTTACTGGAGAGATATTTGGAAGTGATTGCTGTGAATATACTGGTTAGTAAAATAAACACAATCACACACCACTTTCTGTTATCAGACAAATTTGTGAATTGTACACATTATACTCCAGATCAACAAACTGTGATATAACAGCCAAGTAGAAGACACATTTATATAACCCTTTATTTTTCTGAAAATATGTATTCAATCTGACCCTGCAAATATAATTAGCTTGTGGGATGTGTGGATTTCAGTACCATGGATGCTTTACTAATTGCAGTTCTTGGAAATAGATACTAAATATTTGGAAGCTGCCAATACAAAATAAAAACTACATCTTTTTGTACATCTGTCTTAGCTTCAAAATGCATAATAATCTAAAAAACAATAACTATACAGCATTTTTTTTAGCATTTGCCTGGGGTCAACAGCCCACACTAAAGTCCATATAATGTATTTTTAGAAAGAAAATTTACAATTCTGTTCTGTGTGAATTTCAGGACAGCTATAATTATTACCATTCAAATTTACTCATAATCTAAGACGAGCACTGGACAATTCAACTGCTAGCTAGATAAATATCTGGCCTCTTATAGTTTCCACATAGTTATTAAAAATAATGGCTTGATTAAAATTTAGGATGTTTAGTAGCCAGATTCCTTTTAGCTTCTCCTGAAAGTGTGAGTATTTTTTATATATATATATATNTCTTAAATCCCTCCCATATTAAATTTCCAAACAATACTGAATGAAAATGTCCTGTTTTTCAAGTCTCACTATATTTTAGTGGTAAACTTCAGTTAGGAGTAAGTCAGCCTTTATTGTTTAAATTAAAAAAAAAAAAATCTAACATCAATATTTTTCCAGTGAAGAATCTATGGCATATGGTGACTATCTTTAAAAATGCATTGTGTCCTTGGAATTCAAATAGTGATGTATTGTTTATGCCTTATGTTTATGAACAAACATACCAGTGCTGCAAGACAACGGCAAAGGAGAGAGCGTGGTTATGCCAGGTGTGGAAAAAGAAGTAATGTCCCATCTAAAATCTCTTTTATCACCTGCAACTGACCTGTTATCAACTGCTTAGTTTGTTTCTAGATTCTTTAAAAATGAAATGGAACACGTGACCAGAGAAGTGCAGCTCAGGTTTATGACCATTTCGTTATTTATGCTGCCATGCACTGTTAGACAACTACAAGTGAAGAACATCTTCTGTCCCCTGCAAGCCCACAACATAAAAAATTCAAAGAAATCGTACTTTTTATGCCATTTCCAATGAAAAGCACTAAGAACTGAAACTGACTCATGCCAAATGCATATCACTGAATTGCTGTGATTGTGAGTTTGAAGTTTGCAACATGGAAATTATTTATAAAATGTCAATTTTAGCTCTGGAAAACATATTCCTAGGAGTATGTGCATTTTCCTTCTCTATCCTTGGAGAATTATTTACTTGTGGTCAAATCTGCAGTACAACTTCAATATCCATACTGGAAGGGGAAGAGAACTACAGCATAATACATTTATCTTGACAAGTGAGAGCACGCATCCATAACTCCCAAGTAGCTGAGCCACAAGTTTTAAAGCTATATGCCTTAATGAAGATAAATGGACTATTCTACATCCACCACAGCAAAAGGAAATTAAACATTTAATACTTTTCAACGAAGTCTTGGAACTTTCTGTTTTAGGGAAGGGCATGAACTGAAGTAACCTATGTAAATGGTTTAGTAGGTAAACATACATTACTTAATTAAATCACAACAAGTCCAAAAGACATTACATGACAAATTTTAGAACATTAGAATTGATATTAACAATTTCAGCACTCCATTAAAAAAAGAGGAAGCAAAATATGCAAAATATGTTAATCTGGATATGTATAACTACTCTAAAAAATGTAACTAAACAGTGGTGCACTGGCAGCAATAAAACTTTGTAGTTTATGCCTAGGTTTACACAGCCTGAACTGGAAACACCAAGTAGCCCACACTGTGATGCAGATGCAATTAATCTGCTACAAAGATGATTCTCCAGGAAAAAGAACATCAATCTTTACTGAATCAACAGTGATCAAACCCAGCACAAACACACAAATTCCTTACTCTCCAAACCAGGCTCCTTCCTATTGAAACTCTGTTCTTGCCTAGATCAAACTGGGATGTTTCTGTCCAGTCACTGGTAAGAAACATACACAGTACATGTAAATGTACTATACACTGTGCAAAATGTTCAGAAATGGACTCTTGATAGTCCAATCAAAATTACATACTGCAAAGTGATGTTATCCATTTTAGAATTTTTCCCTTTCCAATAGAAAAGTATTAGAAAATCCAGTTTTAACAATGGAAGTTGTTCCAGGTATAGAAGATTCTGACACAAAATTGTAGGCATCATGTTTTAAAATACATTTTCTTCTAAATGCTATCTGCATAACAATTCACAATAAACAGACATGTCTCTAAAGTAGTGACAATAGAGTCAATTTACTGTTTTGTTGCTTTTTATTACTAATTTCAAACGTGTTACTAATTTTTAACTGTACCCTAAAGACTTGAATTCACTTGTGTCTAGGGAAGACTTACAACAGCAAAGATCAAGACATGTGCATGAGGTGGATGGAGGAGTTGGGTATATTAAAAAAGTCATGGTAGGTGGCTCCAATCCCCTTATAGTTCTCAGAAACTTAATTCTTAATGAGCTATTTTAAATTTCAGGCATTACACCAGTGTCTCCACACACCTCATTTTAAGGATTGCTCTTTTTCTGCCTTCCTAAAAGACAAAGTCTCTAAATCCTGTGGTTAATTCAAACAAAGATGGGAAAAAGACAAGTTCAAAGGGAAAATAATAGCACTTTGATAAAAGAGTGGAGATTTAAAACCATGCAATTTTTCAAAAAACTAGTGTTAAGACATGTTCAGCTGAAGAAAATCTTGAAGCTAGATGGTAATTCCAATATTCAGGAAGTTATTTGTTAAATCGTTGTGTGCTGTTGGTTTCAGTTTTTGGACTAACAAGTAATTACCAAATTACAAAACCATTCACACACATATTTGCCTTGATAAACTGGGAAGATTTGCAGCCCAAAAATGGAACTCACCAATCTGAATCAGTGTAATATACAGACAATTTAATCTAAAATGGAACATAAAAGTAGCAAAAGAGATCAAAACTACTTGCAAATCACTATTTTTATGGTAAGCACTCAACAAAATGATAATCTATTACTCTGAAGAGTAAAAAACTGACATCAGGTATTAACAAACCTGTAATGCTCATATACATGACTACACAGAACTGTCACCTACATTTACAAGTACCAATGGAAAAAAAGGGGAAAGAGGTTGTTAAAACAAATCTTCCAGCTCTCCTCAGGGTCTTCATTTGTATAAGAAGGATAAAACCAGCACGTCTCCTTCTCTCTCTCCAGCATACGAGTAATTTTTTTCATACTTCAAAAATTAGTAAAAGAACAAATGATAAAGTTCAGCACATTTTTTTACTCCTTTTAGAAGAAAATTCCAAAGATCTTATAAGTTGAACAAAAGAAAGCAATTTTCAACTACCTATGAAAAGAAACTGCATGCACAAAATGGTTTCAGACTACAGCCCAAATTCTGACTGAAGTAAAAACCTTCCAGTTCCAGCAGAGCTTGTTGGGCCACAGAACAAGGTTCTTCAAAGGTGTGTGTGGCAGGAGACAGTAGTAATAAACTGAAAAGAGGAGCTGCTGACCATATGCATACAAGGGGAAAAAAACAACTGCAAGAAAAATAAAACATTGGGAGAGGAATTGCCATGAAGCTGTTGAATCTCATGACTCAACTAAAGCACTGAGTGAGCTGATCTGGACTCAACGCTGACACTGTGCTCAGCACAAGGTTGGGCCAGATGAGCTACAGAGATCACTCTCAACTAGAATTACTGTGTATCCAGGCTACCCAAATGTATGTGTTTTTTCTTCTTTTATTTTTTCTATGAGTTTAAGATAAGGATAAAGTACCACAGCAAAATCCTCTTATGAAAGTGGCATGATCTGGTTTAAGCACAAGATTAAGATACATAGCATATTTGTTTTTATCTGTCAGAGGTGACTGAAACAGAATTTATAAAAAAGTAATTGCAAAGACAACAATTTTCCTTGGTAAACAATTAAAAAAAATTTTGCCATAAACCAACAGATCTTCCTGCAAATACTTCTGACAATGCCTTGCTAGGAAAAAATATGGCTTAACAGAAATGAAAGTTTGCTGTATGAGTAAGAGATTTTGCTACCAATCCTGCTAAACACCACAAGTGCCAATGAGCTTCTCAGATGTACGAAATGGACTTCTGACAATTTTGGATATTTTACCTATCCTTATGCAAGCAATTATTAATCAAGGGAAACCAGTTAACTCTCTCAGAAGAACAAATAATTTAAAATGGTAACTTTGTTATACTAAAGATCTAAAGTTTAAAAAAAAGAAAACACCACATTTTTTCTTTTTTAATTTAACAATACCATGAGTGCAACACAGTAAGTTAATGCTTTTGGAGTTAAAGATACTATGTTACAGTGGGTTTAATGTAGTTATATTTTCCTTAAGAGGTGATGAACAGCTGCTAAGTTAAGGTCCAAAAAAACCACACTTATTTTTAACATTTGGCAAAGGTTTATGGTTCTCTGTACAGACATTTCAAAGTGTATGTTGGAAATAAATATGAAATGTCAATATTTAGCTTTATTCCAGATCTTTAATGAAATTACTGCTCTGTGGAATATTCTAAATATGTATTACAGCTTCCACTGCACAGATTGGAAAACTGGAGGGGATAACACAAAGGTTTATTAGTAAGTATAAAATGGAACAACAGCTAGCCAGGTTGCCCCACTGGCCATATTTCAGCATGTTTACTTTGACTTCATTCAAAGAAATCAAGCTAAAAAAAAAAAAAAAAAATCAAAACAAAGCTTTTCCTCTCTGGGTTCTGAGAACACTGATGTTCAGCTAAAGCTCACAGATCTGTTATGAGTTTTTTACAGACAACTGGAGCACTATTAGCCTAAATATTGCAAAATATGTGCACAGTCATGAAAAAACATACTTTGTGTGCAAGAATATGTATGTGGAGTATAAGATCAGTATTTACAATTACTTGTCCTTCATGTGTCCTACTATATTAATGCAAAAATATCCCAGACCTAAAATGGTCATTAAAGCAGTTGACATTTAATCCACAGATCTATATGAGGGGTGTATTTTTATATAAGGAGTTTATGTGAGTTTTTATTTTTGCTCATTGGCTTTAAGACATAAAATGACTTTTTTTTTAACTGATGAGAATTACAGGTATACTTATCTTTAAACTGCAATCACACAGCCCTGTCCTATGTAGAAAACATGTATGGAGATGAGGCAGTTAACAAAGAACAAGATTTCATTTTCTACAGTAACAGTGCAAACTGCTTTTTAATGTTTTAGCTAGTCAAGGTGAACCTGAGGTTCCTCATCAGAATTCACTGCAACTTTCTGACACATGAAAATAACCTCTGCCCCAGTTATTCTTCACTAGCACAACCATGACTGCTTCACTGACCATAAACCATAGCAATTTATATGGGCATGGACCTGCCCTGAGGCAGCTTTAAAATTAGCTAATGTGTTATTTTGGACTTTGCTTTTAAATACATCTAATCTCAGATAAAACACATCATATTAAAACCTTCTATGCCACATGTTCATTATATTTTTTTGCCAGACAGTCATGCTAGTATGAAGTATAATGAGTAAGGACCTTGGACTCATGTAGCTAAAGCCCACCAGTACAATGGTTACTACTCCAGCAGAATTACCTCTGCAAGTGGTTCTTCATTTGCTGGTGCTGACAAATGCAGATATTTCCCTGAAATGGGCTGAGCTCAAGCTTTGCAGCACACAAAGAGGCTCTGAGTGCCATAATAAGTTAGCCAGGCACATGAAGCACTGAAATCTGATCTAAAAAAGCCCCTTGAACTCTAATATAGCTGTTCTTCTCTCAGTTCATCTAAAATCCAAACACGTTTTAGTGTAAGTGGTCTTGCCAACCAGGATCATAAAAGTCGAACGGATTCCACATCTTCCAAATCAAGAAGTTAATTACAAGTGGTATTCATAATTTGGGAGGTTCTTTTTATTTCTAAGCTTTAAAGGATGCACTTGCCAGAAATATGACAGATGTAAATTTTTTTTAATGTGAAACCTGAGAACGTAATTTAATCTGACTGTAGCAGCTAAAAACGTGTACGAAAAACAAACATTACAAGACTTCCAGTAATCTCAAGTACTGGCAGCAATGCCATAAGAGCAGCTGTAACTGAGAAATGCTTAGATGGACAAAAATTTATTCACATTCAAAATAAATATGCCAAAGATTACTTTAGTGAAGAACTCAAAGATCTCAAAGATACTCATCTATGTCAAACAACAATGGTAATAAAATTATTTTTAAAAGAAGCACTTAGTCAGCAAGTGTGTTATAACAGTAGTGTGACTTACTGGGAGGCTTTTCTTCTTGATGGATTTAATAGCTAGTGAGGTCTAAATTAATTACTAGTAATAGTCTTGACAATTATATTTTGTCAAAATAAAAAGAATCCTATTTCAACATTTCTATTGGAGTGGGAAAACAAAAGTCCTAGGAAAAACAAGTTAGGAACAATTAAGTGTTCTACTGCACTTTCTCCTCCCCACCCCCCAGACTACCTGTATTTTCTTCTACTCTTTATGCAATTAAAAAAGGAACAAAATTTATACAGATAACTAATAGCTTCCAAACAACCAGAAGCTAATAGTTTTTCATTTGCCTGTTACATAAACATATTTGCTATAAAATTCAGAATTAAAAAAAAAAACAACTGAAAATGCAACTGTAGCTTCAGAACATTCTGCTACGAAATTAAGAGAACCCATAGTGTTTGGTAGCTTTAATAAGATCTGCCTCACAGGAAATATGACACTACAGTTTTATAGAAGATGAACACTTTAAAAATATTTATAAATTTACATGAATATCATCCATATATACCATGACGCATTTCAATAATTATTCTACAATACAATGGGAGTGCATGCTCAAACAAAACACCTCAGCAGTATTTTAAAGCAGTAAACCACCTAGCCAATTTCTGTACGTTCTGTAGTTTTTCTAATCCACTCTCCCTGTGGTTGAGCAAAATCGAATTGCCTCTCACATTTGCAGACAGCTCTGTGAAGGTGATAATAGAGCTGCTCCCTGCTGTCATGAGGCAGGAAATAGGAAAATGGCATATGGGGCTAGAAAGAAATAAAAAGAGAACTAAACAAGAACAAAAGAGATTTCAACAAAGGACAACTATAACCCAATATGCTTTGCAAGTTAATCTCTTTTCATAATAATTTAACGTACTTAATCATTTATCTGCACACTTCTCAAAAATTCAAATGCTTAATAATGACTTCTCTGTAAAGTTTTATTGCCCAAAACATTTGGAATAGAAATTTTAATACAAATCACATGTAATGCCTGCAAATCAATGCATTCTTGTACCCATGTACCCATGTTAAGGGGCTGAACCTATTCCAATCTGTTAGTAATTGATCTTAGATTTTGTAGCTAAAATGTAATATATAAAACAATGTATACTTGGATTATTAGTTATAAACCTGTTGAGTGACACCTAAATAGCAAAATATTGAGAGGATTATGACTGGTTATGTGTACTGACAATATCAAAGACTTCCAGCCTGTTTCAGGACTACTGATGTAAGATGCACAACAAACTGGAAATCTTTTCATTTACAATGAGATTTGTTTAATTTTTTTTTTTTAATACAGTATGGGTCTCCAAAAATCGAGTACTTACACATATTTACAGTGCTTCTATATTAAATCTTACTGAAGTACCTTAAAAATAAAAAGCAAGCCTACTATACCTTTCCTTTTACACTCTGAATGGGATCCACCACCACAGCAACAGCTCTTTCTGATAAGGCTTCAAAGCTCTGCTGAGTATTGATATCTACACCAGACAACCAACAGCCAAAGCCAGGATGACTGTGATACCAACCAACTACCATCTCAGGTCTGAAACAAAAAAGCACATTGAGATTCTTAAAAATAGAAACACCTATCACAAGAAGAAGTAGGAAAATATCAGGGCATAAATTAGGATAAGCTGTGAAAAAAGAACCATTAGTAATATTTAAATTACTCACCATAGTATGGTGAAAACATGGACATGAATAAATGCACAAAAGAGGGCTATCATTAAGGGATACACATTAGCAGTGGTAGATCATGCTTTCAGTTTTTCACCCTGTTACCACACCTTCCCTGAACCAGTTTTTACCCTTTCAGCACTTGAGTAAATATCTACTCTTTAACTCCTTGGCATCGAAGGTTGAATTTTCATGGCAGAAAGTCCATTTCAGACATGGACAACGGGAACCAACGGTGGGAAAGGATTAAATATCAATTAAACCAGCAGTAGAACTAGGAACTCAGTCAAAAAGCAATTTGCACTGTTCTGTTCAGCTGCTGAGCCTTTTGCTAACATTAATTTTGAAGTTTTTCCCACAGTAAAAGAATTTGAGCAAGCAGACGACAACTGTTGAGAGGTAGGAGTGAAATAAAAATTTGTTTAAATACTAGGATCTTTTACAAAATTATTTTCCCTTTCTTTCCATTAAAATTGCTCATGAATAAGCTGTAACTTCAGAAATTTTTTAAACCTTATTTAAGGGTTAAATAAAAAATCAATCTTTTAAGCAGGTACTGTGTAGTAATCGCCTATGCTAAACTGAGCAGCATTCTCATCCTTCTGGGCGATAATCAAAGCTGTAGGTTTAACAGGAGTGACAATCTCCTGACAATTGAAATGCATGAGGGGGACTGAACTACATGCTATGCTACTCACCTAATTTCAAGGGCAATTCTTTATTTTTAAACATTATTAATAGCCCTTAGATCACTAGTTTTGCAGAAAGCCAGCTATTTCTTCTAAAAACCGTGGGGAGAGTTCTTACTGTCAGCCCTCTTTACAGGCACTTACCTTCCTGTCTGTTTCAGCATATCCAACATTTTTGCTTGAAATACAGGATCAACTGCCTCCACACTGACACCCTAATTTAAAAGACAGACAAAAATCATAGTAGTTGTACATGAAGCAATATTATCTTTTAACTTGTAACTTTGCACAAACAAAAATATTCATAAGCATCTGTTTAAAAAGGCAACCTGAATACTTTAGTACTACGTGACAGAACTCCCTTAAACACAAAATATAATTTTTAGAGATGTATTTCAATGTGATTTTTAAAATGCTAAAAGAATATTTTGAATTGCTATTTAAGTAATCTTTACCATGAGTAAACATGATTAAATAGGCATAGGAATTCACATTTTTCTCCTCTGTTTGGTCTGCACACAGTGGCCTGTTGTTTCTCCCAAGTTCAGCACTACACATTTTATTCAAGATAAATATCACATATTGGCTTTTTACAGATTTTTATATTATGCACATGTACAGAAAAAACTCAGGAAAAAAGAATTTGAAAATTTTATGGAGTGCAGCTCTTAGTTATAAAGGAATCATCCCATGCTTGTTTTAAAAACATTTCATTCTAGTTACACAAAGTAAAGCATCATAAATTCCAATTATGCCCCTTGACTCGTCACTTTAATCTGTTCATAAAATGGATATTTGTACTCAAAATTCAAATATGTATTTTTTTCAAATCACATAAGTATCATATAAAAGACATGCAACTAAGATCTGTCAAAGAGAGCAAGTTTGAAGTATATCTAGTTTGAAGTTTATCTATAGCACCATCACAATTAAGGGCACGCTACACTACACTTCTAATCAAACCTTTTACATTTTGAATCTTTCTGCTGGCTCATAGCATATGAGTTCTGAAAGTTATCCATTTATAAGTCTTGTTATACCAATATATTTATACATGCATAAGGACATAACATTTGCATATATTGATAGACACACTTAAGTACTAGCCTTTGCTATAAAAGAAGTTTTGACTACTTTTTTTTACTGAAACCCTTTAGCCATTAGACTTGTTCGTATTATAACTTGCAGCTTATATCTTCACATTGCTTCAACGAGGTAAGGCACAAAAAGCTTTTAAAAAATAAATTTACCGTAAGAAAAAAAACAAACAAGTAAAAAAAAATTTCAAGGTCTAGATGCAAAGAACTCACCGTTCCAGACTGTGGCATTGCAAAAACATCAATCACTCTCACAGTGTAATCATCAACAAATTCCCCAAGCATCAGACCCATAACTTCCATAGGGACACCAGCACGGCCATGCTTCAACATCTGGAATTGAGACCAAATGACACCACATGTTTAATAGAAGGTTCAAGTTTGATTTGAGGTAGTTCTTTCAGCCTTTGTTGATCTATAGCTAATTTGCAACTTGTAGCACTCTTGGAAACTGTAACAAACTATAAAATAGTAAAAACAAAGCCAACGAAAGAGAACTAATTAAAGTAAGTTTCTGAGGGTTCCAATAAGTATTAATTTATTCTTAAAATTAGTCTGGCCAGCACTTAGGCAACACAAGTCCAATAACTTTGGCCAGCTGCCAGGTGCTCTATCTCCAGCATTATATTCAGCCATAGTATGCACACAGAACACTTACTTTCAGCAGGGCAAGGGAAGAGATATAAACCTGTTCTGCTGTATCGACAGCAGGAGCATCTGTTGGTGGCCCCTATAAAAAGAATAAACAATTATTTTCACCATCATTGTTATTCTGCGGTTTCTAAATATTTTCTTTTGTTTTGCATATTACAAAATGTATAGAGAAATGCACACATAATTGTGACTTTGTGGGTTAGATGCAGTTGTTACAAACAAAATAAAAAAAATGCATACCCAACCCCCAAACACTTCTTTGCAGCACCTTCTTTCAGTTACATTATTTTGTCATAGGTCACCTAGCCACCATCCTGTCTCCCCCCACCCCAAACAACAGAGACTAAAGAGTAATCTCACCAGAACCAGTCAAATATAAAGCAGGCAAGTATTACAGTGGGTACAAACCTGTTAGAAGCCATTCAGGCTAAGAGTCAGACCTAAGTTTCCATTAGTCAGCCTTGCTGCAATGCTAACCTTCGTCAGCTGTAAAATATGGCCAGTTCTCCAATTAACTATGTGTTTCTTACAGTGGTGTGAATGTAAATGCTGCTGGGCTAGCATGATTAACTGGCACCAACACAAACAGCAATTTCCCTTTGCTTCATCAGCTTTCAGCTAAAGAGGACTTGCAGATAAAGGCTATGGGAGTACTTTGCAGATACACTGGTACAGTGAGAGAAAAAATGGACCTCTGATCCCTAGGTGGAAAAGCTGTGAACAAAATACTTTGCTCTTTGCCTTATGAGTAGTTATTCAAAAATTAGCACAACTGTCCCAGGTGTGAATGATTGGTTGAAACAGGTTCTGTGTACTGTTGAAATTGAAAAACACAGGAGGCAGCAGTTTAAATGTCCCTTTCTTGAGGAGCAAGAGAAATATTGCTCTTATATACAGAATTCCATATCAGCGTACCTCATTACAGCCAATTAACAGCACATTCATTACTTTATTACCAAATTGTGTACAACAAATTTCCACTGAAAAGACACAGTTTACTTCGGCATGAGGTGATGTAAACTCAGAAGGGCAACAAAGCAACTATGGAGGTGGAGGCATGGCAAAAAAAAATATATACTCCACATCAAGTAAAAAGAGGAAAAAATGGTGCATTTACACAAACACTTAGTAGATTTAGAACTTTGATTCCACAGTTACAAGCAAAATTTGGGGAAAAAATTTTCTAATAAATTCTTAATTTTTCTCTTTAAGTGAAAAAATTCAACACAACATGCATCCACATGACATCAAACAAGCAATCAACACAAGCCATTACTTCCTGAAGATAAAACTGGATGCTTTAGTCACCAACACATTACATTTGTATAGGAATACTCCTTTCTGCATATTTCGATTTTCACACACACAGAAAAGCACCAATCTTCAGAATAAGCTTTAAGGACAGTAAGAAAATTCAGTTGTGGGTTTTTTCCCCCCTAAAGTCAACGGAATCTATTAGTTCTATATCCAATCTTTATATTATAAATCCAATCTTTGTATTTTGAAACTCACATATATGCATGGATCTGTCAACCATACTCACTTCCTAACAGCTTCAAACCTCTGTTTCCAACTTTGATACTGCTGACCATCATCTCTCGATATTTGCCCTTCCTTACTTCTTCCCACTCATCGCTAGTTCTTCTGTCACTTTGGCCTTTTCACCAGCCACCTTCCAGCAGATTTCCCTGCTTTTCACCTTCCAAAGTATTCTCACCAAAGGCCCAGTTTTCAACCCCACCCCTTCATCAGGTGTTTCCCCGGCTTAGCCCATGTCCAGCAGTGAGATGCTCCAGTGGAGAAGTGCTCCTCTAGCACTCACGCTGAAAAACTCCAGGAGCAGTTCTTCAGAACATTTCCCAGAACCACATGGGCAGAGCACCTGCATTACTTATACCAAATTTTCTACAACTAAATTGTTTGACTGGCAAATCTTCAAATGCCCAATCGTTTTTTAATGCTGTTCTTACGTTTTTTTCTCCATAAATATATCAGTTTACTTTTTTAACTGTATCTCTCCTGCTTTAAGTCTATTCACTTAGAAGTGTTCACTTAAAAAAGCCCATGTAAGTTGAGTTTCAATTTTAAAAGTAACTCACTAGTTTGTTAACAAAACCCTTTTTTCATACATAAAACTCTCCCAATTTTCCACCAGTTCTAGAGCAGAAATGGTCTGAAGGGAAGATAAAAATAATTAGTAACCTTGTGCTTTAGGAAGAACCATAATACCCATGCTGTGATCACCAAACGCATTCTACATTTGTTCCAGATTTTGTTTAACATTTCACTGTAAGCAACCATCCCATTACACGATTCAGTAATTTTAAAAATAAAGAATAGTGTAATAAAAATCTCCCCCAGATTAGCACAAATAGTTCCATCATTTCTGGAAGGCTAATCTTGATGTTTGACTGAGACTAGCTTCTCAAAAATCAGGAGCTGAAGTTAACTGAAGTTTACTCCACAGATTATGGCTCTCCTGTATGGAATTTCTAGCATCTGTTAAAATCACACTGACAGCTGTCCTGCAGCTGAGGCATTAATCACAGCTCTGTCCTCTAGATAGATGCCTGTGTCCTCAACTTTTAAGAGCTTATTCTTCAAAATTTTTCTCATTTTAGGATCAGTCAGTAGATTCACCACTTACAGGGAGGAAACAAAGACAAACATTAATACATTTTCTTTCTGTAACAAGGCAAATTAATCACCTTTAGTTTAAGTGAAGTTAGGAATTAAGACAGGGTGTTCCTAATATTTCCTTATGATTTCTATACTCCTTGGAGCATCCAAATGCTCATTTACCTTGATGATGATCCAGAAGAGGGGATACCTAATACTATACTTCATCAAATCTTTAGGCATTCTATGACATAAAACAGTTTGTTTTCAAATCTTAGGTTGAATTCCTGTTGCCAGTACCCATAGTCAACAATTTATTTTCAGCATAGGACACATTGCTAATTCATAAAGGAATTTTTCATTGGTGTAAACCAACTTGCTTAGCTTTTGCTATTTTTTTAAAGCCACAGTATTCACTGTGAAGGAATTTACATACTATATGTGTTTAAATATACATAAAAATTACGACATTAAGGATTAGGAGGTATCAACTGCATACTTCACTGCTTCATTTTAAGCACATGCAAGAGATAGTAAAAACATCAAACATGAGTTTCCACTCGTACCATGCAGTTCAACCAATTTACCTGAACTTGTAAAAATTAGCTAATGGTAGTACACAAGGCAGGTTTGTTAATTCTCAGTCCTCTTAAAAATACACAGCACATACCAAGTATTTCCTTGGTCACTGATGCTTCTTTGTGTGACCTCACTATCTCCTTTCCGTCTGCTCTGTTCTTCTTATAGATTTTAATTACTAGCTAAATTATGAGAAAATGGAAGTCCTAATTGCACCGTAGCAATTATGTGTATTAATTTTCATGTTAATACTCCATCCTTTGTTTTGAATTATCGATTACAATGAACTGCTCAAAAGAGTACTGAAATTCAGGAATTAGGATGAGAAAATGATCCATAGGTCAAGTTTCCCATTATTTTTCTACCAAAGATAAACTGCCACATAAAATACCATAAGCACACGTTTGTATTTCTACAGAAAATTCTAAACCAAAGTTCATCAAATTCTTAAGATAAAACTTTTAAAGATTTAACAGATAAAACCAAATAGAACTTGGGTCTTACAAGTAGTTTACTTGACTTTAAATGATTTGAAAAAAGAGAGATTTGGAAACTGGAACCAGTTTCTTCCATCTCTGATCACCTCCTTTTCCAGAAATGGCTGATAATCTAACACAGCCCTGGAGTGACAGCCCCAGCTTCTGCCTGTTAGTTGCACAGTATGTGGGAGCCAGCCACCAGTTCCGTGTTCTGAGATCTCTTTGGCCTGTTTCTGGTAGTCTTTCACAAAAGTTTATGCATTTCTTTCATCAAGCAAAGAAGAAGAAAGATTTTATTAGCTAATCTCTACATGGAGGCAAGTATTTTGCACTGACCCTCCACAGCATGTGCTATTACCACTGTTCATAAACTTCACTGCCTGCCAACTTTAACAAAGAAGCACCATCCTTACGAAGCAGAGCACCAAATTAAATTAACTGGTATCAGGAACCCAGACAAGAAAGCGTTTGTGGCTGCAATGCAAAAGAGCTGCTGGTATTTTTGGTTACATTATCGTACTCAAAGGACAGTTATCTCACTGCATAGTTTTGGAAGACTCTCCATCTCACTGCAAGCAGAAAATATTGCATACATACAGGTTTATCAGATTATTTCTTGGAGAATTAGAGAAAAATTAGATTTGGAAAGTGCAAGGAATACTGAACACTTTTTCCCAACTATGCATGTATAAGCTGGATGCAGTAATTATTATATTTAAAGAACTGCTGTAAAAAACACTGTTATGTGTTACTGAAAAATTGATGTTTCTTCTGAATCAACTCTATGCTTCCAGTCAGTGAAATGAGCTGCCTGATGGCCACCTCATAAAAGCCAACCAACATCTAGGTTTGTTTTTGTTTAGAATGGCAGAATTCCAAGTTCAATAATAATTGATAAAATTAAGTTACCACTATTAAAATACTTTTTTTTTTTTTAGTAAGACTTGTAAGGGAAAAAGAATCACATGCAAGTTAGGGAAAGAAAATTACATTGTAATATTAAATTATGCATGTTACTATTTTTGTTTCAAATAGTACAAGAGATGATCCAATATAAAAAGCAGTCCTTTACTTGGGCAGCCCTTGTTGATGAAGTGTTAAAGGCATTTGCCATTCTTACAGGATAAAAACTAACGCCTCAAAGTGTTACCTACTCGGGCCTTTTAGCAAATTTGTTAACACTTTTAGGTATATTACTTCACCTTTCTCTTAGTGTGAACTGATATCAATTATTTAGCCAAGTTTATTATTAAATGTGAACTAAAGTGTCATTTTAGAGCACTGCTCTTTATTTGTACTATTTTAAATTTATTCAGATAGGTATAGAAAGTGGACTTGATTAATTACACAAGGAACTGAGAAATATTCCACAAATGGATACACTTTCCATTGTTTAAACGGATCTTAAACACTGCTCTGGTTTCATGCTAATAGCACAAAAGATGATTTTGAAATACATCATAGCTGTTTCAAAGAAACTCAGTTTTGCAGGGGCAACTGTAATAAAAACCCAAAGGCAGTCAACTTAAGTGCTGTAAAGCAGATCTCAGCTTTAATGCACCAAACAACACATCACTGTGTAAAATCATTACTACTTCTATTTATTTTTGTAACTGGAACAATTTAAACACAAACATAGGACACATAAGCAAACAATGACTGCTATCATGTTTTATTTCTTTCCCAGGAAGCTAAGAAAGAACCTTTTAATAGTTTAATTTTGTGAGTATTAAACAACTAGTGTGAAAAACAAGCTGCATGTAAACTATTTCTACTGCCTCTGCTTCAATGACTAGCTGAGGCAACCTGTTATAGGAGGTGTTAATTGGCAATAGGAGTACAAGTCAGAAGCATGTTCCCCATCGTCCTAACCCAGCAAGGCTAGGTCATTAAAGTGGAAATGAATTCTTTCATGCCGACTTAACCCTTTCACTACATATTTTCAGCTGTTATATCCAAAGACAATTGAGAAAGATTAGCTAAAAAAAAAAAAAACCAACAAAAAACCAAGACAAAAAACCCCCTTCATTACTTTTGAATTTATTCACCCCAACATTTTTCTTCACTACCTTTCTCTACCTCCTCCAGAACATGTGTTTCAGGTAAAGATGATATTTTATTATGTAGGTAAGGGGGAGAAAGGCAACTGAGGTAAAAATGCAATGACAATCATTATAAAATAATAATTTATCATATTAAAAGATGCATGGAAGGATGAGGTACCTAAAGCGAGCCTATAACTACCATTTTGTGGAGGTAAATTCAACTTTGTGTGTATAGCTTGGTACAAGGGAAAAAACCCACTACAAAATACTAGCTGCAGAGAGGACACAAACATGAGCAAGTGTGTGGAGGAGGTAGAGGTATTAATGATAGTAAGGCCTTAAAAGTTCACCAGAGCACCACTGCTCTTCTCTACTTTTCACCAATAAGTGGTACAACCTGCTGATATATTGATATAAAGAGTAAGAAATTTCTTAGATCAGCATAGTGCTTTTTACACATTGCTAAGCCTAAAAATCTAAGCAGAGCTGGGATTGTAGAACAATTTCTTCCTGGACTGAGACAATACTCTTATAGAAATTACCAACTCGTGTTCCATCAGTGGAAGGGGCAAAGGGAGCCAGGCATGTTCTGGAATCTCAATGGTTCTAACAACCTTGTCATGACAAGCACCAGAAGCCATGTATTGCATTTTCTGCAGTACAGGAAGTTAACATCAGTCATTTCAGAGAAAATTATTGAGGTCATACAAAAATATTAGAAAAATCGAAGAGTTCAATAAAAAAGGGAAAAATATATTACTTTGAACTGTGAATCACACACTAATTAGTGGCAATTTGAAATTTTATTGCTATTTTCAAGCTATTACACAATTTTGTAGTTAGTTCCACATCAACAGGATTAGATTTTGAAGCTAGCATTATGTCTAAACAGTTTGTATGTTTAGGTCCATTTTTATACCAATTATAATCAGGCATGCATAACAGACCACAAAATACCATAAGTCTCAACAAACAGCCTAGATTTCTCCAAGGATCACATTGTCTTGTTACACCATATGTCAGATGAAATAAAAATTGTCGTAATATGTTTAGTCTCATAGACTCCAAAATGGAGAAGGGATACTAAGGAAGCATTGTGGTGTCAACTGCTACCTTAAATTGAAAAATCTCTGAAAAAAAATGCACCTTAACAGGCTAGATAAAAACTGTCTCAGTATGTTTTACAAAATTCTGTCTCCTAAAAAAAGTTTACCCAGGTTCACATTTACAACAGCAATATAGATGGACTTGAAATATATAACATTTCCCATCTCCCTTCCTCTTCAAAACCAAAATTACAAAACACAGAACTTTGTATAGCTTTGAGCAGTTGGTTAAACGGGTTGGGATCATAAATTTGCCAACACCTCTTTGGTTCAGAGCCAGAATTTCACTGCTTAGCTTTTCTGCTTGTTTAGGGTTTTTTCGTTTCTGTGGGGTGGTTGAGTGGTTTTCTTTTTTTGTGTGGGGGGGGTGGGTTTTGGTTTGGTTTTCTGCTAGGGTTTTGGCGGGGGGGGCGAGGGGGGGTTTTTGGTTTTTTGGTTGGTTGATTGGTTGAGGTTTTTTGGTTTGGTTTTTTTGAGGGTTTTTTTTGGTTGGTTTGTTTTTTTCTCTTCCAACTTCTAATTAAGCAGAACTTCAAACAAAAATAGCCTCTAGTTTATCAGGACACTCAGAGAACGTTATTATTAGAAATAAATGTTTACTACTCAATATTAACATGTATTCATGATATAAAATTATTTACATATATCACCTTGATGCAATTTGCAATAGCCAGACTTCCTGCAATGTTCCCAATACAACGAAATGGCTGCTTAAGTGTAATCTTCCCTGGGTCAGTGTTTCCTCTATCTTACCCCACTTAATCTACAAATTCCTTGAGATAACACAAAGGGGTAGGTATGCTGTATTACTGCACTTAATATTCTTTATCAAGCATAAGGACAGTCTGGACTAGATGACCTTTAAATGTCTCTTCCAACACAAACCATTCTATGATTCTATGACAATGTTATAGTTAGCAAAAAGCCGTAAGATCAGGGACACAAAACAAATCCTCAGTAATACTGCACATCTTTTTGAAAATAACTATTATTTTTCACAGCCTCAATCTACTGGAAATAAAAAGAAAATCCAGAAACTACAAAGGTCAGTTTCATTCCAGAATAAAACCAGGACTAACCTGTTATCTATTCCTATCAGCATTACAGAAGTTATTGGGATTTAGAACTGAGACTCTCAAGGCAGATGACCTGTAATTCTGTCTGCCTCCAGAAGTCTTGCTCTAATGTAGATTTTTAATTACCTTATTCTAGACACAGTTCTGCCAGGAAGGAGGCTTGCAGGTTCTGCGTAAGCTCACCCTAAAGCACATTTTGTGAAGCAAAGCAGTTAAAGATACCTTCTCAATATGTAGAATGCCCTGGGTTCTATGTGCCTCTAGGTTCTCTGCTGTGCAGAGCTGGTTCTTTGGATACAAGCAGGTGAACCAGGAGAGTCAGTGGCAACATGCAGGAAGGTCAGTTGTTTGCATCACTTGAAAAAAACAATCAACCAACACCCACCACACCCCCAAACCACACCACTATACCACAAAAACACTTCAAACTTCCCAGAAAACCTTAAAGAGGACTCTTCTACACAGCAGGAAGAAAACAGAAGCCCTTGTTCAAAGGTGCTGCATAGTAGCACTGCAACTTAATATTCAATTGCATGGGATTTCAGAAAGAAGATACAATTTCCAAGAGAAATAAATTAAATCAATCACTATAAGGCAGCTGTTTCCTGCTTGAAGAAAGGAACATTACAAGTGAATAGATGTAATGCCAAATGCACAAAGATGTCTCTTCTTTAGTCTTTCTTCTCCATGTTCTTTCTCATTATGGCTACACTCATTTCGTTGTCCAAGCTCCTTTGTCTCTTCTGGGGAAAGTTGAAAGTCAGCTGGACTACACTGGCAATTAAACTGAGGAGAGAGATCCTAATTGCCTAATTATTAGAAATACGGAAGTTTAAGATCTGAGGCCAAGAAGAGGCAGCTAAAAATGTTCTCTAGAGTAAAATAGCAGATCAAAGGAAACTCTAAAGCTCAGACACAATCCACTAATTTTTTAGTTTTAGTTTTGAGTTTGTGATTAATACATAAGACATATCTGTAGTGCAGCCATCCTACTTTAGGACAGCCTTTATAACACAAATTACACACAGGTTTTAAGTAAAATTATATGACTGCTCCTAAACCAATTCTAGCAGGTTTCTCTTTCCCTCTCCCATCAGCCCCTTAGGAGACAAATCACATTACACTGACTCAACTGTACTACAAATGTGTGAGAAATATACTCTGCCTTTGCAATCCCCAGCAACTTTCAAACAAGCCCAACATGACCCGTGGAGTTACCATCTCCAGTGAAACCAGACCCAGGCCACACCTGTACCCTAAATTTGACATGGAGCTGGCATTGAACAGACCTGTACTAAAGCACTAATCAATGCAGTAAAACATTCATCCCAGGCAATTAAAGTAAAACAACACAGTTTACTAACTTTAAGGTATTTTTTTTTCCTCCATAAAACAAAATCATGTATTTTGTATATAAAAACGGATGCAGAGACTTTCTATAGAATGCAGGCAATTAAGTCTTCTGAACTTTCTATGGGATTTCATGTTAGATGTTTTTAATGGACAAAAATGTTTGTCACTGAGAAATTTTTTTTTCCTTAAATGGGTTGACAGCTTCCAGGGAAAAAAAGTAGAACTGGAATAACCCACCCAAACTGTACACCATCTCATCTACTGAGAGTTATATTTGAGTTCTAGAAATAGTAACATTCTTCGTACTTGAGAACTTTGCTGGAAAATGTCTCAGAAGCAGGGGCACAGAAACGATGCACAACTTTAAGAGCTATAATTCAGATTTATTGCCCTGGCAAAATATTCTCAAAAGGTGTATTTGAAGCTTCAAATACATAGGAGAAGCAGACAACAGTGCATCACCACAATTCAAACCACATAAAGCATACATACCCAGGAGACACAGAAAGGAGAAAGTCATACAGCCAAACAGATANGTGTTTTTGTGATTTTTTTTTTTTTTTTTTTGGAGAGTAGGGATGGAGGTGTCTGGGTTTGTTTTGGGTTTGAGGTGTTTTTATTATTGGTGGATGTTTCTGTTTACATATGGAAGATGTAAGATGCAAGGAAAAGTGATATACTTCAAATGACACATCAGCTTAATGAAGTAACTCAAGGAAATTTGCATCTAGTTGTTAATTGGGAATGATCTACACTGAGCCTGACCCTCCTCTGCCTGCCAGACCATCAACTCCTCTTTGGAAGCCCTGCAAAAGAGTGCACTGTGCTGTCCTCCAACAACCACCCCAACTAGATCAGCACATGAAACAGAACTTTAGATCAGCAGCAGGTCTCCCAAGTTCCCATGGTGCTAGAGATTTACTAAATAGGATAAGCATATTCTGAAAAAACCAAGATCCTAGGAAGGGAAAAAGGTTCCACAGCGTCAAGCAGTGCAGTATTTGAAACCTCCTAATCAAAGTGACAGTTTTCAAGTGCCATTTACAATGCCCTAATCTGGAAACATCCCAGCTAACCCATCTGATCAACTATTTCACAGATGGAAGCACTTGATGGCTAATTGGCAAGTCCATGATTCAAATGAAATAGCTATCTGCACTTCTTTTTCTATATTCCAAGTCAAGGTGTAAACACTCCTTATAAGACACAGGTCAGTTCTCTGTCTCCCCCTCCCTTCCCATTGGAATTTTTCCCCTTCCCCTCTGTCATCAAATATGTTAATTCAAAAATACAGAATCAGTTTTATTTTTCATCTATTGTACTAGAACAGTTGTCTGCACTAACAGAGCAGTGTAAATGACTATTTTCAAAAATCTATCAGGCAATATAAAATTACTTCAATATCCTCTTTTTAAAGTGTCATTATTTCACTGCTGCCTATCACATCTGCATTCAGAAAAACAGACAGCATGTGATAGTATGGACAAGAACTTGCTTAACTTGAATTACTGTTCTGAAAGTGTTGGGGAGAAAAAGCTTGGCTACAAATGCACTTAATTTGCTCACACCCTTTGCAGTGGGATTGCCTAATAGAGGCATATGTGGAACTGATTTCACCAGCAAACAATAGTTCAGCATAGAAAATGAAGAGGAGTGTTGCTCCAAATCCCCGCCTGCTACATAAGCAGAATGCTTTTACGTACCCCACAAACCTGTTCATTTGTCTGCAGCAAATGTACAATGCAAACCCAAGTACTAAACCACTAGTGAAATTCTGTGTAGGCAATATTCCAGGGGGACAAACAGGGAGAGACAGAAAAGAATGAATCAGGAAAGAGGAGATAAGTAGAAAAACCCAACATGACAAGGGGCAGAAGGAGAAAGACAGAAGATTGTATAAGTAAAGAAAAACAAGCGCATTGCCAAAATCTTAATTCCCTTGAACTACAGGAGGGAAATTGAAGTAATAAGACTTTTTTGAGGTATCACAACACTTTTAGTCTTTTACATCTTTTCTAAAAGGCTTCAATCATTCAATCACTTATCCCATGCTTTTATCACAAGGGCATAAATCGAAGACAAAACAAACTTATGCACCAGGTCTACAACCCCAGTCGTGTAAGACATAAACAATTTCTGCATGAAGCAGTGTTCCAAAGAAGGTCATACTTTTGGCATCAAGTTCAAAACTAAACACAGGTACCTTGCCATAAAAAGAGCACAGGTAATGACCAAGTGCACTATCAGGAAATACTGTGAATGGCTTGTGTGATGCCCAAAGCTGTAAGATTCTCCTCCCTTCTTCTCTCTTGTCTACCTCCTGCCCCATTAAGGCAGCCCTTTGTCCACCTATGATGAAAAGAGAAGAAATGCCTCAAGAAAAGCCACAAGTCACTGGAAGGAAAGTTTATTCTTGAAGTATAAGTTTAAGATTGCTTCCTTAAAGATTAGTTTATTAGCCATTTGAAGACAGGCTTAGGGCAGATGGGATTTAGCACTGACCACCTCTGGACAACTGAAGGTCAATCAGCCACTCAATAGCATCTTGAAGGAGCAAGCAGTAAGGAAAGAGAACCACAAATTCAGCGACAGCATTTATCAAGTGTAATACACTACACCAAAAGACTTGAAAAGCATATTGCAAACACATGAATTTAAAGTGCATTTGGGACAACATATCTGAGTTTGGAAATGAAGAAGACCGAGAAAACCTACATGAGACAATAATCAGAAGAGGTAATTTTGCCAAGGGGAAAGAGCCAAGTAACTGCTGCTGAAGAAGCTGAAGCAAGTCACTGAGAAAGAATGCCTTGGCAGAGATGGAATGGGAACTGTGCTGACCAGCACCTGCCACAGAGCAAATCAAACAGACTCTTAGCAGACTTTCTGTGATGCAGTCCTCTTGCTAAGCAGACCCCAAGCTACACAAAAAGGAGATCTCCAAACAATGTGATACAATTACTTTGAAAATGCCCCTTTTTCTACAGACTATATACACAGATGACTCTTACGCTGGCAAGAATGACTCAGTCAGATGTTTTTACTACATTCAACCTTTAGAACAACTGTGACACAGCAATAAGAGGAACAAAAAGCTTTGTACTGTTGTTTAAAACACTCTAGTGCAAACAAATGGTGATAACTTTGCTTTCTAGCAGTGCAAAATATATCCAAGAAATACCTTCCTCCTCTCTTCTATCTCAAAGACATCTGATTCACTTTGGATTATCTCGCAATCTCAATTATCATCAATTGATACTCAGAACACAAGTGACCTTTGAAGGTCCATTAAAACACAGTATTTTAAGGACATAAAAATATTCTATTTGAAAAGCCTTCCTGCTGATTCAATGAACCAAAATACTACAAATGTAGTCAAGACATCCAGTGCAAGCAGCAACTTGAGTAAAGAGTAATTCAGTTTTATGCCATTTTTTTTTAATCCAATACATGCTCATCAACTCATTTAAGAGACAATTCCATATTTAAACAAACACAGAGCAGCTTTGCAGGCCAAAGCTACCAGAGGAGTTCAGTGAGCTTCCTCTGAATTTTATGTTCTATTGTCTGCCACAATTTTCTAGCAAGTTTTAAGTAAAAGATGAAAAATTCAGAAAACAGCAGAGAGTTAACCGTAAATTTGAAAAACAGCTTTGATATGCGTCAAGTTCAGAGAGGACTAAGAAGTGAAAGCTTGAGAGATTAGACTGCACAGATGTTAAAAAAATGAAGAGTCATGAAGCAGGCTGGCAGCTCAGAGGAACAAGAGAAATAACTGTTTAAGAAAGTGAAACTAAAAATAACTGAGGGCGGCTTGAAGATTCACTAAGAGAACGTGAATAGAATTTTAGCTATAAAAAGGGAAAAAAAAACATGCACCAAAAGTTACAGCTTATTTGGCAAAACATCTAGAGTCTGTAGATCAGCCTAGAATATTTCACCAAATGCTTCAGTATTAAACCAGTCCTGTAGTTATACTGGACACAAACACACTACACACAACCAAAAGAAGCTTTGGGTTTAGCGATTTCAAACATCCCAGAAGCAACCCTGCACACACATCATGAAGCCCAGAGAAATGATTCCTCCGGAAGAACAAAAGTCTGGATTCTCCATTTAGAAAGAGCCCAGGAGGCAGATGAGGAAACAGAGAAAGGCCAGCAACTGCAGCCAACCAAGGCTACAAAGAAAATTACACTGCAGCTCATTCCTTAAGGAAGTAATTCTTCCTACAGACCTCAAACAAAGAAGTTCCTAATTATTTTTCCCCCGTATCCAGATTAATCAGCACAATGTAATAAGATCAGCTTGATTTTATTTTTGAAGACTGTTGGCCATGCCAGTTGATCAAGGAAAAAGCACTAGGACTTGCTGCAGAGGTAGGAGAAGCCATGCAGTGTGAATAGGTCTCTCACTGGAACAGAGCTGCCAGGGAGCCCTTTTTGCTGTGAGTAGTTACAGAACAAGAGGAGACACAGTAAAACACACATACACAAAACTCCCATAAGTGATAAATTCAATTCAAATTACCCTTGAAATTTACATATACTTCAGTATCTTATAATGCCCATTTACAATGTGATCCAACAACTTAAATATGTGATTTATGAAAGAGCAGTGGATGTGCTTGGCCATTTAGAATACCCTTCATGTTCTGAAATTCCGCATTACTGGAAACTGTTTTTTAAAAAAGTGTATTATGTGTTCCCAATGCTTTTCAATTCAAACTTTAAAATGCTCAGACACAAAAAGAAAGGTTTATAAACATTCTGTAAACTTAGTGCCATCACAGGTATTCATATTTACAAAAAAAAGGTCAGGTTGTAACAAAGATTTGCATATACATATTTAATCTGTTGAGTCAAAGATTGTTACTATGAACTCTGGTTTTTGATGCTGTTTTAAAATATAATAGAAGGAATGTTCCAGAATTGAATCATTTTAAAGAAAAGATTGACAAGCTATATACTAACCTGTCCCAGCCCAGGCATACCTCCTCCCAGTCGCAGAAGTCTATCCATATTTCTAGAAAAACAGAAACAAAGGAAAAATGTTCCCAAACTCGAAATGTTTACTAAATTGCTATCTATATAATTCACCTTCAGTCACTCAGTATGTCAAAAATATTGGTGGTAATTACAACACAACATCAGACTTCCTGTTAATTAACACCACATATTAATTCAAGAAGCTGTCTTCCATGCTAATTAACAGACTTTGTTTTATTGCTTTGGTTTTGGGTTATCCCCATTTCTGAAGACGAACACTCTTGTCAAACTTCTCAAAACTTTCCCATCATTCAATTAATTGGGGGATTTTTGTTGCTTATGATCAGTACCTACAGCCAGAAAGTTCCTAAAACTTATTAGATATACAATTGAATTTACTTCAGTTTGCTCAGAAATCATCAATAAAAATGTTAAAGTAAGGATTTTAGCATCCTCATTAGTAAGTTCCGCGCTAATTAACTTACAGCTTGTCAGTTATCATCAAAACTACATGTGAAAGACACTAAGCAGATTATGGATCTCTGAATTAGCATCAAAAGCTTTTTTTTAATGAACTCATTATACTAAAAGAAATACTGTAAAGTAAACATTTAATGTGTATATAGTTAGAAGACTAGTGACAGTACAGTCATTTCATACATTTCCAGTGTTGCATGTGCCATTGTTTTAGTGCAAGATTATTCCAATCAATGAAACGTCTTACTTAAAAAAAAAAAAAAAATCAGTTTTTGTGTCTTGTAACTTTCAAAGGGGTGATCCCCAGGAATAAAGGCTGTTAAGGTGCCCAGCCAAAAAAATTACACTGATATTTCTTTCTCTACAGTTTCTTAACTTTCTATTGTTGAAAAGACATCTACAATTTCAGGGTGGATACCTAAGTACAGGTTCTGCCCCAGCTTTAACAGAACTTTGCCATGCTTACTTGGCTTTTTCAACTTCTTAGCTCCATACAAGAGAACTTATGGATAAAATGAAAAAAAAAACCAAAAACAAACCCTAACAGCTGTTTTCAGCAAATCAAGCCATTTCCAAGGCTTACAGAAATCAAAAAATTTTACTGGCTTATTTTATTTGTGAAATAGAAGATACAAAGTACAGCATCGAAAATTATGGTCTTAATTGGACAAGTTTTAATATAACACAACAAAGCCTGTTTAGGTGATACAAAAGCAATTGAGAACACCAAGTATGATTTCCAAAATACATTCATCCTCCAAGCGGATGTTACATTACACATAAGAGAATTATATACATAATTTCAGATTACATTAACAATACTAATTCAATAGCCTTCTTTTGAAAGTAATTATGCAAAAGAACTTGAAAAATATATTTGCTTTGTATATGAAAAATCTTCATGTTGAAGGTGAATGTCACCATTTTCATCACTTCTTCTGAAATTTGCTAGAATTTTTACTGGCTAAAGACTAACAAGCTTTATTTCAGTATAAGTTTAAAACAAATAGTTTAAACTTCTAAAAACAACAGAAGCAGCATTTTACTTCCTACTTTAATAACTTCATAATGATATCCAAGATACATTGATCAGAAATACTTGCTCTACTTGCTAATTTCACTTTCCCAGTTCAATGAACTATCAGGCTATTAGTTTAATATGATTCATTCCCTTGATCTTGTAGAACCTGCAAACCCAACAAGTGCAGCCTCACCTAGCAGTAAGTACTTTCTTAAAGCTCCAACGGCACCATATAAATTAAAAAGGAGTTTATTAAAGGGTCAATAGTTATGCTTGACTTTTTCAGCAAGTCACTGCAACCAGCCTTCTTTATTAGAGGCAAAAGCTGTACACAGTGTATATGCTTTTCTATCCTGAACTACAATAAATTCCAAATCAAGCTGGAGGATTTCCTTGGAAAGGTTAAGTTGCTGTTTAAAGATATTATGTAAGCATATGTTAAATGGCTTCAATAAAACAGTCACAATGTTACCACAAATTAACGCCAACTACAGTTCATTTTACCCCTCTGTGGTAGATACTCCTCCATTGAAACCCACAATGATTCATCTTCCATGACACTAAAGAGGGCTGAAGAGTAACTGAGAAGTAGATTTAAGCTACTAAAACGATTATTTTAATCCATCATGGTTGTTCATTTATTTTAAGAAATTTTTAGTCTCTTCAACTGGTAACCCTAAAACTGGTAGTTCTGACAACTAAAGCAACTTCCATAAGCTGATGAGGTACATTACCTATGTACATTCAAGAAATAGTATTGAGTAACAAATCCTATAACACAAGTGAAAAACAATAGATAGTACTAATTAATTAATATTTTATTTACACAATTTATTGCAGTTTGTAACCCAACAGAACAGTACATCATTTATAGAAGCATATTTTGAGATATTAAAGTTGGATTAGACTAAAGTGTTTAACAAACTGATTATCTGTCAGCATAACTTTACAACAAAATCTCATTGTCTTACAGAACTGCAGGGATGTAACATTTCCCACCTGTCACAGACTAGTCACTGAACTGAGATATTTAGAATTTCAAGACAGCAGCACAGACAGAAAATCTCCAAAACCCAGTTCCAGATGCACTGCAAATTATTTCACTAGCACCATGACTTGACTCTGGTTAGAGTTGTGGCAACTAGTGCTTTACTTGCCTATTTGTAACTGAACATGTTTCAGTAGGCTATAGATTATATGGACCTAAACATAATTGTTCACTCAGATGCATAAACATCTGAAGAATTTAGGTCAGTGAACCAAATCAAAACAAATTTTAATTTTGTTAATCCACTGTATCTAAATATTATTTCAGCTATAGACTCCATTTCTGAAACAATGCTTTTGGTAAAAGCCTTAAAACAGCTTAAGCAAAATTTTTAGACATTAATGAAGGTAACTTTAGCCTTTACAAATAAAGAAGCTATACATTTCTAACCTGGTGCTCAGCAAGAGGTGCTCACAGAACAAACTTGGCAGCAGCTCCCACTTTTTGACTGTAAAGATGATACCAGTAGATCTCTTTCCTGTAGAAGGAAATAGAAAGGAGAAGGGCAGAAACCCAGTAAAATTTAGAAACACATGTAAAAAGATATGTTACATTGGTTAGCTACAAAAGGACAAGGCACCATTGAAGAATAACCCAAATAAAGTTTACTAGTTTTTTCTTTTCCTTTTACCACACAATCCCTTGAAGTGGTACATGCCATGTCCTGCTCAAATACCACAATACTGCAAGAAGCTTCCGATTTTCTCAAAATTACATGTAAAAATACTTTAATAATTTATTTAAGCTATTTAAAGCTAATCAATCCTTTAAAATGCTGTTAGAAACTGAAACCACAGTCTTTTTTACTACTTTAGAAGCTCTTGCTGTAGCTTTACTAAGCACCAAGGGTAAGAGCAGTCTGCAGGTACAGAAAGCTTTCCTGTTTATTTCTGCAAGAGCGGTTGGTGTGACTGGAAAAGGTTTGCCTGAACTCAGGTTGAGAAGGACTGCTTCACATTCAATTTAGGAGTTAAAATCCACGTTATCCTCCTCCCTGAGAACACTGCCCATTAATTGCATCCACTCAATCATTTGTAGAGCAGTGTTTTAAAACAGATCTGTGAAATGATCTGTGGCCGTGATTTGATAGACGTTTTTTTCAATGTCAGTGTTAACATAAGGAGCAATGAGGAAGCTGCTGCTGCTCACCAACTTGATGCTGCTTTCTCAGTACTGCCAGGACAGCCATTTGTGCAGCCCTGCAGCAAACTGAGAGGCTATCAAAAACGCTGGGTTTGACCCTGTTCACTTCTCTGAGAGGCTTCATGCTGCATCCCAGAAATAGCTGTCTTGGCATAACAAAAAAGGAGGTCTTGGAAGAGCTGATTGCTTCTAACACTAATACAGGCTCCAGAAGACATTTCTGTCAAACCATTCTTTAAGCTTAAAGCTGCCAAAAGAATGTCTGGGGGTTTTGGGGGTTGGTTTCGGGTTTTTGTTTGGGTGGGGTGCTTTTGTTTTGTGTTTTAGTAATTGAGGTAATTTAACAGAGAGCCTTCTGAACCTTATCTCAAAGCAGTACAAGCAAAGGAAGATGTGTTCACCTTCCCAGAAAGCTGGAAGGGAAAGAACAAGTCAGAGTTTCTCAGGGCTGACAGGCTGGGGTGGAAATCACTAACAAGTCGAAGGGAAGTCACCATCCTTCTGCCAGCTTTGCAGAAGGCAATGATCCAGGAGAGACCACAAGGGCCAGCAGCCCAGGCTACACCACAACTGCAACCACTTCTTCAACTGGGCTTGAGTTACAACCCAATTCACCTTTAGCCACCTGACCACGCAGTGATCTTGCATTCCCTTCTCCACTTACTTAAGGGTATGAAAGAAACAAATCTCTGTGAGCTTGGTGTGTTCCCCTGGGAGGCACACACGGTAACCTACAGCTGAGAATCTTACCTCTGCTAAGAAGTGCAAAAAGCTGGGTTTGATTACCAACTTATCTGTTGGTTTTTTCTCTGTATTTGCACACATACACATATATTTACATTATATATACATACTAATAAAAGCCAGAAAAGTAAACAAACAGTTCACAGTAAACCTCACCTCTTTTCCTTCCAAAGTTGGCAAAAGGTATATTGATACTGTTTCCTTCTGTCTGCAAGGAAGAGTTAACAGTCTCTGTTTAAAACGAAACTTTAGGGAAGTAAATGTATCAAATAGTTCCATATCAGAAAAATGCAGAAGGACAGTTATCATAATAAACTTGCATTTTAGTGCACCGCAGGATTTGGATGGCATGCACTTATCATTGAAATCAATATGATCACTAACGGCTTAAGAAAAAAAGAATTAAATAGCTTCTCTGCTTATGTATGTCCATGATTGGAAACACCGAAACTAAAAAAATCTTAGTCATAGGATGGTATTTCAAAACCCAAACTTCTATTACTGCAATTTTCTTTTAACTCTCCTTGCCTCAAAAGGGAAAGACCAGTGGATATTAATAATGCAGTGAAAATATACACAAAGCATCTCGAAACTGGTCTGAAAACAGAAATTTTAAAACCCTTGTCTAATATATGCTCCTAACACTACTGTTAGGTAACTGTAATAATTGTACAGAATTACCCATTTGGAGGGCTCTGGTTCACCATTCAGTTGTCCACTGGTATTCTCAAGTCACTTAAATTCTGACTTTTAATAATGAAAACATTTTACCTTAGGTAACATAGGGATAAAGTTATATAAAAGGATTATGCACAAATGTGTATACACATATAGGTATAAACCAACAGTTACTGTGTTTATACTTGGCATGTTTCAGCATGTATTTTGAAATCAACTTGAAACAGTCTTAAATTACTGTATCTCTTTGCATGAGACACATGAGTTTCACACTACAGTGCACTATTTTTATCTAGCATTAACACTCCATGATGTGATCCCTCAAGGAAAGAGGGTTCTCCTGGTTTGGCAACTTTTGAGTTAGTAAAGAGATAAATATCAAAATCAGCTTCGACATACACAGAAAACAATGGCTCCTAAAGTGCCCTATTAGTGGAGAGAGTATCAGGCTACAGGCAGGTGACAGCAATTTACTTTGCAATTTGTACACTGAGTGACTCGATGCAAATCATTTCATCTTCGGTAACTCAGTTTCTCCACCTGAGACTCCATAACAAGCTTTGTACAAGCACTTCCAGATCTCCTGTTGAGGAGTTACACGTAGCAGACGATCAGCAATTTTATTAACAGCATCTAAAGAAGTGGCTCAAGGTTTTTGGTGCAACTGCAACTATTTCAGCTTTGTTAGGGGTGATAAACAGCTACAGAGGTACATCAGCTGAGAAACTGCACCTTGTAGAAAAACATCATTTCACCAAGAAAGGAACAAAAACTCACTGCAGTGAAAGTCATCAAACCTGATCAGAGACTTCACACGTGAAAAGGCTGAGGGGTTTGGCAGGGTGGGGCTAGTCTACCTTCCTATACATTTTCGTGTGAAAAAAAGAAAAAAATATAGATGCTACCATCAATTCTAAGTAATCTGTTCATTAAAGCGAGAGTTTTATCATGTCATTTATCACGAATGCAGTCTCAGTAGTGCAAGCCCAGAGTTACATGACTCTTGCTTCCATGACATGCTCAGTTCTGTAAAGCCAGACCCTGTTTCTGGATCACACAGGCCTGAATGTCAATAGACCCGAGCTGGACTAGGGGGTTTGCAGGTCAGCTGCCCAGACCCTGCTTTCTGACTTCCAGAAGTACAGCAAACCCATTCTCCTGCATTCATTGCCGAGCTGGAGTGGCTTCAGTAACACAGATTCAAACAGACTGCTTTAAAGCTACTGAAGTACGTTTACATAAAACTTACAGATAAGCAAAGGTTCATTAACAAGCTGCACCACCACAGAAACCGACAGAATTAATTGTAATTTTATGCAATATATAAACTAATGGTCTTCTCTGAAATCTGCAGAAAGGCAGGTAGACATACAACTATTGTTGAACTATCCTGTAGTCCAGCAAGTGCTCATCAGACCAGTTCTCTATTATTCAAGGTGTCCTTAACAACTGCCCTCTCCTATCACGCTGGATGTTACATGGTAGTTGTAGGTACTATTAATTTATACTCAATAATTCTTGTCAGGAGTGAATCACCTCCAAGAAAATTGACAAACTAATTCATATACTGGTATTATTTAATACTAATTTTAAAGTATTCTCTAACTTATAATGTTCTAAACCATAGTTTTCAAATGAATACCACTGAAATGGCATGTTACAACAAATGATGGAGCACAACATTTTCCACTAAGCTACAGGCTAAATCCTGTTGCTCAAAGTCACACTAAGTGATTCAGAAGCAATTCATATGCAAGCCAATTTCTGAATTTCTTCACAAACAGATATCTTTCACTGTCTCAATAAGGTCAAGAACAGTGAATGCTCTGCTCCACAGAAACTTCTTCCAAGGTTACTGCCTACCCGAGGCGCACAGGACACCTTGGACTCCCAGGGCTGACAGCTTCAAGATGAACACAAATCTGACTTTTCAGTTACATATAGCTTTGAAATACATTTGCATAAAACTTCTTTTTAGAAAGTAAATCTCAATCCCCGTTCGTTTCCTGTTTCTCCACAGTCTACCGAAAACAACTGCAACTTTAAGCCATGACGCCAGCACACAACCACATTTGTCAACTGTTTACAAGTATCCAACTACATGACACAAATTCGTTACAAAACCAATACTTAAGTCAGCTGCATACTAGAAATAGCGCTGTAACTTTTGATTATCGCTCCTTTGCTACTTCATGCTGCTTCCTTCTCCTTCAGGTATCCCAGCCAGTGCTTTGGGTTCACTCCCCCCGTCCCCCTGAACTTCAGCGGCGCTGCCGGGGACCGCGGCGATCTGCGCTCGGGGAGCGGCAGCGCTGCCGCCCGTGAGGCGCCTCTGCCGGGCACGGAGCGGGCCCGCAGCACGGACCCGGCGCTGCCGAACCACGGCGGCCGCTGAGGGCGGGCCGGGGCCCGCG
>VZRO01002486.1:352492-380219 GCA_013397915.1 Daphoenositta chrysoptera
GCCCGCGGCGGGCGGGGAGGAGCTTCGGAGAGCGAGAGCTGCGGAGGGGAGCGGGCCGGGAGTGGAGCGGGCCGAGGGAAAGGGAAAGGGCCTGGGCTGCTCTGCTGGGAAGTGCCGGGGGTTCGCTGTGTCCCTTTGCAGCCGAATGTCGCCACTGCTGCAACAACGACACGACAGGATGGCCGAAAAACCGGCAAATGAGTCAGTAAATCAATAAAAGATTGGTTGCTGTAATGGGAACAGTACCACATGTACTCCTCTCAAAACAGTATTACAGAAAATACGAGGGTTTACAGACGAGAAATATGAGTGCCCATATGTATAAAACCAGCACAAGCAGAAACGGAGAAGAGTGAGAATTTTGGCCGGAGAGAGATAATACGGAGATAATCACATAAAAGCATGCGTGGTGATGAATGATGCAAACTTGTCTGATGCAAACAAGCAAATTGGAATTTCTGTTACCCTTATGTTAACTCTGGAGCAAAAACTCTGTTGTAAATTGAAAGAGGAAATCACAAGGCCAAGGGACTACATTATCAGACAGCATGTGAGCAAGTTGTGGGTCTCAGTGCCCCTTATGAACTCACTATGGCTAACACAATAAAAATTTTTAAAAGTTGATATATGTGTAGTTAGCGAAATACTGCAAATATTTTAGAAAGTATGGGGACAGCTTAAGAACCTATAAAAACAGTTTATTAGAACTCTATAGAAAGAGTTTCTGCCATGAACAACCGAGAAGAGCCTCAGGGTTTATTTGAAATCTCCTTTGAAGACTGAAAATGTAATATTAGAAGATGATCATCATTTTCTGTTCACATACCAACTGCTTGGAAGCAGGTGAAAAGTTATAAATTACACGCAAATAACCTCAGACAGATATAGTCACCACTTCTACGACACTTCAGCAGACACAGAAGTCTTAGTTTTTTATACCATGAAGTATAAAATTAATCCAAAGAAAGAGAAAGGGAATTACCATTATATGGTATTCTGCTTTTTAAGAAGCAACCTTTTTGAAAAGCAAATTATTTGTCTCTTCCATTCCTTTTAAGATCTTTACTAGGCTGAGGGAATCACAAGAGTTAAATTTTCCAAAAGATCCTTAAAAGGCTAAAGGCTTAAAATATAGTTGAAATTGTGGGTCAGTAATTTCTTTTTCACATTACTCATACAAAAAACCTACTAGTGTAATTTATTGGTGCGCCCACAGGGAAATTACTCAGAAACAAGGAGTAAAACCTGTGTGTCTGTCTGTGTGTATATGTTTATCTATGTATGTTTGTCTCGAAAGGAAGAAATGTTGCACCCTGCCTCAAACAGGCTGTTACAGTCCTTCCTGTTTTAACCTGGCAAAACTTAGCTCCTATAGTCCTGAGACTGTATTTTGAGACTTGTGCATGTCTTAATGTTCTCAAAAGTCACAGTAATAATTATGTGGTCAAAGATTTTTCTTTTGGATTAAATTAATGAGGTAAAGTATTCAGTGAATTGAAATTCATTATGTATTTTGCTGGTTTGTACCATGACTTTTTGAGAGCAAACCTTTTATTCCTCCATGTTCACTGGAATTCTGACACCTTATGGAGAAATACCCATTATATTTAGGTTCTCGCTCTGCAGTCATGTGTCTTTAAGGAACCCTGCACTTCTGAAAAAAGACAGAAACACAAATATTTATGACAAGTGAGCATTTCTCTGGGTTAATGTGTATGATAAAGAAAAACAACATAGTTAAATCTTTATAATATGCCTATACCCACTGACTTAAATGAGCAATGGCATTTCAAACCATTTGAGGATTTGGCCCTTCTTTGAAATACAAAGTGAAACAGACTTTCATTGTTATTCCTAATTACATTTCAAGTCATAGTATTGACTTTTTAAATATATACATGTATTGAAATTTTATAAATAAATACAGTTACAGAAAAAGAAAAAAGGAGAAAATAGGAGAAATATTTACACTAGAAAGTATAGTGAATTAATTGGATATATAGAGGCAGTATCATGGTTGGAACTTATGACAGATGGTATTTTATATTTTTATATAAAAAAGATATATTCTTAATCGTATATGTCAAAGAAAAGAGACCATATGTTGTTAAACACTTCCAAATTGTCATTTAATCTGAAGGGCACTCTCTTGCATGCTACTGAATCCCTCATTGTTTTGCTCTAACCTGTGCTAATCTATAGAAGATTTTATTTATTGATTTGCAGTAATGCTGTGCAAGAAAATGTTCATGGTTTGTTCCCTTTTTTATTACTTGGATGCCTCTCATAAGTGGTAAAAACTACCTTTGATTGGACCCTTACATTTTTGTGGTTTTCCCATGCTAACTTATCCTTGTTTGTAGTGAGGTGATCAGCAGAGATCAGACTTTCTAAGAGATCACACCATTTTTTCCTAACTCCTGGTATATAATTTTCCCTTCAAATCTGTTTGTGATTGGTTTAAAGCAACAATATTGCTGAAGCTCTGTAATGAAATAATTCAATTTTGCATAGCTAAGTGGCAAAATATAAGAGTGGTGTGTAGAACATGAAGAATACACTGAGAGATTGGACACAATTTTCTTGCAAGTCATATGTATACGTGTGCTAGGACAGCAGGAGTTCTCCAGAACTGAGTTATAATATTAAAAAAAAAATAGCAACACCAAAAAACCCAAACAAACCCAACAGAAGATACAGTTTCAGAAAGCCTGATGTTGGAACACCCGATGCAATGTGGATTGAGCAAAACATTAGAGTTGTGGATATTTTTGTTTTCTGTGTTTAAGCATGTAGAATTGGGGAATGAATACACATCAAGGAGTACAGGAGCTGACATAATCTTCGTGAGAGGTTAATAGAGCCAGAATCACCCCATTTTATTTGTTTATTTAGTGGTTGGTTTAGAACTATGCTTGGTAGTTAAACACTGAAGAACGAAGGAAGGAATAATAATGTTTTAAACTGCAGCCTTTCACCCTGGGAATGGCCTGGAACTCCGTCTTGGCAAACCTGCGGATGGGGAAATGGTTTCTGCTGTTATCCTTGGCAAGCACTCACTCAGTTCCAAGTGCTGATGGTGACCTCTTTGACATCCCCAACAGCTTGTACAATGCTTGATCAACTCCTTGCTGCATGCAGAGGAATAGCAAGTCTTGTCACAAACAATGAATAAAATTTTGCAGGATTAGTTAAAGATAGTATATGAGTGAGATTACTTTTTTTAGACTCCTCAACAATTCTACAATCAGCTGCAGAAGGCTGTTAGAGGCTTGAAAGAGGCTTCATTAATCATGAAACATATGATTATTGAAAACCTGCAAACAAAACTATTTGCATCTCTTTCAGAGCACAGACCTGCCCATTAAAGTATGACAAGTATAAAGTCAGTTTAATTTGAGTGAGAAGAATGGTAACAATGTATTTGGATATAATCCATCCCAGTTAAGAAGGGAGAGGATATTAAAAAAGCAAACATTCTTTACAGCGAGCCATAAACACAGTCCCAGCCCCCCTCAGTTGGTGCCAAAAGATCTTGTTTATATTGGAAATGTCACCAGCCAATACAAGTTTCACATGCAGTCCTAAAGGAAACTGGACTTTTGTCTTTTTAAGTCTATTTAAAGTGATGGCTGAGTTGTGAGAACTATCTACAAACCATCTGGAGAAGATAAGGCCAAGAAAAAAATCAGTCTTGCTGGAAATGCTTGTGTTGGGGGTGTCTATGGAAAATTTTTATGAGGAAACAGAGAAGTGGGTTTGTGTCCCTGGCAATTGCAAAGGTGCTACTCTGTGAGAGACAGTTTATTTAAATAACTGTGTAGAAGACTGTAAATTGAAAACTGTAAATTAAGAGAAAGGTGGTATGTAAAGTGGACATACTGTGGGTTTTTTCTGGATTGCTGTGGGATGGAACAATACTACACTTATTTTTTTTTCCCCTTTATTCAGTGGGAGATTTTCCCCTTATTTGTGACACAATAAAAATTAATTTTACACTTTCTTTAGTACTTAAGATATTTCTGATCGGGCTGAAACATTGCTTTTATAGAAGTGCTGTGTCGTTGGTATAGTGCTTTTCACCAATTTCAAGTAGTGAGAGCCAACCAACAAATACAATTTCAATCACTTCTGTGGTTATGTCTGTGTTAGGGAGTAGTACAGCCTAGGAGGAGCAAATGTGTGGGGCTAAACAGGCAACCATGATTATATATTTCTTTCAGCACTTTTTGGTTTGGATAGCTCTACTTGTGTCCCATAGGGTGAATGCCCACTTGCAACCAAATTTTATTAAGCATGTTTCTGCTCTGCAGTTTTTCAATGAGAATCTACTTCCAGCACTCACAAACAGCTTCACGGAGCAAACCAAAGCACCAAACTGCTTTGAGAGTTTTGCTTTAAAGCCACACTCTGGATGCAAACTTAAACAATCATGTAGATGTATGATATGTATCATCTTTTTTTTTTTTTTTTTTGACAAGGACTAACCAACAATGTGTAAAGATAACATGGCAGAAAGCTGGAGAAGAGTGAAATAAAATTGAAGAAGGTGAAGTCGTCCACATTGCTACACATGGCATGCCCAAAGCACTGGGTATATACAATATGTTCTATGGAGAGCCTGAGGGACCTGTAAACTGCTAGATAAAAACCCATTCAGTGAATATTTTGATCCTCACAAGAATGTCACTTGGGAAAGGCACATTTTTTACAAGAAACCAGCTGCCAGATGAGACCATTGACCATTGTTAAGATCTTTAAAATAAAGCCAAGTAATGTGAATTGGAGCAGTTAACAGATGGATGAATTACTTGTGATATAAGTGATAACCAAGTCAAAGCAAGGTGAGAAAAGGACTTGACATTGCAAAGAACAGCGGATATTTGCAGGGCTAGTAAAGACTGCTTCCCAAATAAAAGTGTTAGCTAGTGGTGAAAGAACTGGAGTGTATCTAATTAAAAATGCATACCAAAGCATAAAGAGAGAATACAAGGGTAAACAAATGGCAGAGACCAGACTTGTTTTCAATAGATGTAAAATCAATCACAACATGGTGAAAAGGTCCTACACAAGAGGTTCGGTGTCCTGTATACAATGAAAGCAGCCATTTTGCCAAAATTAGATTGCTTTCAACTCAACTTACAAAGATCTGCCTAAGAAAATCTATCTGTGACTGCGCTGCTGGAGGACATAACAGATGACAACGGTGGTTACAATGGCTGATTAAAAGGATGGTAGGGATGATACTATTCTTTAAAATAAGATTTTCTGCTGAGCCAGAACATTGACCTTTGAAATTACCTCACAAACAGGATTGCAATTTGCAGATTTTGAATACACTCTGATGGCACAAAAGTAATGAAGAATTCCTAAATAGTTCCATTCCACAGAGTTCTGCATAAATGAAATAAATCTATAGAGATTACATTACTCTACTAATCACAGAGATATAGCAGAGAATAAAGTATTTGCAGTCTTGGTGCCTCTACAAAACAAGCTTCTATTCATCATTTGTAATTTACCCTGTTACTCAGTGAGGAACCTGTACTTTCTAATTAAATAGAAACTGGAGCTGAATACAAAATAATGTATCTAACTTAGACATTAAATTTGTGACTTCTACATAGTCTTCAGAATTATGAAAGTTATCAATCAGATATATTGACTCTTCTCTTTAGGATGGTTTCAGTTCTTGCAGCCTTCAAGATACTCCCCAAGGCATTTTTTCTCTTCATTACCCTGACTTTTTTCTGTCATCCTTCGTAGAATTATCTACTGTCCTTGTAAACATTAAAGCATGATGGAGCCCAGTTGTGTTTGGAATTTTTCTGAGATAAGACAAATTATTAACAGCTAGCTAAGATAAACCAGATAGTCCTCCTCTTTAGTTGGTTTAGAAAAATAGCTATTTTATTGATTAAAAATATATGTCATACTTCCGTCAGTTCAGCCTTTTGGAACATGAGGCATTGGTAGAAGGAAAAGGAAAATAAAATACAGCATAATTGTTTTTTGACTGTGCACAATCTGTGGAGTTGTGATCATGCCTTGTTCTCTGTGTTGACCACAGAAAAAATACTAGCAGGACATAGAAAAGGTAACTTTCATTCTTGTAGTACCTGAATTGTCAGAAATGTAATTCTTCCTGACTTTGTTACACTGAATAGGAAAGCTTCTTACAAACACGGAGACAAATATAATGTGGATAGGCACAGTACTTGCAATTGCCAATAAACTATTCAGGTACAGCTAAATCCTTATTTTAGCTATATTGGCTATGTGCCATAAATAAATACAGTAGCAATTTATCTTATCTCACTAGCTATATTGATTCAGTTGATTAAAGGCTATAAACTGACTTTAATTATGTTGTAACAGTTGGTATTTAGAGACCTAATATTTGGGTCCATGTGGTGGCAGTTTGATTCTCCATTGTAGAAGGGATCTGGAGAAGCTTTTAGTACTGTCCAGATTTCTAATTTCATCCTTTTTTTCTTTTAAATTTCATATGCATCCAGATTTTTTTATTCATTTAGGGGGTCATTATTCTTTTAGTTTGACTACTAAATACTTTTTTTCCCTATCTTATTCCAGGTACAGAGTTCATTTCAAGCACCAGTTGAACCTAAGCCCTTTCTCTGCAAAGGTAGGATGTGGAAAATGCAATGCATTCCAGATATTTTTTGCTAAGATGATAAAAGAATGAGACATTGTGTCCATGCAGAGAAGGCGGATGCAAATATTACACTTGCACATGCTATTGTTTTATAAAATGATTTGCAATTTTTTTTGAGTTCCTGAGAACTGATGAGGCAACTTTCAGTATCAGGTGCTTCAGGCATCATTGAATCTTTGAATATTCAAATATTCTAGAATCTTTGAATATTTAATTTAATTTAATTTAATTTAAACTCTATTTTGCTATTTTACTTTGTATTTAGTTACTCTAAGAGTAAATACTATTCCCTTGTTTATTCTTGCTGTTTAACTATTAGTCTCCACAGCACTGTCTAAGTTATTCTGTTTTGTTTCATGGATAAAAATGAGTCTAAATCCAGGTAAGAAGAATATTCAAGGCAAAAGTAAATACAAAAGCTTATTGTAACTAAATAAAATATTGAAACCAGATAATCAAAAATGAATATTCATTAGGTCTTATGAATTGTTGTATTGCTGGGATTTAAGTTGCTGGGTTGTTAAAATGTAATGCAAGACACATTCTTTAATTCTGGTATGGAGTCTTTTGAAGAAAGTGGATTTGAATTATTAGGGTACAGAAATATCTTAAATTGTCATAAGACCACTGATTTTTCTACCTACCTGATTAAGTCGGTGTTTAATATCTGGGTTAAATACCCCAGATAACTTAATGCAATAACTTAAATGGCCAGTTACTGAAGTCCAAGAAAGCACTTCAGTATCAGCTACATAAGTTTTGGTCATATTCAAACTTGATACTAGCTCAAACCTTGAAGTTTGCTTTGGCTCTTTTTTATTTCCAACTATGTATGTCAGTATATGGCAGTAGTTTTCAATCTCTTTTGAGCTGTGAAGTATAAAAATTTCAGTGGACGAGAAATTGCGTTAGAAACAGAGTTTGAGGACAAAGAATGCTCCACAGACTTTTTTTTTGCCATAGTCCACAGGTGACAAAGTTAACATCAGCACTTTAAAAGTGCTTTGGAGTATTTGACTAGTTTTCATATATATGTTTAATATATTGGAAATACAGTATGATGATTCATATATCATATTTACAGTAGGGAATTTGGGGTGGAATAAATGCAATTGTGATGTTCTCGATAATCTTTTTCTAACAGCAATTATATATACTCCCTCATCCCACAGAACCTTATACTATTTTTGTGTATTTTAGGAGCTTGGAGATTTTGACTAGTGTTTGTACACTTAAAACTTACACTGTTGTCCTTTCTGTGATACCCTTAGTCCTTAGTATTAGTCCAACAAGCCAATACCATTATTTGCTCCTTTCAGCTTAGTTTTATGCTCACTATTGAGAACCTTTCCTTTCTCCACAAAACTTGGATATAAAAATTAATTAAATTACACATTTCCAATTTACCTGAAAAATATGTTTAAGCAAGAGCCATAATCTCCTCTAGCTAACAATTAGCTTTTATATTCAATATCCTTCACTAGTTATTTTCAGAAACTGTGGATAGCCTCTAAAAAATCATCAGTCCTTTGTTGCATATTTCTTTATGAGCACAGATGCTTACAACGTCTATCGAGTGACTGTAAATAACATCATTTTTAATTAGAAATGCGCTGATTTAAAACTGCCTGCTCATCTTAGCTCCATCTTTCAGGTAACCGGAGCTGCTAATTACTTTCAAAAACCCAGGTCAAATGGTCAGTGTCTGAATTCATTAACCACTCAGCAAAATATCTCTCTCCCTCTCAAAAAGAGGAAAACTTTACAAATATTTTTAAAGGTCAAATGTTGTGCTCTGCTTTACCCATTTACTTTGTTCTTGGTAATAGATCTGAGATTTTGTAGTAGTAGTAATACACAAATAGTTAATATTGTTTAAATAAGTGGTAGGTAAACTAGCTCTGTTCCTTTGTAATGGAAGACAGCAAAATATATTGTTAATGGTGTACATAAGCAGCAACCTTTTAAGATCTCCATCCCTCTGAAAAACATTCAAATCCAGTTCTTTAAAATTTTCTTCATACAATCTTTAATATTTTTATGTCTCAGGTAAGTAAGAAAAAAATAATTACCAGTAGTGATCATCACAGGTAGACTAGCAAATAATGTGTTCAAATAAGCATAAAAATTGGGTCTAAAGCCCAGGTGTTTTAAACCATTTCTTCTGACCACCTGCATGGGACACAATTTTTAAGGAAATGTTTTCTTCTTTTAATTTTTGAGAAAACAGTTTGAAGCTATTGTAACTTCTTTATTTTGCTGACAATACAGAAATTGTCCAGTCTATATCTGTACTTTTATGGGACTGATATTGTTGTACACACAAATATTTAAGGAACAATTTTATAAAAGCAAACCATTTTAACTGTCTTGAAGCATAAGAATAGGCTGCCCACTGCGTGGAAAGTAATTGTGATTTGAATTCTTTGGAAATACTTCTGATATTGCAGTTAGTTTTCAAACAACCATTGTACTTAAAGTTGGTGAGCTATTTACATTATTAACATGGTGTAGGTCTTTTAATTCCGTGGTACTTTTTTCAGGTCTTCATTTCCTGAGCATTTGTTAAACTTTCTTCACTGTTTACCAGTAAAGTTCTAGCTAGTTTAGATACTTCTCTTGGAACTGAAACTTGGTTTCAGATATACTGGGCTGATGTGGATTATATTCATGTCATCAATAAAATACTGTAAGGTTTTTTTATACTTGACTTGTGTGTTATAATTGTGCTGTTGTAATGTAGCTAAGTTTTGTTTCTCATTGGTTCTAGCATTTTTACTATTTTTTTTACAAATAGAAAAAAATCCTTAATATGAAGTCTTTCTTGTGACAGAAAAAGCAGCTATCTCTTATATTTTGAAGGAAGTGGTATTTTTATGGAGGAACAATACACTCTACCTAAATTTGGACATTTAGATATTTTGCCTCTTGGGGTCTTTGTCATTTTACTTGTTGAAGAAAGAGGGTGCTTTTTTTTACCCAGAAGCTAAGAGTGCTAAATATGCTCTTTCATAGAGCTTACTGAAGATCAATAGTTTTATTTTTACATTGACTGATGCCAGTAGGAGGGGAAGACATGTTTTATTATGCAGTATTGCACACAAATTAGTTTAATGTTTTCATGAAGTGTATGTTTATATTTCTTTATAAAAAAATGGTTCAGGTACATCTTCAAACAGAAGGAAACTGTGAATAATGTGGTCTTTCCCTTCTGAGTTACAAATGTGTTCTAAGGGACTCAAGCCATCCTTGCATGAACCATTCTACAATGCCCAAGGAACAAGAATCACAAAGTCGTAGAATCATTTAGGTTGGAGAAGATATTGAGTCCAACAGTTAACCTAACACCTTCACCACTAAATCACGTCCTCAAGTGCTACATCAACATGATTTTTGACCAGTGATTCCACCACTTCCCTGGGCATCCTATTCCAGTGCTTAGCCACACTTTCAATGATGACATTTTCCCTAATATTTTCCTAATATCCAATCTAAACCTTCCTTGGCATAACGTGAGACCAGTGTTTGGTCTTATTGGTCTACATTTGGTCGATATTGGTATTTAAAACTTTGGCATTCCAGAGTGGCATGATCATCTCAGTTGGCAGTCCTTTTATTTTAGACCAGAAATGCCACTGCCTTTCAGAAGAGCACATACTAAAGATCTTGACTTCAAATGGTCATCAGAATTTTATGGTGTTTGGTGTAGTAGCTGAACACAAAATTCTGCTTTAGTTAATTCTTCATGTAATTCATTATTATGTTATTATTCATATCACCTAACAGCAAGAAGTTCTTTTTGGATACACTTTCCTTTTTGTACATTAAACTATTGCAGATAATGGCTATTGGACAGGTGAGCATCTGTATAGACAAAACCATCCATCTATAGAGCAGCATATAAAAAACCCCAAAGTAATGGACTTTATCTTCGATTTGAATGGGAAAAAAAAGCTTGCAAATTCATTAGTATTTATTACCATTTACATTAAATATCTATACTAGCTGCATGCATTTGTTCTGCAAATGTTGGTGGAAAATAAGGCCATGCATATTCCTACAACAAAGCTGTTCATTGTATAATTTAGTTTTTAGCTGACTCTGAACTTACTGCAGGTGAAAATAAGATGATCCAGATCTGTCAGCACTGATATACATGTAGGTGGTTCCATTATTATAATTTGTGAAATGCTCACAAGCTGTCTTTGTGAGGGTGCTTATATAGAGTAATGTATTAAAAAGAGGCAAGATGTTCTACCTTATGATGGCATTGCAGTTGTGCAGTTTGTGTAAAGTAATCAAATGTTTCTAAAATACACATGAAAAGTATTTTAAGAGGAAAATTGATTAATATTCTTATATGGTTTTGGTGTAATGTAGTAGTACATACTTTAAGAAAGAATTTCCTGCTTTTTGTGGGACAGATATGTTCCAATCAAATGAACTGATAAGTATTTATAAACTAGATGCTCTTTTCATGAGTTGTGAGTACTATAGGAATAACACCACTATTCTTATAGCAAACACAGATATTAGAACTGCCCTTCTCTTGGATAAAGAGTTATTGCATTAATACTGGTGGAATTTCTGGACTTTGCCCACTCTTTTGAGAAGACCACCCTGCTTTGTTCAATCTTTTCTTAAATTTTTCTTTCAGTTGTTTAAATTTTCAGTGATGAGCTTCTGTAATATGTGTAATAGGTATTATAACCAGTCTGCAACCAATGAAAATAAATTATTGAGGAAAAAAAATTACTTCAAATATCTACTTCTGATAAGCTTATTAAAAAAAAAATTTAACGTGTAATAATAAAATAATATATTGTAGCTGGATGTAGTCCAATACTTTATAAGCTGAATTTCAGTCCTCTCTCCTCCTCCCCTCCATGTTCAGAACAGTAGCAAAATGATATGATGAGGTATTATTGAGACTGGCTGATATACTTAGAAAGAAATAGAGGAGCTTTTGGACTCATGGTGATTTCATAAAGTAATTCTGTTTCACTTAATTTCAGCGAAGTAAAAAGAAAAAGAAAATTTGAAATTACACCAATCTAAGCTTGTGCTCTTGTAACTCTTTGGGTATGTAATTTTGGGGCTCTCCGTGGGGTCCACATATGAATCCATGTCTGAGCTCAAATAATGGAAAATGGCCTGCTCTATGATGCAGTAAATTCTTTATGAAAAGAGAATGAGCTGTACTCACCTAAAATGTGCTAATCCTGTGAATGCTTGACCATGTTCTCTACTTCAGTCACATGATTACAGACAGCTTTGGATGAATAGAGCATTCCTAATCTGAAGAAATCACTTGATGGGCACCTGAACAAGCAGGGTATTCCTCCTTATGTGAAATGAAGGGCAAAAGAGTATTTTATCTGTCCCTGAAAACAAAATTCCTGCCCTCCAGCATAGTCAACTACCAAAAAAATAAAGTACCGAGCAGCCCGTTTTATCTATCTGAAATCTGAGCGTTGGAACCATCAAATTTTTTTGTAAAAGTAGCAGCTCTGCTTTTCCCTTCTTAAGTTCTGGCCAGTGTGCCATTTTTGAAATATTCAAACAAAGAAACCACAAACCGCTAGTCACACCACAATAGCAGCTTGTGTTTACATTTTCAGCTCTCCAGATCACGATCCCATTGAGCGCACATAGAGCGAGTGCGTGTACACGCGCCCATCCACCAGCAGGAGAAACGGAACTGTAAACACAAGCTGGTATTTTGGTGGGGGCACACTAATATGGCTCTTGGTGGGGTCGGGAGGTGGAGGGTGAATTATGGATCCAGAATTTCCTTGTGTTTTTAAGTCAGGCTGCTTGCAGTATCTGCTTTTCAAAATGAAATGTTCGGTTGTTTTATAAGACTAAGGCCTAGTTTCGTCGATTTTAAACTACGGATTTGGATTTGAAAGATGATGGATGAAAGCTTGACAGATTTGAACTGGACAGTGACTTACAAACTGTATCACAGGGAGATCTGATTGCAGGAGTGGAGGGTGGGCAAGAATGATCTCAGAGTTATAGCCATTTATGGAATTCTTTGCTGAACTAACTAGTGAATCATCTTGCTTAATACTAAACTAAACACTAAAGACATTGTTAAAAATAATGTGGTGAGACCAAAGTGACTATCTTTAAATTTGCAGAATCTAAGATACATATTTGATATAAACTCTTAAAATATAGAGAACTCGATGGGTAAACTGAGGAGATGAAACGTGCTTAATTAGATATCTCTAAAATCTTCTTCATGTTATATGTTGCTTAATATAAATATGCCTACAAGTCCCTAAACTTTTTTTTAATCAATGTAATGGTATTATTTAATTAAAGCTGGGATGCCTGAACAAAGCTTTTATCTGGAGAAGACTTGGTTTTGCTGCTTACAGATCAGCTGTATTATTAATGGATAAATGATCCATTAATCTTTATGGAAATCTCATATTTGTGGCCATCTGAGGTTGATAAGCCTTCCTTACTGATCATTTGCTGCCACTGTCTCTTGCCTGCTCCTCCAAGAAGAAGAGGTGTATTGCTGAAAGAAGAGTTAGATTACTGTTTTGAGAAAACAAGATGCTGGAATTCATGGTCAAGTCACGGCCTTAAGGAATTGAAAAGAGACAAGAACAAAAAGCAGTTGTCTTCAGAAGGAAAGTTGTCTTCACAAGGAAAATAGTCTCCCTCTAAAATCTAAATAGTTCAATAGCTTCTCCCAGTGTGAAAACAGCATGGCCTAATTTTCAATCCTGCTCTCGTATTAGCACGTTGTGTTCACAACAGCATTTCTGAGCTCACTCCTTTATGTGTTATGTGTTGTTCTTTCCTCCATAGTAGATATTTTAAAGCACTACTAATTAAATCATAATCACAGATACTAAAATATCTCCTTTATAAATGAACTGAAAATTTAAACCTTCAAAATAATAAAATACAGACATGATATTTTTCTCTCAAAAGCCATAAATCCATTTTTTGAGTTGCAAGTTTGATTACTTAGCACACAATGTCCATATTTATCTGATCCTTAAAAAAAAAAAGTATGTTAGAGGGAACAACACAGTACTGAAAAAAAACATACCATAGGCTTTGTTGTGAACTGTCTACACTTTATGGAAATTACATAACATCTTAGTTCTTAGTACAAGTCTGGTTAAATAGAGTGGAAGAAGGCTGTTTACCTGCACTTAAAGAACCTCTAAATTTGATATGTTTGTATTTCAAGAATTTGAAATTGCTAACTGGAAGAAACAAAATATAATAATTGCTTATCCTTATAAGTAATGTGATTGTTTTGGAACAATAATATTCAGAAGGCTGTAATTCAACTACATGATCTGGAAAGATACCAAAAAGCTTTGGAAAAAAAAAAAATCAGGCTGCTTAATGCAATTAAGTAAGTCTGAAACTGAGATATTTTCATCTGCCCCTTTAGATAGTTCATAGAATATCAGAGAGAAATTAAAGGAAGAGCCAAAAAGGCATACTGTTTCCTTCTTACTGCTGTCACACTTGTGCTTTAAATCACTGATATTTTTACAGGTAAGCTTTAAGTTATTTGTGTGAAAAATCGTGTTTTGATTTGATTTAATGGAAGCTGAGATTCTCAATGAAATTCATCACACAATATTGAGAAATTTTCAGTAAAATCAGGAGGGTTAGCAAACAGCTGAAAGCTTAGTGAACTAAAGCTTAAGTGGAATGAGTTGGTAGTTGGTGGGAAGTCTCATCTCATACTCTTACCTAAATAAATGGACGATAACCTATTGTTTTAGCAAGTTTTTTTTCCTGTCTTTTCTGGTTTTACATTTAGATCCGCTTTCTTTCATGCTGAAAGGCAACAAGAGATGTCCATCTAGACTTGCTGCTTATTTCCGTGGACCTTTCATCTCACTCTGGTCTCTCTCTTCATGGCCAGGAAACTCATCCAACAGCAAGAAAGAACAAACCTTTCAAAAAAGCTCCATAGCCTTGAAAATGAAAAGTTCCTTCTGTGATTGGGCAGAGCAATGGAGCTCCATCAGGCAACCCATCAGTACTGCAAGGAGATGTAGATATGGGAGATCTGCTCAGTGTTTTTCTCAGACCTTATGAGAAAATTAATTAGCAAGAAGTGATGAATACAAATACTGCTAATGTTTCTCCCATAAGCATTTTTCTAGTAGTAGGTTTTTTACTACATTTTCCTCTAAAATTTTGTTACAATGAAATCTTGTTAATCCAATCCATAATCTTCTGATTTATGAATTAATAAATTTTTCTTTCAAAATTACTAAATTATTATGGTGTCATATGAATGGACATTAGACTAAAACATTAGACCAGTAAAAATAGTACAGCTGAAATAGTAACTATAACTGCATGACCATTATTATTAAATAGCTGTAGTTCTGTCTTGTAATATTCCTGCTTCAATACAGAGGAGAAAAAAAATAAATTGGGAAGATTCTGTTTCTGAATGCCACATCTTAGGAAACTGGCAGAGATCAGTCACTCTTTAATTCCAGTTTAAAATGCACAGAGATGAAAAACCTAATACTCAACTAATAAGAAGAAAATTCCTGGAACTGACATGCAATTGAATGATTGGTGTAAATAGGAACGATGTAGCCAAAGCCAACCTGTACACACTTTTGCCTTCTGCCAACATGCTGCTATGACAGTTTTGCTTTATTTTTTAATATAAAAATTATTAGCATAATTTTTAAGTGTCAAACAGTGGATTGTATTTCATATTTACTATATATATATGTGTCACATATATTTTGATGCAATGGAAAGAAGAAAACTGTTTTGAAGTTTTATCTCTTTACATAATTTCAGATTTTATATTAAGATTTATCAGTAGTACTGAAAATATTAATGAAGCATATAAATAGTATATAGTAAGTAGTTTCATAATGTATGAACTGATTTTAACATCATAACACCCAATAGCAGATTAATTTCAGAATTATTTAAATGGAAAATTTATTCCAGAGAGAGCTATTCTTTTAAAAGGCTTTTACTGACATTTCAAAGTAATGTGATGCATATTTGCACGTAGTAAAGAGTAAAATACTTTTTAAATGCATATCTTTGCATTTACAGTTAAATGTTTTTAAAATATTCTTTGAAGGGTCAGATTAAATCTTGTGCAGATAAAACTCAGCTCAGCATCAAGTATAATCAACTGGTAGACTCACATGTTGTGTGCTAAGTGGCTGAAAATACATTCCATGAAGTAAGTTACTATTACTATTACTATCACTGTAATTGATGTGCTTGTTGGGTTTCTTTTTCTTGGAGGAGGAGTATGAAATGACTTGCCTTATGTTTGTTTTGAGGAAGTTCCTTCAGAATTAGATCTTATTTACAGTAAATCCAAGCCTGTGGTTCCACTGAAGCTGAAGCCAATCTAAATGTTGATTGCTGCAAACCCTACTTTTGGCCATATGTTACCACTGCTTTCCCTTGAGCTCTCTTTGCTGTGCTCTTCTCCAGCATTTTCACTGGCACCTTCATTCATCTGACTTTAAACTGAATGTCTTGAAGCTCAGGGGCCTTCTTCTAGCATAGAGAAGTATATTTTATAAGATTGTTTTTATGTCTCTTTGACTTCTCTCTGGGGTCAGATCACTTCCTGTGCCAGGGAGGATGCAGCCAGGTTTTAGAACAAAACAAAGCTGGATAATTTCTTTTTATAAGGGATTGATTTTATACCAGCCCAGTAGTATTGTCAGGCTTCAACTCGAACAGAATTCTGCCATGAAACAACTCAACTCTATGGGAAGGCAGTGGGGGAACAGTGGCCTCCAAAAACTGATGCAAGAGAAAAGGCAGAAACTCTTGGCACAAAGCACAGTGGCAGCTCCGATGTAGAGCAGTTCAAAGAGTCAAGAAAATGCAGCTTTTACTAATAAAATTGTATAGTTGGCTACGTGTTGCTCAGGAAATGTTAGCTTTTAATTTAAAACAATGTCATGTTTATAATTCAACAGAAATAGTGTAGTAATGTTTAAATGTGTTAATTTAGGATGGCACATTAGAACAATTTGAAATCAGTCTTGTAACATTATCCAGTTTTAAAATTATTGTACAATAATTGTTTTGTAGTTATTATAATTAATATTTTGTAAATATTGAAGAATGGGAATCTGAACCTGTTTTCCTTCACATTCATGGAAGTTCTGTTTCCCAGAGCAGGATTTGACATACTCACAAATTCCCTAAAACTCATGAGTGAGAGCATCTTACTATAGATGCCTGGCTATGTGTTATAGCAGTACACCCCATCAGATTTTAAACATTTGGATCTCTCTTCCATCAAGGCTGTCTTCTTAGTTAAGAATGTCCTGTTACTGCATCAATTGTTCCAAGACTAGCAGTGCTTCTAAAGTGATACACAGAGACTTTTTAAAATTTAATAAATAAAGACTTATTTCCAAAGTATTTACAAGAAATAGAAAAGAAAGTCACTAGCTTAAATTGTATCATATTAGATGTGCAGTTATTTCATCATTTTAATTATCCTTAAGCATTGTATCTAAATAGTATTAATGAGGTTAATATCCATAAGAAGACAGATTTAGAATCTCATTGCTAAAACTGGTCAAATAATTCATAATGAATTATTCACCTTGTTTTTTTCATGAACTCTTGGTGAACAGATTGTGATTTTCTCAGAAGGATTAATTATTCAAAGTTATTCACCAAAAAACTTAATAGTTCTTGGGCTCAGTTTCTTGGTGAGCAATATATTGTGAACATCTGACCCACTCCAGTATTTCAGATCATACGAAAGTGGATTTTGACTACTGTGACCTTTCCCCATCAGTTAAGGTCTCTCTGAGATGAAATGTTTATGATACTTTTTTTCTCATACCATCCATGGAACTGTCCCTTTAAATCTAACAGAGATGTTCAGTAGCAGTCCTACAACTAATAAAATATTGTTCTTGCCTTTCAGTCACTAAGTACTGTATGTTGTATTATGCCTTTACCTATTTCCCATTACTTATTCTTGGAGGGATGATTCATTGTCAGTTATGTGCAGATGATGTGGGTTTATATATTGAATTGTACATTCAAAATTTTCTTAGAATTATTGCTGAAAATGTTCTGTATGAGTGAATAATATTGCAAATCACTTATACAAACCAAGTGAATTAATTTTAATGTTTTAATATTATATTATCTAATTCGCTTAGTATTTGGAAGACTTTTTTTTCCCTTGTAGTGGTCTCTATCCCTAGGCACGTTGCTTTCTTCATCTCAAATACAGACATTATCAATCTCCACTGTGATCTCTTCACTTCCTGCAAGAACATCTTCAGTGAAATGGCTACAGGTGCTGTAGATTAGCCAGGGTTAGTGAGGTTTTGCAAATATTATTTAGAAATATTGATTCTGTCCCACCTTAGTTACTTTCCTGTATAGTTCATTCCTTCTTTGGTTCGTTCATTCTTTCTCTTTCTCTCTCTCTCTCTGTTTCTCAAGAACAATCCAATTTTGAAGTTTACTCTGTCTCACTGAAGAGCAGCTCTGCCTTTCGAGGAGACAATATTCTAGAGAATGTCTTGTGGCTCTTCTTTTACAGAATTCTCCCTTATTTTTTCTTTTGTTTTAGCTCTTTTAAGCAATTTAGTCTACAGTGTTCAAATCACATCCTTCAAGTGCAACAATGTAGTATCACCTTTTAACATTAGAAGACTCTATGTTACTAAAATGCTTAAATATTGTAAGAAAAACAAAAGGAAGAAAACAAAGTCTTTTGCATTGGTCTCTCAAATCAAATGGAAATAGCCAACACAGCAGCTTTGTGACTTTGTGAGCTTTGTGGCTTTGTGACTCTTCCATCACGTGTAATGGACTTGTTTTCTTCTTCAATCTTTGCTTTTCACAGCTTCTCCTTAGTCATGTCTGGAGAATGTACTTGTAAAAGTGTATCCAATTATCTTCTGCCCCAAAGAACTGCTGGAAAAGGTGAAGGATTGCTTTCTGCAACACAAAAATTGATACTGATTTGGCGGACAAAGTTCTGGAATTCACTGTGAATTTCTTTCTTACCTGTTGTCTCAGGACCATGGAAAACAGTCCAATAATGAAATATTAGAATACTTAAAGTGTAAAGCTGTTCAATTAACATTAAAACTGATTTGTTACAGTTCTGTTTCCTGTATTGCCCTACCTACTCCCATCTCTTCAGTATCCCAAGTTATCCTTAGGTTACTTCTGTATCTTAAGACCTCCAAGACATGCTCTGTTCCTTTAAAGCATCATCCCCAGAATGTTTTTGGCTTTTCCTTTAACCTCTAGTTTTGAATTCCAGCCTGATAGCTAGGTAAGAGATACCTCATGGTAAGACAGGTCATGTAGGCTTTCTGGTCAACCAACTCCTGCTAAATAATGGTTGGCTTCTTTGCACCTTTCACGTAGTAGTAACAAAGCTTATTTTTATTTACAAAAATTTTTTTTAAAAAAAAGTGCCTTAATGTGTATTTCTCAGTCAGATTGGTTGAACTTTGCTAACAAATTTAAAAATTATTAGGCAATAGGCCATAAACCCACTTTTTCCTTTTTTATCTGGAGATGAGAATTTAAAAAAACACTTCAACATTTTCTCCTAAAGTGAGATAAATGAACACATGAAAGTGTGTAAGAGCAGAGTACTCAGAATTTTTTTTTTAAATTGCTGTTTGCATAGCTGTATGCGTGTGTATGTCTGAGGTAAATGTTCCCAGATACCAATTATGTGGAAACCATACCCAAAGTTGAGAGAGAAGTTGTGTTCTGCAAGTCCAGATGTCACCGAACTCTCTAAGCAGTGCATGTGGTTGTACAGCACCACATGTTTTCCAGTATGCAGTTTTAATTAACTGAACTCAGGATGGAGGTCCAAACCCTGTTCTCCTTAATAATGAAAATAACCAGATTATTTTTGTTCTGAATTTCCTGGGTACAGTAGATTTACATGAAACTGTAAACATCAGAATTATTTTGATTAGGTTATGCCTTACATGGTTTGAAATTATGTGTTCTATATTATCTATGCCTTGTTCTTTAAATTTAGCTGATTAATGAGATTTATGTCATTATTAAAACAGAAGAAGCAAAGAATTTGTGCAAATGCAAAATATTTTATTTATATATACACAAACATACATATTCATGAGAAAATTTGAAGGCCATTCTTTGTTCAAACTAAAACTTGAAAAGCAAATTATTTCATGGGAGAAATTATTAGATCCTAGTATATTTTATATAAACTTTGGCATATTGATGTGGCTTAATAGTAGGAAGCTTTAAAACAAACTAAAGCACTTTTAAAGGTTTACTATATTCTATGTGTTTGTGAGACACTGGAGAAAATTAAAGGAGTGAATTGACAAAGGTGTTGCAATCTGGAAAAAGGCATTACAAATGATAATCCAAACAAGCAGGGAGATGGGAACCCATCTGAATGTAAATACTGCTTGATAAATATCCTCCAAATAGATTTTCCTGTCTGTGTCTGATTGAATTGATATTTTAGTCAAGCTAGTCTTCCTTTTGCTGTAGTCGACTTCAGGTGAGGATTTGTATCGTTCTGCTTTTGGGACCCTGGTATTTCAGGGCAAATTGTCCTTCTCAAAGATCTGACTTTTTAAGGATCTGTGAATATAAATGGGTGTATTTTCCAGTTCCCGCTGAAAACCAGCCCGTATGGATCTTTATATATCCCCGCTTCCCTCTAAGTTGTGTGCGATGTTGATTTGATAATGGAACGGAACGGTGCAGAATTAGCGTCTAAATCTAAACGTACATTCTTTGTCGGAATTCCCGGGCGCTGCTCGGAAAGCCGCGGAGGAGCTGGACGGGGAATGGGAGGGCTGGAGGGATGGAGGGATGGAAGGAGGGATGGAGGGATGGAAGGAGGGATGGAAGGAGGGATGGAAGGAGGGATGGAGGCGCAGCCCGGCTCGGGGCTCCGCGCGCGGCTCCAGCGGCGCCGGTTTTGGGTCGGTCGGCAGCGCCCGCCGAGGCAGCGCCGGGAGCCGGCGGAGCGGAGCGCCGTGTTCCCGCTGCCACGGGAATTCCTGAGCCGGGGAGCGCTCCGGGATCGGGACGGCAGCGGCCGGGACCGCGGGGAGAGGCGGCAGAAGCGGCGGCGGTGGCAGGCGGGCTCCCGCCGCAAGAACCGCGCCAGGCGAATCCCTTCCGCAGGCGCCTGCCTCCAGAGAGGAGCAAACTTTCTGGCCTGCCTTCGTGGAGAATCCTAATCCTAAATAGGCTGAGATATTTAATCGTGAAAATAAGACCATTAAGAATTCACAGATTATCGAAAACATCAGTTAATCACCCCACGCCTGTCCTAGAAGAGACAGACAGACAGTGGGGAAAGCGCTGGGGACGGGCTGGTGTGAAATGCAGCAGCCTTGCAAAGCCTTTCCAGCTCCAGCCTGCTATTACAAGAAAAGGATCATGTGAGGATCCTTTGAAAGGCAATGTTCTGACTTAAGCAAGCAACTGCATTAATTGGGAGTCTTGTATTCATACATGCTGGGCTAAATAAAGCAAGCTGGTCTGCTGCGGCAGGCAGGGGAAAATATATAAAACTAATCCTTCAATTACTTTGTCGCTTATTAGAGTATCCATAACAAACGTAAGAGTCCCGTGATGCACGGAACGTCTTTTCAGGGAACAGGACGAGCGTCCTAAACAAAAACCAAAATGACCTAACTTTTTTGGGGGTTTTTCTCGACATTTGGTGGGGGGCGGAGGGAAGAGCGAATCGCCACGATTCCGTGCTTTCCAGAGTTGCAGCTACAAGGTATCCCCCTTTTTTTTTTTTTTTTTAATCCCTGAAGTTAACTTTCATGATGGAGAAAAACTCGGCAGGACAACAAAGCTTTGATCTTTGTGTGAAGAAAGAAAGTAATAGAGTGAAAGTCTCTCCGGAGGGTAATTATTCTTTGGCCGCTCAGGCAAGAAGTTCCCTGTCACTCTTAAGGTTAATATTAAGGTAGCTCTGCTATACTTTCCCATATTAAAAAAAAAAACAACAACCCTCCCCAGAATGTTATACTATTAATTGCCAATTTGCATATGTGTGCAGCTGCTGTTTTGGCTCCGATCTTCCATCCGATAAGCTTGCTGGAGGTATCACAGAGCACTTGGCAGCTTTCCTATTTGAAAAGAAAGCCTTCCTAACTACAGAACAGCTGATAGTCTATCAGTGATAGACCCTGATGGCGTGAATTACAATTACACTACTTTTCACACTAAATCTGGGTGATAGCTACTTGGAAAGAAGTTTCATCATTTTTTACCACAAACTGGAAAAAGAATTACATGGTCATGCTGTGCTTTTAAAGGCAGTTTGGTTCACTTTTGTCTATTTAACACCTAATTCCGAGGAGTCCATAGGCATCTGGAGATCTGAACGTCGCGTAATGAATTCACTGTTTAGATGGGAGATTTTTTAAATCTACCTCAAATTACATTTATTAACAAGGCGAGCAGGAAGTGTTAGAGTTGTTAGACGCTTCATTTATTAAATAATTTGTGGATATTTTCAGTTGTCATATCCAGAGTCATGGGGGTTTACTTATTTTTTAATTAGCAATTCCAAAACAATGCTACCACAATTTAACAATTCATCACGTAATCTGGGGCTGTTCAGTTCAGCCACTAATGCTAGATAATTCAGATTGTTATTTTGATCTGTTGATAACTCATTTTGTTGTGATAAGAGAACTGCTGCCCTGAAATTAAATGCACGATTTCCTATGGACCTTGTTGCGACCTAGAAACTAACTCTATCATCTTTGTCTACTTATTTCTTAACATTATACCTGGTATAGTAAAGCAATAGTAATTTTAAAATGTCACATATTTGTTTTCTCACTTCATGATTGGTCTTTATTTCGCATTAATGTGTTTTCATATACCACTGTGGAGGAGGAGGTTGGGAGAAATGCAAGTGTCAAAGTAAATTTAATTGTACAAGTAAGTCACCCACATTGATGCTGGGGTCACAATGTCTAAACTTTTTCCTTTATATGTCAGAAAGTTAATTTAGTGAGGTGCTACCCTGATAGTTAAATGTAGCTGCTTAAATATGTTATAAAGGCATGGTGGAAAGCCTGACTCGTGACGTAGCTAACCTAACAGAAAATAGACTTTGTTTTCCTTTTTTAGTTGCTTGCTTTATTAGATTTCTCACTCTCACAGATTATCCAAAAACTACCCATTGATTGATCGCCCGTAGAGCTGCATTTGGTGTAAAGAAAAACTTCACAGCTTTATTGGCTCCCAGGAGACAAAACAAACATAACAAGATATTCGTATTAATACAAACAATGCAACAAATGAGAAAACCATCACATTTAAATAAGATGGTAAAATCAGTCCAGTGTACATCCCAGCCTCTGATACAGCAGGCATGGAAATTCAACTATTCACCAGTGCTCTCAGGCACGGGTCCCTTTGGGAGTTGTGTTATTGCTCACAGCATCTCATCACCACGAACAGTTAACCTAAGGAAATGCCACCAAGCAAAACTTTCAGAACCCAGTTTAATGGTATTTCACTGCAGTTTTGCAACCGTAAATATAAAGGTTGAGATTAGTCTGTTTCTTCAAAAATATTTTGAACAAGGTTTTGTGGTTTTTGTGTGTGCTTGGACCTGGAAGCTGTTACTTATTTTTTTTAGGGCATCACATATCTGATCTTAATAGGGTGTTTATTTTGGGAAGAGAAAGCATAAAGATTCGAACTTTCTGCCATTTCTTCTGAAGACAAAGAAAGGGATGTGTTCCTCTAGCCTTGGTTAAAAAAAAAAAATCCAAGGAACAGTTTTATTTTTAAAGAAAGAAACTTTCCCTCCCAGCACAAATACACCCACGCATGCCACGAACATTTTTTTTAAAAGAAAGCTAATGCCCCCTTAGCTTCGTCTCAGAAAGGAAAGGTACCAGTTTTGAGGAAAGCAAAGCTGGCAAGTCCACTCTCTGTGTTATTTCCTACAAAGTCTTCATCAAAAGATGCAACCAGCCTGTTACATAGTAACATTTTCTTCACCACATTTTCTTATAATAACCATTTTCTTCACTCTTTAATGGAAAAGTCACTTAGGCCCAGTGGGAAATACAGACCTTCTGAAATGCTGTGGGAGTCTTATAAACCTTATCATCTTGCTACCCTCATGCAAAGGCTAGGAAATTGCTGTTCTGCCATTCTGGTGATAGCTTTTTCTGGTGATCTTACAGGCTACTAAATCAAAGCGAAGCTGGACATGGTGGCCATGTTATTCCTTTGAAGCCCATAAGAGACCTGACAGGTCTGACAATCCCATCACTTTCCAGGTCTTGCCTCCATTTTCCACTGGATGGTGAGGTCGAAAAAGGCTGCAAGAACTGCCTTTTTTTCCCCTGTTTGTAGTGTTCATTGGGCACTTCTTGGTACTCCTGCTATTCTACATGGAAAAAAACCCAAGACTAATTTATAAATTGTTACTGGAGTTACCCCCATCACATTTCAACGGGCTTGTGAGCTTGCATGAGTGACTAGGGGCTCTCTGCTGATGACACCGTGGTGGTGTTTGTGCACACTTGGCCACCCACCACCCCACACCCTTGCCACGACAGAGCTTTGTGAGGAACATGGGGCACACGAGGTACACAGTGCCTGTTTGTCTGTGTGGGTATCACTCAGATCACCTCTTTGGTGGGCAGGTCAGTGAAACACATAAAGGAGCAACACACACATGCTTAAATAATAACATTTAAGAAGTAGAACTACACTAACTTTAAAAGAATTTATGAAGCATACAGCATTTTCTTCTCTTAGAAGAGGCATTCACAGGTTACTACACATGTCTTCGAAGAGTTGCACTCGCAGTCATGGCATATAATGCCAAGTTATCACTACATATAGTAAATTTTAAAATGATGACTCTTAATTTCTTGCTAAGGTGTAGGAAGATATTTCATAACCAACTGATATAACATTTTTGTATTACTTTCCAGCTGCATATTCATCTCAATATTACTTGCCTGAAATGCCTGTGTGTGTACACAAAATTATATGGAATAAAAACTTGGGAAAAATTCAGAGAGTAGTGTGCCGAAAGAGATTTCAGAAATGATACATAAGAATGAGAGGAAGTATGTTAGAAGTAATGGTAGAAGTATGGAAGAAGTAAATTAAAGGTAGAAGTAAACCTGCTGTTCCTCTTCCCTGGGCAGAAGGAGGTCTAAACCTAGCAGCTTTATGCTGGAAGATTTTTATCATTCTTTGAATACTTAGGGACACTAAACTCCCCGAATAAAGAAATCAGATGAATCCATTCTAATTAGGGATATTCCTGTTGCTACTGTCTTGTATCACTTGAGGCAACTGGGAATCTATAAGTAACAAGCTTATTTGATCTGTATTAACTGCAGTTAAATGGACACATGGATAAGAACTCTATTAAAAAATCAGTGTATGCAATTTTGGCTGCTGAGTCTCCGTGGGCTTTCACATCTCGGATGGCATGGAGCCCGAGGTTTCTCTCCCGTGATCCTATGGAGCTTGGACGTGGCTTTTTCTACGCCCCCACCCTTATGTCCAGAGTTATGTACATGTTTCCACATATTAAAAATGCAGTCTATACTGCTCAGATTTACAGCACTATCTCAGCCTCTCCAGACATATCCATCACCAGGTCTATGTGCACTCTGAACAGTACTGCTCCAGCCAGCCAGTTCCTCTGGGCTGCTTCTGTACTGGCAGAGAACTTGCATAAAACTACAGTGACAATTTTTTCCTGCTCACCTCACGGTCTGTACCTCCTCCTATAATTACTGTAGTCCCTTTAACCCCACAGAACCCTCCAACACTCGACTGTTGGTAAATTGGTAGGTCGGATGGCCTTTCACCTGGTTGTCACCACTGGAGAAAGTGCTAATGGACATTTGCAGATAGGATTGCCACCTGACCAGAGGCTCGGTTTCTGCTGTGCAGGCATGGGCTTGCCACACAAAGCCTTGACTCCACACCCGGTCTGTCCATACACTCTTCTGCATGCACACTGACCCCAGGAATAGTTTCTGTGTTTTTTCAGGGCAGCTGTTATAAGCAGATGTTCTTATTAGAACATCTTACAATCCACAATCTCAAAGACTCGTTTGGTTCTGTTACCTCGTGTACATGGAGTAACCCGTGTACAGCAGGTGAGCAGGGCAGTTGATCAATTAAAAACAAACAAACAAAAACCCCCAACGAACTACGCCTCACCCCAAAAAGAAAACAAAAAAAACCCAAACCAAAACCCAAACTGCAACCGTTATTTGTTACTGCTTTGCTGGCAGTCAATTACGAAGAAGAAACTTGGAAAGACTGCATGTCAGCAGTGTCAGGAGGGGCAGCAGTGCAGATGCACTGCCTGGGTTCATCCATCATTACCTAGCAAATGAGCCGACGAGCTTGTGGGCAGGTACAGAAACCCTGGCAGGCAAGCAAGAGAAGAGATTATTTTTGCATATCTTCTGTGAATCTCCAGGGAATTCAGTGGCATTCCTGATCTCAAAAGCTTGTAATTAAGAGGATGGCATCTTTGGGCTGGAGAATTCCGGAGAAAATCATTTTCACAGCACCTAGAGGGCTCGATGTTGCGCTTGATGACAGATGGGAAACCTTTATGAAGGCTCCGTAACCTTTTGCCCTCAGAGACTGTACTTTTGACACTGCAGAAATTGGGAGGATATAGATGTTTTTACTTGGGTGATAGTGTGGTGATTTTTTAAAACAACGAGTCATTTATTAAAGTATTTTAATGAACTATACAAACAGCGAAAACCTGACAAAGCTTGTGTCACTGCTGAGAGCGAAAACATAACTATTAACTATAGAGTGTTTTGCTTATGGAGACTTTTCTATTGCATGCAAATAAGATATAGGAAAAGACTAGCAGAGAGAATTTCATGTTTCATCTTTTCAGATCATAACCTCAGGAGTGTCATGCCACTTCCATTAATCCTTTTCTCAACTTAAAGATCCCTGTGAATATGAATAAAGTGGGATTTTAAAAACGAAAGAAAGAGAGAAAGAGGAAACAAGACTCATTCACATTCCGAGTCTGCTTTCTGTCTCACACGTATTACATTTCACAAAACAGATAGAAACAATAGAGCTTATTAAGAAAAACTTGTTTTGAATGGCAAATTAAGCATAATGAAAATACACACGTTTTTACAAGTAGTTATTTTTTACACCAATTGAATATTTTAAACCTTTTTAAACTATGCATTTGTGTCTGCAAAACGTTTTTCTTTTAGCTCATTTGCACCATATCACCCTGCTATATATTTCTATTGAAAATTTTAATTCGGTCAGTTCAGAAACCTGGATAAGCACAGCACTTTGTCTGTGGCCAGGCAGTAACCAATAGGGATGCCCTACCCTGGATATTTATGAGCAATATCAGTGTTGGTTTCTGGGCTGAACAGGCTGATGCATGGATTGCTCCACACTATGGCTTCTTAGGCAGGAAAAAAGTTATTATATTCTAGAATATATCTCGGCATTCGTCTTTGATCCAAATACCTTTTTAGTGCAGTGTAAATCATCAAAATAGATCTAATAATTTGTTTCCAGCTTGAAAACTCATGTGAAATCAAGAAACAATCCAATAATCTTTTAATGAAAAGTAAATGTGACCTAATGATAACTTATTTCTGCCTTTCATCCTTATGTACAGTTAAAAAAAAATACAGATAATAGCAAAGGCAAGTTTATATCTCCATCCCCCATATCTCTAAATTCAGCAGCACATAAAAAAGGGCACAGTTTATCTTAAATTTTGCTTTATATTGTAAATGTCTTCCTGATATGCACAAATTCGTGTATCTAGTATATAAAATCTCTTAAAATGTAAAGCACTCAAATTTAGAGCATTAAGGTGGACTACATTTTTCTGTTTCTTAGGTATTACTGCGATCTGGGAATTTATTTTTACAGCCTGAGATGTCAGTATGCCACAGAAGCATGAAAATCTCACCATCTGTATGCTCATGGACAATCTTATCAAGTACACTCAACGACAGACTT
>VZRO01002486.1:381082-413259 GCA_013397915.1 Daphoenositta chrysoptera
GCCCCGCAGCGCTCCCACCGAGAGCCCCCGCCTCTGCCCCTCGCGGGGACAGCCCCCACGGGCTCCTGGCAGCGCGGGCTCCGAGGGCGAGCTCCGAGATCCACCGCTGACAGCCGGCAGCCCGCCGGCTCCCCCGGGGGCCGCCAGCCCCGCTGAACTCGCTGCGGGGTAGCGAGCTNTAGAGTGTTTTGCTTATGGAGACTTTTCTATTGCATGCAAATAAGATATAGGAAAAGACTAGCAGAGAGAATTTCATGTTTCATCTTTTCAGATCATAACCTCAGGAGTGTCATGCCACTTCCATTAATCCTTTTCTCAACTTAAAGATCCCTGTGAATATGAATAAAGTGGGATTTTAAAAACGAAAGAAAGAGAGAAAGAGGAAACAAGACTCATTCACATTCCGAGTCTGCTTTCTGTCTCACACGTATTACATTTCACAAAACAGATAGAAACAATAGAGCTTATTAAGAAAAACTTGTTTTGAATGGCAAATTAAGCATAATGAAAATACACACGTTTTTACAAGTAGTTATTTTTTACACCAATTGAATATTTTAAACCTTTTTAAACTATGCATTTGTGTCTGCAAAACGTTTTTCTTTTAGCTCATTTGCACCATATCACCCTGCTATATATTTCTATTGAAAATTTTAATTCGGTCAGTTCAGAAACCTGGATAAGCACAGCACTTTGTCTGTGGCCAGGCAGTAACCAATAGGGATGCCCTACCCTGGATATTTATGAGCAATATCAGTGTTGGTTTCTGGGCTGAACAGGCTGATGCATGGATTGCTCCACACTATGGCTTCTTAGGCAGGAAAAAAGTTATTATATTCTAGAATATATCTCGGCATTTGTCTTTGATCCAAATACCTTTTTAGTGCAGTGTAAATCATCAAAATAGATATAATAATTTGTTTCCAGCTTGAAAACTCATGTGAAATCAAGAAACAATCCAATAATCTTTTAATGAAAAGTAAATGTGACCTAATGATAACTTATTTCTGCCTTTCATCCTTATGTACAGTTAAAAAAAAATACAGATAATAGCAAAGGCAAGTTTATATCTCCATCCCCCATATCTCTAAATTCAGCAGCACATAAAAAAGGGCACAGTTTATCTTAAATTTTGCTTTATATTGTAAATGTCTTCCTGATATGCACAAATTCGTGTATCTAGTATATAAAATCTCTTAAAATGTAAAGCACTCAAATTTAGAGCATTAAGGTGGACTACATTTTTCTGTTTCTTAGGTATTACTGCGATCTGGGAATTTATTTTTACAGCCTGAGATGTCAGTATGCCACAGAAGCATGAAAATCTCACCATCTGTATGCTCATGGACAATCTCATCAAGTACACTCAACGACAGACTTAGAATAACAAAATTTAAACGCTATTACTACCGCCTAGCTGTACATGCACTCAAATCTATTTTAAATAGCATTCAACCTGAGTTATCATGCTGCTTACCTCAGGCCTAAACCAGCTTATTCCCTTTCAGTGTTTTCTTATCCCCATGAATCCTGCTGTAAACCAGGCACATGATATTTGAAATAACATTTGTTAAATTAAATGTGAGGTTACACACAGACTTACATCATTTAATTTGGCCAAGTACTGATCCATAACCCAGTGAAGGTCCGGGAGTCGAGCAATGGCTTCACCTGGCAGCTTACCTAATGTGCTGGGCAATGTCCTTCTGGATATGTGTTACTTGTCAGTGCCAGAAAGCAAGGATATGTTTTAGTTGGAACTCTGTTATAGCAGACACTACATAGTTTAGATTAACTCCTTTCAGTAGTACAGCATCAATGTGTTATTGCCTTAACATAAAACATACAGATTATGTAAATCTGTAATAAATACTATTTTGAAGTGTATAGTAATCAAAAATCTTTCAGGGCAGGATGGAATGGAAACTGAGAAATATTGGAGAGTAAACATTCCAACGCTCATTCCTCTGCTTCTCCCTGGCAGAGCGGAGCACTGACTGTAGCTGGGCTGCCAATGCTCCAGCCCCAGGCTTTGCCCTGCGAGTCCTGCCGAGCGTGGACTTCCCGGGAAAGCCGGGGCCAAAGAGATCCCTCAGGAAGCATTCCTGCTGTCTCTGCAGAGCCTGTCGCACTGTGTGTGAAAGGGAATGGCTGTTCCTGGTCTGAGAGGGAACCAGACCTTTCAGTACCAACTCACAAGGTGCCCACTGTGTACAGGCAGAGCCACTCAGCCAAGCAGTCTGAGAGGCAAAAGGCCTTGGAGAGGCCGCACCACCGGCTTTCTGCGTGGTTCAGCATTCCAGCCTCCGGTTCCTGGGCACAGCTGGGGGGGCAGCGGAGCCCTGGAGCCCGTCGGGAGCTGGCGCAGCCCTGCATTTCCCTCAGCCCGGCGGCCTGCTCGGGGTGCGGCAGGCATCGCCTCTCCGCGGGCACCCCGCGGGCTGCGGCCTGGCCTGCGGCGGGGCGGAGGGCGCGGGGAGCCNGGAGGGATCGCGGCAGGCAGGCAGGCGGAGGGAAGGAAGGAAGGAGGCCGGGCTGATTAGCATGCAGCAGCGCTCGCAAGCCCGGCTCCATTGTTTTAACACCTCCCCTCTCCTCCGCGCCAATCTGTCACCGTTCAGCAGGCGAACGCTGCTGCCTCGAATGCTGCTCTTCTCAAATGAGACGGATAATTAGCTGCCCCGCACGAATGGCGCACTCTTCTCACCCCTGATTGCTATCACCTTCTTGCTCCTGGCAGTTTTGACACCTCGTAATCAGCCTGCTGCTTTTTCTCTTTTCTTTCCCTATTTCTGATTTTTTCTCCCCCTTCCTTCTTCTTTTTTTTTTTTTTTTTTTTTTTTTTTTTTTTTTTTTTTTTTTTTTTTTTTTTTTAAAATACAATCCCAGTTGCCATTTGGATTGAGACTCCTCTGTTGAGTTAACCTTGTATGATTGCGGGGGAAAGGGGAATGTACGGTAGGGAGGGGAAGAAATCGCCTCCTCTGAGTCTCATCTGCTGAGTGAACCATGGGTGGGGGTAGAAGCATCTCGGCTTGATCCTCCAGTGCTTTTGTTCGTAAGGGGGAACAGCCTCTCCTGAGCATCCTCTGAATTAATATTATCTCGGATGGGGAAGGATCGTGTTTCGAGCGACTCCTCCGCTCAGTTGATGGAGAAAAGACTGCATTTCTATTATCTGGTTAAATACAGCCATACGGGGAAGGGATTTTAAAAGTAAGTTCGCAAGGCCAGGAAGCTCCCTCTTCCTCCTGGATAGGCAGGGGAAGGAAGGTAACTTCCTCAGCCTCTTAGAGCGAATTCACTGTTCCATGGGAGTCGGAAGAGAGATCTGATTGGAGTGCGAGATGGCAGAGGGAACTTCTTTCCTTCTGATCCTAGAGAAATAAGAGATCTCAGTTAATGCTCTGGTGATTTCTGCGAGACTTTAAAAAACAGAGGACTCGTGGAATCTGTCACAGGAGCGCTTTCCTCTCCTCTAACAAGCAGTGACAGTCTAATTACTGGAGCTACGAGCAGCTGTCGAGCTAGCCGGAGAAACAGAGGAGCTACATGTGTTGTAGCCGGCCGCCGGCACCGAGCCCTCGCAGCGGGCTGAGGCAGCCGCGGTGTCCCCAGAGAGCTCCCGAGAGGAGAGGGGAGCGCTTCTCTTCCCGCCTGGCAGCGCGGGGGTTCCGCCGCCAGCGCGGGCGGGCCGGCACCGACCTCCCGCGGGAGGGAGCCCCGAGCCCGCTCCGGCCCCGGGCTGCCCCCGCCGGCCCTGCCAGAGCTGGAATTCGGTAGAACACACCTTGGCACGAATTTGCTGCTCTTCCTGTCCTCTCGAGTTGCTTCCACCATATTTATTGTTTTTAATGACATTCTACTTCCCATTTGGATTCGACCTCCTCTGCTGAGTTGAGCTTGTGTGGAAGAGGGCGGGAAGGGGAGGAATACTGAGCCTCCTCTGGTGAGTGTAATAAAGCAGATGTCCCTGCTGGCAGCAGCAGCCTCCTCCAGGAAAGCTGGATAAGGGGGGCCCTTTCAGGGACCGCACTCGCCTCCCACTTCGACTCGCTCACAACTGCTTAGCGGGAGATTTACTTATTTATTTATTTTTACTTATTTAAAAACTAAACTGGTGCCCCTCGCAGGGGTCTGATCGGTGAGCCTATGTGGATGCCCTCAGGCAGCAGCAGTTTCACGCACGCAGGATTAAACAGCTTCCTAAAACGCCGCGCTAGGCAGGAGCCCGCCCAGTGGGAGATGGATGGGCACTGCTGCTCGAGGAGACCTCGGTCAGCCGTGCTCCCCCACCTCCTGCCGCCGTCCCCGCTGTGCCCTGGCTGCGGGGGACCCCGGGCGCTGCAGCGACAAAGAGCCCTGTCCCCCCGCGGGGACTCGGGCTCGGCGCAGGGCTCCCGGCCCGGCCAGCTCCAGGGGAAAACGCATCCACGCGTGGGGCGGGGGGAAGGAGAAACAGATGACTTTATTTTCCTCAAAGGTGACTCGCAGTTTGTTCATCTCTTACTAACGTGAGCTCCTGAGCTCGGGTTTCCCGGCTGAGAGGACGAGTCGGTGCTGTGTGTCGGGCTGGCTGGGGATGCGCGCATCCCCTTCTCTCCTCCCAAGGCTGGAACTGGAGCCTCTCCCGGGTACCACCCCCAGCCCTGCTCCCTGCGGAGGGAGGTGCTTCACACGGCCGGGCCGAGCATCGCTCCCCTGCGCTGCGGACCCGCCAGGGCTTGGAGCTCCCAGGAGTAACAAACCCTTCCTCCAGGTCATGCGGCAGACGTGCACTGCGCACCGCTGTTTATTACACTACACTCTGCTGACGGCCCGTCACAAACACGACACGTTTAAAATAGAGAAAGTCATTGCAGAAAAATCCGTTTCTAAAAATTAGGCAGGTGTTGATTCTTCCCAGAAATTTGTCACCTGCAAACAAATCTTTAAAAAGTGTTGCGCTTTGCTGCTATGAAGATATTAATGCTAATTATCAATATCAGGGCTAAACTCTATATTCAGTTCAAACGCAAAAAGCAAGCACCCTTTATCATTAATTTAAAATACTTGGCAACACCCCTATTTTTAAATTTGATATCAGTAAATGTAGAAAATGTGCAAACTTTATCAGACTGCAATGTTTCAACTAAACACAAATTTTAATTGCATTGAGAAAGCCACTAAGCATATTCAGGTTAAAAATAAAGTCACTGAGATTTGGGTGATGAGGTTTTCTCCTTTCATTTCTAGTCTGTACCAGACTTGGGCTATCCATCATAGCAGACCAGAAGGGAAGGCAAATAATCTTTGGTATTATTAGTTTTGGGGAAAGTTTAACCTTTTCTATCTTTCATACAAATATAACCTGTTCCCTGAAAGCATTTTTAGTAATTATTAATGCTATAAGGGTACATGAACAAGATAACTATTTTTTTTATAACATGTAACAGATATTCATAAAATCCTGTTCCATTTTGGCAAAAGGGTCATTTATGTGTTGCCTTTGATTACTCTCGTTAGTAAGAAATTCATCTGGGAAAGTCAACCATTCACTTATGTTACTAGTGAACAAGCCTATCTTAATTCTGCACACCTGGCATTCAGCTACTGTGATAATTTTACAAGAATCTCTATTAAGGGGTTCACTATCATAAGTTAAATTTGGGAATTATATAATATAAATGAAAAATGAGGGCCTACTTCTCTTCCTGTTTACTTCAGGGAGAACATAATCACATCAATGGATACTGTAAAAAAAAATCCTAGCATTACACCAATTTTTGCCAGTCAGATTAAGGCATTAATCCTGCAAGTCTACATTCATAAATATAATCACAACTTCGGGCCTATTCAGGCAAAGATTAATTGGGGGAAAAAAGTGTCTGACATCACTCTCGAAGTTAATAGTGAAGCATAACAAACAATAATGTGAATTACAGTACTGGGTGACTTAGTTTCATTTTGCCTTGTCAAAAGACAACTAAAAATGTGCTTATCTGACAAACAATTTCAGTCATGAGTCCTTGTTACAAGAAGTCTTAATTCTTAAACTCTTATCATATCTATTGAATTAAAAAAATGTATAAATGTATGCAAAAACAGTGAACCATTGAATTCTCATACATTAAGACTGTACTTTAAAGTGGGAATTGAGATGCCGAAGAAAATCTTCCTTAGATGTTAGAGATGGTGGGAAAACTTCTCGACAGAATTCACATATTCCACACTGATTCAGTTCAGAGTCTGCATATGCTTGTGCCAGCAAATCATTGTCTCGAGGCTGCCAAATGAGCTAAAAGAAACAGAAAATTATTATTGCTGAGGTTTACAATGTAGTTTACATTATGCTGTAGTTTATATTTACATTGACAAAAAATACCTGCCTCTTTAAATTAGGATTCCTGTACACCTGCCTGGCCAGAGACATTAACTAGAGAGTTCTTATTTAAGAAAAGAAAGATAGGACTTTGTTTTTTTAAAAGTTCTATAAACACACTATCCTTGCAAATATTTAAAAATACCTTGGTATCTATTAACAATAAATACTGCTACGTGCAGAAGTCTGTAATATCAATCTGGTACATACTAAAGCTTTTGTTTAACTTTGCATTTCAGTATTTTACTGTAGAAGTCATAGTACACAATAGCCATTTATCAGAAATGAGAAAACACTTTTTTCCTTAGAATAAAATGTTTCTTGTACAGAGTTAATATGATTCATATTTTATTTCCATTCTTATTGACATATAACTAGTTTTCAGTTTACTTCAAAAATGACTACATCACTGTCATGGCTTAAGGTACTTATTTGCTCTGGTAAACATGTCACAGAAAATCCTGTTTGGGATTCCTTCTGCCATGACAGCATCAAACTCACTGGGACCATCTGAACATCTATCCATGCATTCAGGAAATTCCATGAACCATGTTCTGTTTGGTTCAGCAGCTGCACTGCTCTTCCCTGAGCTTAGTTTAAAGCCAGCAAGTCTGTTTATCCAACACTGGAATTCAAGGCACTCAAGCCCAGACTCTAAGTGTAGACTATTTAGAATCCTACCAACTAGGAATCACAAAGTCTTCTACCAGTTTTCAAAGTAAAGTTAAAAATTAAGTTTCATGACTTTACTATTAGCAACACAAGATCAAATAGTTATGTTATACAGCCAGGACAATCAGGTTTTGAGTAAATTGAAAATCAAATGCATCCTGTTGTGACTACACAGCAGAAAGGATGGCAGCAAGCTGGTACGAGCTCGAGCTGGGGATGGAACTTAAAAGTGAGAGCGCCCTACAGGGGTTTTTTGGCTCATTTTTTCCTCTCTTGCTTCACTCACACATGGAAAAGCAAGCAAGAATAATTTACAAAGCAGTTTCTTTAGAAGTTTTAAATTTCTTGCTTCTGATACTTACCCAAGATTTTTAATTTTCAACTCCTCTTTAAATTTTATCATGCCAAATAGTTAGAATCTATTGTTTATTTCTCCCACAATAACCCACTGTACAACTAAGCTGGCTTTCACAGCAGTTAAACCTTCTTTTTAAACCACCCTGAACTTCTTGGGAGTCAATTTCCTGCCCATTCTGTATTTAAACAGTGTTTAGCTTATCACATAGAAATAGCAGATTTACTGTCTTTCATTATGGTCAGCAATCCATATAATTAAATTGACTAATTAGTAATTAAGTGCAATCACACCACTTTTTTCAGCTCAAAGAGTCTACTTATTGTATGTTGCTGGTGTAAATTGCATATTAAATCTATCTAGACACTGACACACTTAAACAAGTTAACACACTTAAACACACTACATAAATGTGTTTAGAATTACTTGTTTCTGATATGATGTAAAGCACTGTTAGAAAAAAGATAAAATAGTATTGTAAAAACTATTTGTCATCTTGGAAACATAACAAGGGGAGGTACTCATCCAGCAACCCACACATGCAGGCACTTAACTTCCATTTCTTGAGTGCTAAGGTTGTGCTTAATATCCTTGTCAGAATAGGGATCTATTTAAGCAGATGTTCCATTTCAAAACCATTAATATTCAGATTAATAGACTACTGTTTTGCTTTTAAAATCATGAGCATACTTATAAGTATTTTTGGTGGAAACAACTCCCTCAAACTGCAAATACCAATAAACATGTGCATCTATATGAAAGCCTCAGCTAAATGTAGTCTGTAAAATCCTAGGTTCACTAATATCCATGTGTATTTTAATCTGCTGCTCTTTTCAGTCACGTTTTTTTTTTTAAGTTACATTCTAAGAAAACAGTACTGAGTTTTTAGATTTAGTATCCACATAGAAGGAAAGAGCTAAATTTATTACACCAACTGAGAGCAGTTCCAAGAACTTACTGTTGCCAAATCTATTGCATTTATGGGGTTTTCCATTTTATAAGTTAACATATGTAGTAAATACTTGAAAGTTTTATCTACACTAGGAAAAAAAAAAGAGGTATATAATTCTCTTCTTTTTGGCTCTTCCTTCATTTTTGGAAGGGATGATAGAAGCTGTAAGCAGCATACCCACCCCCTAGAAAGGTGGTAAAAATACTAAGAACAAGTTTATGCATAAATTTTGCTAAGGTTAACACAGTGAAAAGGGCATGTATACAAGTAACTTAAAAAAATATAGTATTTTAATCTACATATATATTATCTGTGATCGAATCTTTAGCACAATTTACAGTCAGAAAAAACCTCTAGAGCTGAGTCCATTTAATTGGGAAAAATACTTAAAAACCTATTTTGAAGGCAGCTGAATAAAGGTGATGGATATTTAAATTTACTGATGTACACAGAGGTACGTTTAATGGATTCCAAAGTAATACTGGCTTGTTTCAAATGAACTTCTGGATAAGAAATATCATTTTAATCAATGCAGTGCTATTGTAGATATGACTTTAAATACTGAAACAGTTCACCATGAGCTTTCTTTTCCTCTGAGTGTTAGCATTAGTACATTTTCCTCCACAAAATAGATCATTCACATTTAAAATGCTGTCTCCAAATTAATTTCCTTACTTTGCAGAAATACCAGTGGTCAAAGGCTTACTGTATTCAACCACTGTTTTGTACTTTTTAAGCTGCAAACTCCCCCATCAATTTATAAGCACATACCAGCTGTTTCACTTGCTCTAATGTACAATGCAGGGTGCCATCTATTGAAAAAGGAATACACAGACTAACTAGTAAAAGAACAGGCTGGAGAGGGAATACAGAAAAAGAGGGTAGTACCAAGCAATGCAGTGAATGCTTCATGTTCCACAGGAATTCTACTAGCAATAAAATAAATGTGTTAATTTGTTTAACTTAGTCACAACTTTAACCGAGGACCCTCAATGAAAAATACAATAGAAACTGTGATTAGTAAGTTGGTATAGAACTGAGATTTCCTAAATTACAAATAGATATTTAAGATAGCTTTTGAAAAAATCAAGCTTGTAGTTTAAAACAGCAATCTTTCAATGCTTTAAAATTTTCACTCAAAAGTGATTTGCAATAGGAAATTAAATTAGACTGGGTAAATTTTAGGAGAAAAAAACATCAAAGTTATCATGTCCTACAAACACTTCCCAAATGCTAGGTTTGCATGTCATGCAGTGACCAAATGAGAGGTAAAGCTCTTCTGCTGCACGTACCTTGGGAATAGGAAAGAACACAAAACTTCATCCATGTAAATAGGAAAAATATGTGAATTCCACCCTCAGAGAATTCCTAATTATCACTATTTGCTGATTCTTGAAAATCTGTCCTTTCACAAGGTACCACAAAAGCCACAGAAACAAAAAAACCCACAAAATCAGTCTATAAAGCTCCATAATTTTGCCAGCTTTCAGCTGAAACAGGATGTTACACAAAGAAGCAAAGTATTCAGAAATGTGAGTGTCAGAACATGACAAAATGTTTTTCTGCATTACAGTAACTGGGCCTTGTTTCAGAAGCTCCCATGGACCTCAGGCTATAACTGAAATTTAAGCCCAAATTATACACGTAAACCTAAAATAAAGTATTTTTGCAAACTTTCCTTCATTCAAAAAAATAATTATGCTTTTTTTCCTACAATGACAAAAATTTAAGTTTCTTAGAGCAGAGGAATAGGGTGTTGTTGACACCTCAGACTGAGGCAAAAAGTAGCTATTTTTTTCATAGTGGAATTATTTATCTGTTTAGCTTTTTAATTGGTCCATTTTTCATATTCTCTGCTGTACATGAAAAACAAAACAAATGTGTGCCATATTCAACTGAGATCGAGGGTAGAAAGAAAGCAATCTAGGGGGCAATTTAGGATTAATGACAGCTTTGAAATAGATATAGAAGCAATTAATATCTAGATGAACTGAAATTTGTTCAAGCATCCAGTGCTTATGTCTGCTGATATTCCTGACGTTTCACTGGAAAAGCATCTGGTACACATCCTCCAGTATTAGGAAGAACAACTGACAAAAGATATTGTCTTTAAAAAAGACTGATGAGGTATCTTAGAGAATATATTAATCCCATCTCAAAAGATATTTGCAAAATGTGTGTCTGAATCATTACCATTTTTTGAAATGTAGAATATTTATAGAAAAGATACCTGATGAGGACCTCTGACGGTTGTTCCAGCAGCTTCTAAAGCAAAAATTACTTCAGGTACACCCTGGTTTGTGTGCTTAGGTACAAATGTGAAACCACTGTCTGTTGTTTTTAAACATGGTTTGTCAAAGATATTTTCTATGGGCATCTTTGAATGATCTGAGGGGTTTGTTTTGTCAACAGTAGTTAAGCTTTGTAAAGCTGAGGTCATGAGATCAATGCCATGAGCTTCAAAGGAGTTAGGTTCCAATTGACTGAGGTTAACAGCACGGTCTCTGTGCTCCAGGTTAAAATGATGATCTTGAAGCATGTTTTCAGATATACCAGTACAAGGAACTGTTGGTTTTTCCTGAGTGCTCTGCAAGAAAGCAGAGTCATTGTCTGTAGGTGGAAACTTGACATTAAATTTAGAAAGTGATTCTACAGAGTTGTTGTCCTCATCTTGGCCCACTCCTCTTGGTGTGATAGATGTGATGCATGATGCACCTCTATTTATATCCTTTATAACCCGAGGCTTAAAAAGCTCTTCTGCTTGTTCATCAGTTTTATCAGTGCACTGTATCGGCATGGAAAACTGTATTTCTGTGAAGAAAGAATGAAGAAAACATTAAATAGTCCATTGAAGTACAGTTATTAAAAATGTAGTGTTTGGGTATTTTTTTTTGTCTTCCTTCCTTGCTTTTTTAATTGTTATTTTTTGCTCCTTAAAATCAGATTGTGGTGTAGTTCTCTTTCACAAACATTAGTTCTGGCATAAAAACTATCAGAACAGAAATAAAAGGAAATAATTCTGTTCTAGTAATTATATTTCTCTTTGATTTATGGCTATAAACATTTTCATTTTATTGAAAATTATGTTGTCCCATACTCTTAACACATACTTGCATATTTCCTGAAGTGTTCTGGCAGAAATAGAAGCTGGAACCCAAACCATTTCACACAGTGCCAAGAACATGCTAGGCACCATGAGCACGATTTTAGAAGGTATTCAGGTACCCAACTCCCACTGGTTTCCAAATTAGTTAAATATTTAAACTGAATAACTATTCAGAAATGGGACCATATTTTCCCTTTGTTTTGAGAATTCGCCCTTCATTTTTGGCACTATATTAATAAAAATGGTAATGCTTACTCCTAATCAGGTGAGAGAATAACTTTGGTAAAAACTGATTGTACAGCAGCCTTCTGACATCAGAGAGTGTAGTAAAGTGGAACACAGAAGTACCAAATCAAATTTAAATCTATATAGCTTTTGTCATGCATATCTTTACATACAGTTAACTTAGGCACTTCTTTTATCATCTGTATAGCTTATATCATGTATGGCTTTTCATTTTTTGTTGAGTTAGGCACTTCTTTAGGGAAATCAAAACCATTCTGAAGTAAGTCGCCAAACACATTTCCTCCAAAATTCCCACCCCCAAATAATGATGTTACTAGCATACAATCAGAATATCACAATGCAGTACAGACAGAAAAATTTGAAGCAACACGTCAGCACTTCATGTAACAAAACTTCAGTCATGGATGACCTAAATTAAAATCAAGTGCTCAAATCAGCATCTTTTGCTTCAACTGTGTGCGTTTGCCAGGTGCTTATTGAAATCACTTAAGAGTCTGATCCTACTATTAAGAAAAGCTAGTAGAGAATACCCATAGTAGCTTACATTATATTAAAGGCAAGCATTAGCAGAACCAGACATTCAGGACCTTTTACACTTTCAACAAAAATCAAGCCTTCCCTTTGTTTTCAGGAAGCGTTGGATTAAGCTCTTGTAACAAAACAGTATTTAAAAGTCTGCACAAGGAAGTCTAGAAAATAAGTGCTCAGAGTCTCCTCAGTCCGGCAGTTTTCCTCTAACAGATATGGGGCTAGAGGCATTCATAGCAGACATCTTTTGAACTGACAGCTAAATTAAAAGCAAGCAAGTGCTGTCATTCACACAGTATGATGGGATATCACATGTAGTAAGTGCCTGCCTCTCACTCCAAGGGACAAAACAATTACAAGAGCCATTGATGTGATGACTGTCTTTTATAGCATGTGATTTGGAGCGTTCCTCATAGAATGCCAAAACTGGCGGTGCGTTTTCTTGGTGAAATACTGAGCACCATGTGAACAGACTCGAAAAAGGCAGATGGTAAACAGTGGAAGTACTTCTATGTATGTGTAATTTGCAGTATTTTCAAATATAAAGCAAAGCTTTCAAACAGTTGAATCACAATAAGAGCTTAAGTATGATATTACCAGTTTCAGGTTCTGGCTTTATCTTAAGTTTACTCAGTTGGTCTGTTTGTTCTCTGGCTAGCATACATATTTGATGACACTCTTCTTTCATGTCCTGGAAAATAGTCTCCAGACTCTCTCTGCAAGATCAAAATTGTAAATTAGACTCAAACAATTCAGCTTGTTGTGACCTTTAATCTAGTCACACCCACAAACCAGAGAAAAACAATAGTATAAGCTACTTTTCTTGGATGTCTTGTTCCTCAACATATGTATACATATTTTTTTTCTCCTCAGTAAAAGCAAGCAGAAAAAGGAAAAGTAAATGTTGTCGAAGAGTTGTTTAGTCATATCATACACATACACATTAGAGTATAGGAACTGACCCTGCAAGGACCACCCCCAAAAATCCAGCCTTTCAGTTCTTTCAGGTATTTTTTGGAAGAGTTTATCTTCCCCAAAGGTACTGTTTCCACCTCATTCTAGGGAAAATAAGATGCTGCCACTATGAACATCAGTTGTTTTCTGTTGTTGCCGGTGCCCTTGCTGCAGAAGAAGGAACACACACGCATTTGTTATAGCTCTTTCCTTCTCTGTCTACCTGGCATTTCGGGGAGGAGTTTGTAACTCATTCCCTCTGGTTTCATACAATATCACACGACTTTTCTCTTTATTTTGAGGGATTTATTGTATTAAATCTTTTCCAGAGTATCATATGGGAATCTGATATTTAGTTATCTGTACTGAGAATGGTAAAAATAGTTCATGCTGGTGTGAGTTTATTTCCCCAAAGGCACTGTTATTTAGTTACTGATGCATCCATAAAATTTCGTTGTGAAATTTTGATAAACTTGATGAGTAATTTATATTTTTAAGCACAGTGTAATGGATTTAATAAAATGAACTTCAAAGATGAAAAAGGGAAGTTGGATTTGTGTTCTCTTTTGCATTTTTACATCAAAAGATCTCAAAAGGGATTTTTCTTTAATCCAGTGAATTGTTTTCCTTTTTTACTGCTTATTCATATAGCAATCAGACTGTGTTCCTACTTCTGTTGTGTTTCTCTTTTTGAAGACACAAATGTCAATTTGTATTTCATTTGAAAAAAAGATCTACAGAAGGAGTTAAAATTGCTACTGTTAACACATTCTGATGATTTTTCAGATGCTTCGATAAGAAAAAAATTTGAAGTTTCTAATCAGAACTTAAAAATATAGCTATGATTAGATGAAGCAGTCTTAATTTGCTAGATATTTGTGATACTATAATCTTACTAGTGTAAGATTACCAGTAGTCTTACCAGTCACATACCTCTTTCCAAGAAAACAGTAAAGTAAGGGAGCTATGTGAGAGCAGGGAGACAGAAGACAGGTAAAGGTTTTTCATTTTTTAGATATAAATCAAAAAGACAAACAAGTCTTTTTCACATTACAGTCTTATTTCCTCTTTTTCTTATCATGAAAGAGTAGTGAGCCAGACTAAAGATCCACGTAGTTCACCTAGCCTATGTATGGGAGTTGTCAAATGCAGATGCCTAGGCAAGAGAATGAGGAGACAGCAAGAATTTATGATACTTTTCCCTTAACACTCCCCTAACCTCACCTTAGAGAATCTTCTATTTGACCTCAGCAAGGCTGTTAAAAGTGGCATTACTGCCTAACCTATGAGAAATGCAAACCTAAGATTTTGGTCCATATTTTTCCGAAATCACAGGCAGAAGAGGAAATCTGCTCTTTTGACCCCTTGGTCAGAGCAGGGGCTTGCTGGCTTCAGCTTACAGATAAACTTGACTTCAAAGTCTCTCATTTAGGATGGATCAGGCCAAGCATTATTTCCTCGTGCTGCCTGTCAGACCTCTTCCTGGCAGCACAGCAGGCTCCTGGGCCGTGCTGCCAGCAGTTAATCCATAATGGCTCTACATTCCTGTCCAGAAGAGTTCATGCAAGGCAGTAAATGCTTACCCAAGCCCCAGCATGAACACCCACTGCTGTTTCCCAGAGTTTAACCTCCTGCTGAACCAAGTGGCTATCTTTCTCCCTCCCAGTTATCCCTACATACTTGTAAAGCCCCAGCTATGATTCCACATAGTTGCTGGCTCTGTTATCTTCCTGCATTAACTCTTTGACTTTTGATGCTCCCCCCTCCCTGCCCAGCCAGTTGTTAAGGTACTGTGTAGAAAAGAGGGAAATAGCTGGCCTTACTTAATTGCAGAAAAGACAAAAGCAAATTTGAAAAATGCTGCAGAAGTATTTACCTTTCAGTTCTAGGTGAAATACCAGAGATCCCTAGAGATAATTCAGGCTTATCTGGAACAACTTTCTTACTTTTCACCTTGAAGTAAAATATGAAAACATTGAGCACATTAGCATATTAATTTTGCACTTCACCTTGATATGAATAAAAATGTCATGGGGTCTTTCACCTAGTCCTGTTGAAAGCTCTCAAAGCATTGTCAAAATGACAAAAGCGGTTTGTGTGAAATTCCTAGCTCTTTTTAGTTTAACTTATTAACTCAGTGTGGCATTTCTCTGCTCATACTCCCTTGAAAGGGAACTGGTTCTAGGAATATTGCTTGATTGCAATTCTTTTTCAGTCATGTATAAGGTAAGATTCTGTCTTTTGTATAAGCTCGTTACACAGCTACTTTACCTCTTAAAAATCAATTTATTCACTGAAAATTTCAATGAACACATCGGAAGCTAATATGTCAGGAGTTCTAGCGGTTTTTTAAATAAGTTATTAACTTTGACTACCACCGTGTGGTTCACTCCAGTATTACATAGTTTTACATCTGCCAGGCATTAAGGGAAGTTTTCATAATAACCAGTCATTAAACTGCAGTTCCACTAGAGCTACATTACCAGATGGCCTGGGTAGTTCATATGTGCTCCAAGTCAGACACCAACTTGAGCACGCCTGCCAAATCAGCTCATTTCAAAGATGTATAAGCTTAGAAATCTCCATGAGCTGCTACACTGCCCATAAGCACAGGTCCACAGCCCCCAGGTGGGTCTGACCTGTCAGGCTGGGGTGCAGCTCCTGGAGCTGCATTTGAGCTGCCTTGCACCAGCACCACGGGATACCAGTGCTGGCCACAGGAAATTCAGCAACGCTCAGGAGGTCTAATAGCTACAAGTTATGTGTTGCTGTGCTCCTACCCTTACCTGTGAGCACTTTAAATTAGGTAGCAATATGTGTATACACGGTTAGATTCAGATCAATGGCTGCACTCTAGCTATCCCACAAGACAGAATAGCACCCTGGATGTTATTCTGTAACAAAAATAGGGTGGCATAAAAATGAAAAAATCAACTCAGTCTCGGTGAAAACTTCCAACTGAAAATTATAAACAAGAAATGCTAATCTGGAGTTTTCGCAAATAGGAAAATTTTCAAGAAATACCATAAAATAATTAATATACAAACTAATCAATATGTATTTAATGGTGTTCCCTATGTGCTTTATATAATTTGACAATTTCCTAGTAATTATAGAATGCTGAAATTTAAAATAAGTTTATTAGAATAATTAGTATGAATTCCAAACGTTTCATGTTTGAAAGAAGTAATAATTTACAAATGTTTGTCTTTTTCATTTATCTCTACTTGGTTTCTTATCTTACCTCCCTTTTATACGTTGGCATCTGTATATCCTTTTGTGCTTCATTTAATTCTTGCAATTGGCTTTTCAGATTTCTTATTTTATCATCTTGATTGGAAATAATAGATAAAAGCTTCCTTTCCTTTTGATTGCTTTTGTCCTCAAGTTGCTTCAATTTCATGCTCTCACTGTCTAACTGTTCCTAAAAAATAATTTTAGAAACACCAGCACAATTAATAAAATTGAGACTTGTGAAACATCACTATTCAGCAGTCCATAATAAGCTAAATGTACATTTTGCATCATAAGTAAGGGTCAGTCTTGTTTATTACATTACTAATTTTCAACTGATAGTAAAGACCTTCTACCACTAAACATAGATGTAACTCATACAGATGATTACTCAAAACAACTGTATCTTCTGAATTTCTGAAAGTCGTATTAATGTTTATCCAAAATAAAGACACACTCTCTGTTCACTTACTGTATCATTTACATTAACATTTTATGTACAATATTTTGCATATATGATACATAAAATAGCATTTAATTAATTTTAATCTTATACCATTTTGAAGATGGTGATAATCCTGCAAATTGAGCAAGCCCAAGAACACAATCACACAATCACAGAATTTTAGAATATCTCCAATTGGAAGGGACCCATAGGGATCAAGTCCAGCTCCCTGCTGCTCGCAGGACCACCTAACCCTAAACCCCAGAGCTCAGGGATTGTCCAGCACTCTCTGAGTGACAGGCTGGGTGCTGTGACAGCTTCCCTGGAGAGCCTGTTCCTGTCACCAACAGCCCTCCAGTGAAGGACCCTTTCCTAATGCCCAGAGAGCTCCCCCTGGAGTGACCTGGCTCTGCTCCCCTGTCCTGTCCCTGCTCACCAGGAGAGGAGAGGAGAGCAGCACCTCCCATCCTCTGCTGCCCTCGAGGGAGTTGTCAGCTGTGCTGAGGTCACCCCTGAGCTTCTCCTTCCCAGGCTCAACACACAAGTGACCTCAGCTGCTCCTCCCAAATCTTGTCCTCGAAACCCTTCACCATCTTGGTCACCCTCCTCTGGACATGCTCTGAGAGTGGGATGTCCTTTTTGTGGCACCCAGAACTGCCCACAGTGCTGGGGGTGGGGCTGCCCCACTGCAGGGCAGAGCAGGATAATCCCAGCCCCTGCCTGGCTGGCGATGCTGGGCCCGATGTCCCCAGGTCACAGCTGGCCCTCCTGGCTGCCAGGGCACTGCTGACTCCTGTCACCTGGCCACCAACCCAAACCACATCTCCCTTTCTGCAGGGCAGCTCTCCAGCCTCTCATCCTGCATTCTTCATGTATAACCAGGATTGTATTGTAAATATTTCAGTCCTATAAAGATTTGTGGAATAAAAAGCCCTGGACGCTCTCACTTTAAAATGATCCATCTAGTAACTCATGGAACTTTTAAATATGTGGGATTTTTTGGAATAAAGAAGAAAATAACAAACAATTTTTTAATATGCTCAAAGACAGTAGTTGCAAAAATTTTCAAGAAGCAACCTACAGTTAAAAACTATGAGTTATTAGTTTATGAAATCTAGAGAATTGTATCAAGTGTCACAAAAAGCGTCCCCAAGCCCCATGATTGTCTCTGCAAGAGAAGTAAGCCCAAAGGGTCAACTCTTAAAGAAGAATGTAAGTGAAATGCAGTTACATATTCTGTAGACAGGTAGGACAAGATGAAGAAAAAGAAGCAACTCAGTGCTTTTTCAACGAAGTAATTTTGTTTTATTTTCAAATGGAATCATAAGAGGGTGAGGTTGTGCATTTGGAGATTAGGAAGGTAGGGGCTACCCTACTAGACAAAGGCAGCCATGCAGGGATAGGTCCAGAGCTGGTTTACCAAGACATTGGCTAGGTTAAGCATGGATGAGTGTACAGGAAGCTGACACAAGTGTTCAGCCTCAAAAAGTTATACTAGCTGGATAAAAAAGAAAAACCTGCACAAAAATAGCTTTGAAGGCATTGGTTTATGGTCTCAATTGTGACTTTGAATAGCAAATCCACAGTAAGAGCTTCAATGCAACTCCAAATTTGGGTGACATCTTAGGGATCCAGATTAAGCCTCTTCTGCTCAGTGATTTCAAAACATTGTCTAAAAATGGCATGTTTTGATCCCAGCAAAACTCCTTAATCCTAACTCTTCTATGATTTGCATTTCTGGCAGGTCAAATTCAATTTCCCATTTAAATAAGGTAAGGGGATACAGCTTCTCCTGTATTTTCCTTCATCATTATTTGCTGGAAATCCGAACACCTAGGAAAAAGCTTTTATCAAAGACAACACTTGCCCTTGTGGAACAATTGTATCTTAAGGACAGTAAAATCAATCACTGAGCCTGTGATACAGCATAATTTATCTCTTTGAGACTATTTCAGCTCCAATTCACATGTGGGCTTTCAAAAGCCTTCAGATAACTGGAGGCAGTGCAGTAATGGCCAGTAGTTCTCTTCCATTTCTCCTACATTTGCAGGAAGTGAGGACAAGATTTAAGCAAGCAGGGAAAAAAGCCACATGAGAACAGCCATGCAACTGAAGACATTATCAGTACATACTGATGGAAATCATCATTCCTGTGCACCATCAGGATACCAGGAAAAACACTGGAGAAACAACTACACCTTTTGGGATTTTTCAATAATACAACTCTTCATATCTTGATGATCTTAAGAGTTTCCAATGCTGTACTTGGTGGTTTGCAATGATGTGGTAACCCTTATGAACCGGCTGAAGTTTACAAAGTTAATGCTTTATAAACTTCATAAGCTTTATAAACTTTATAAATATGTCACACAGGTCATACCTGCTCAGTTAAGTACTTGGCAGCACAATGGATCTTTTAAGCACGCTGGTATCAGCTGCCAGCAAAGCAGTTACCTATGTATTATGAACAGATCAGTATCTTTTCTTTTGCAGAGCCTTTATAGGATCAGAAGATAACTGAAATTGGAAGGGACTTCCAGGGTTCTCTAGCTTCTAATCAAATCAGGGTCAGTCATGATGTCTGATCAGGTTACTCAGTTTGGTCTTGAATTTCCCAAGGACTGAGACTGCACAACCTCTCTGGGCAACCTTTTCCCATGCCTGGCTGTCCTCACGGTGAAATGTTTTCCCCTATGTTCAGTCTGAACCTTTTCTGTTTCATCTGCCCATTGTCTCTTATCCTCTTGCCATGTACCACCATGCAGAGCCTGGCTCCATCTGCCTGATAACCTGATAGGAACTGGAATGCTATTAGCTTCCCCTGAAGCCACCTCTTCTCCAGGCTGGACAAGAGCAGCTCCTGCATCTTCTCATGGGATATGTACTGCAGCCCCCAATTAGCTCAGTGGGGCTTCTGCTGAACTCAGTGTAGTCTGTCAATGTTTTTTGGAGGTCCCTAACCCCGATGTAGCATTCTAGATGCAGTCCAGTGAACGCTGAACAGAGGGAGATACTCACTTCCCTGGGTGTGCTAGCTGTGCTCCTGTTAATACAGCACAGGGAGCTGCTGCCCTTCTTTTCTGTCAGGACACGCTGCTGGCTCACGCTCAGCTTGCTGTCTAACAAGATCCCAGCTCCTTTCCAGCAGAGCTGCTCCACAGCCAGTCAGTCCCCAGACTGCACTGCAGCAAAGGCAGGTCCTTTTATTTTTCCCTGAAGTGTGCTATAATGGCCTGTTTCAGTGGCTTCCTAAAACAAACAAATGGTCAGGTGGTTTCAAGGAAATACACAATTCAACTGATGAACTGTAAGTTGTCTCAAGGAATATTAATTGTGGCTTTTAACAGTCTCCTCACAAACTCTTCTATATTTTTGGGTAGAGATAGGTTAAACGGATGAAGCAAAAGGCTATCAATACCAGAATTTGTTATATCTTATATAAGGACCTAATCCTACTGCATACATCAGTACCAGCAGCAAAGAACAGCTAAATGCACAATATTACCAGCCAGCAAAAAATCAAGTACAGCTTTCTTTGCATCAAAGATAGGAAACAAAGTGACACTAGAAAAGCTGGTATGGACTGGAACATGCAACTCTACAAGACTGCTGCAGTAGCTGCTCTTAGTTTTTTAAGTAATTTTAGCCCCATAATTTAGAACATAAAGATGGCTACCATATGTCTGCCATTTCTCTGCTGATGTCCTGCACAAAAAAAGGAAGACCTAAACATTTATTGCAGGATGGAGAGTTTTGTATAACATTTGCATCATTCATTCCTGACACAGCTTCCTCCACAGTTTCATGGCACAAGACACTCTGACGAACAAATTCCACTCAGTGTTTAATACTGAGATTCTTGAACCAGCAAAATGAGATCATGAGCATGTTTTCTTGTCACAGGAGTTGACTTTAGCTTCATGTCTTACTGAGTTCACACGGATTCTGATGTCTGACTGTACTAGAAAGTAGAAGCTTGACATTGTCTCATCTCTAAGGTTTTCGGTTTGCTGCACAGCTTTGGGTCTGAGACAGTAGCTGGATCCAAATTCTTCCTACTTAACAAAGTTTAGCCAGGGTCTCAAAACCAGGGAGCAATATAGGCCCCCTTGGTCTTCTCAAGCAGAGGGCTGAAAAATTCTGGTAATCTTGTATATAGTTTGGTACTGACCACCAAGCCAATCTGGTCCACTCACCTCTCTCAGTGAAGAGAAATGTGAACAAAAAAAATCCTAAAGCATTTTATGACACACAAGGCTACAGACCTTGACAACAGCATATAAAATACACATGTATGGCCACCTACTAGAAAACAAAGAAAAGATAGCCCCTCCATCATTTTAAACCTCTGATATTTAAGCTCTAATCATGAACCTATTACAATCAATTCAGGATTTCTATTAACTTTACTGCAGGACAGAATACAGTCCACTAAAAATCCCACTGGACTTGGCAAATGAGAGTTTCAAAAGGTATGAACAAACTCTGGCACCCCCTGCCATAGGAGAGACACTGTTTCAAGGACACTGTAGAGGACAATGGCTGTAGGAATAATTTATTTGGTTTAGAGCAGAATGTGGATAGAATATGATTAGAAAAATACAGGCTTTCAAATAGAATATTCAAACTTCCAAATTTCAATACCTGAAAAAGCCAATACCTTATTGAATTACGTACAAGAAAACTATACTGGGTCAGTGACAGGATGATGGATTTTCAGTTTAAGAGATGTCAAAATATGATTTGGGGAAAAAAAAGTACAAGAAAACAGGACACATTCATGATACATCCGTTAATAAATTCCCAGATCTTTTAAGTAATAATGTCTATATATTTATTAACTCTCAACAGATGTCTCTTCCATGGAGTTGTCCAATTTTCCCTTGAAGCATGAATTCCACTGGCTTACTGTGGGGGGTTTTTATTCAATAAAATGGTAACTGGTGTAGGGACACTGCTGTATATCTTCACTCATAGCCATGAATTGCATGGCCAACACACAGCCAGAGCTAGTACAAGTGTGTGTGCCTCTGCTGTGCTGTCTGGACATTTTTGGATCACTCTTGCCAGATTTGTGCAAGTTTACTAGACACAATATCAAACATTAGGGTCCTCTTTGCATTGGAGGGTGCCAAATATATCCATGTGCCTCTGCAGAAGGCAGCCTTTGTCCAGTCAAACATATTTTCCTCAAGCTCCATGCTTTTTGACAGTAACAGGAATATAGAATAGGCTGGGTCAACCCAACTTTGCATGGGTTTAAATCTCTACACATCCCCTCTAAAAAGACCTTATTTGAACAGCAACAGTTTAAATGCACCACCATGCAGACAGACTAATATAGTTCATTCTGCAGGGAGGTATTTCAGAAATATTTCTGTTCCTGCAATAGAAGAAGCAAAATCCAGATAAAATACCTGTTGCTGAGAGGTAACTGCAGCAACTGGCTACATAAAACAAATATGCAGATAAAGAAAATAACCTACACTCTGTTAGGAACATAGCTCCTGAAATAATGATTCCAGCTTCTCATGCATTACCTATAATCTCCTGTATAGATCACATAATTTCAATGTTTTCCCATGAGATGAGCAGATAACACAGTTTCCTTTAATTCCTAACTCATTAGATGACTAAGTTGCTTAAAACTACTGTTCTTTAGTAAGCATTCAGAAACAAGAGTATGAAATACTAGACTTGGTCAGATCTTCATGTGCAACTGTAAAACATAATTTTTATCCAGCTCAAGACAGCAAACTGCAAAAATATGCAAAGATGTTCCATCTAAAAATTAACCCTTCAGCTGTGTTTTAATCCATGTACGTGCAAAGATTAGGAAAGAAATGACATTTTATGATTACAGATTCTAGTGTAGAAAAATTATACAAAGACTTTCATTTAAATAGAAAAGAAGCGTATATAAATATTTGCTGACAGTGTGTTTAAAATGTTTGCAAAGGCTTCGTCTCATAAAGATTCCTCCAGGATAATTAATCCAGTAATCCAATTAAATTACTTTTCAATTACATTTCTGATAAAAAATGTGTTTCTGTGAATTTAGCACAATTCATTTGTTTGAAGCCTGGAAAATAAATCTTGAAATTGATTCTTTTAAATACTGATGCCTGATTTCTCACAAGGGTCTTTTTATGACCCTTACAGAGTCTCTGCTATGGAGCTATGGAGATTCACATTCAAAAATAAGAGACTTTATGTTACAAGACAGTTCTCAAAAACCACACTGAGATGATTTATGGTAAGAACAATATAACTTTGTACATTTCTGTCACTCTCTTTTCTCAATATGTAAAATCCATTCAAGGCATTTCCCAGCTATTCTGCACTATTACTTTACTCTTATTTCTGTTACACTCAATAGGTTGTAGTGAAAATCTTAATATTAGTTCAGTAAGGAGGGGCAGAGAGACATCATCTTAACATTGGCTATTTAAAACACCCAAATCAGCATCTCTGGAACAATGGACCATTCACTTCCCACTCCACTGCTTTTTGAGTTCAGATTCTCCATTTCTTGCAAAAATACCGAGACTGTTTGCAATGTGAAATGCTCTTGTAAGAAAGAAAAAGCCCTTTTTTTGGGTTTTGGCAAGTTAAGAAATAAATAAGCAACTAAGTTCCTGCTTTATGATCAAAACTGTTCTAGGGAGCTTGATGGCCAAACAGAGATTTCACTGGGAAGGACCAAAGATAACATTCAATTCACCTGAACAGGCTGCAGTGGCACAACACCCATGCACTTCACATGCAGTTCAAAGGCACCAGTTAAAATCTCACTTATCTTACAGGTTCTCATGGTATAATCACAGCACAAAAGCGAAGTTAGGCGACATACCTTTAGGAGTTTTTCTCTTTGCTTTGCTATGTTCAGTTTTTCAGAGAGCTGGCTGATAGGTAAGTTGGATGTTTCAATGTCTTCATGCATCAGAATGTAAGGATGTGCATTGCCTAAATTAAAAAAAACCCCAACTGACTATCGCTGCATTTCTCAGTCGGCTTCCAAGTACCAGCAAAATTAAAAGAAGCTACACTTATATTAACTTCTTTATGTTCTTTGAGCAAGTCCTCATATTGAACAAGCAAGAGAAGTCAAATTTTGTGCTTAGAGACAATGCAAGACTAAATTGGCAATAAAGAAATGTACATGTACTCTTAGAAATAAAAGTCAGCCACTTTGCTAGTATTTATGAAAACCAGGAGTGTTAGGCTAGTGTGAATAAATATTTAATGAGCATGGCAGATTAACACATGGTTACTTTGACTCTTTTCTCTTATTTGTGTAATACAGTCAAACAGTGAAAAATTATCCATCAATGACTATTTGATTTGAAAGAGAATTACCTGCTTATAAAGTTCTGGTTATGCAGTAAGATTAGCATCACAAGACTCATCTAACAGAAAAGACATATTATCATAGCACTCGCATCTAGAACAACCTGAGATAAACTTATTAACAGATAAGTGTAAAATTAATTATGTAACAATTAAAAAAAAATTCTAGTGAATGATTTGAACCCATATTTTCATAACTTTTACTGGCTTCAGTGTGAGCAGGTTCTACCTCACTAGAAAATCTCACCATTTCTTGAAGAAGATAAAGAGAGACCCCAGAAGTGTTGGATTTTATAAATAGATCTTGAAACGGCACATTTGTGTTAACTCTCACATTCACAGGAAAGTATGATACTCATTTGAAATATGTATATTGTAAAAACTGAAGCAACAAAGTCAGAACTATTCATCAGTGCAACACAGCATAAAAAGCAATAATGTGCAAACTGGAGTACATACCTCTATTAGCATTCAGAGCAGCCAACTGTGATTTCAGTTTTGCAATAATGCTGTTTTGAAGCTCTATCTTTTCCTGCTGTTCACGTATTTGCTGCATGTAGTTTTCTGTCTGCAAATATAATTTAATTAGCATTAATCTTACTCTGTTTTGACTAGGGGTCTCCTATTTGGCATATAAAAAGCAGCTCTGATTTTTAAAGATAACTGTAGTTGTGGTCCTCTGTGTAAAAACCTTTGGCAAGTCCATCTTTTTGGGACTGTACTGATTAGAAAAGGTATTATAGGAAATAAACCCTGAGTTTTAATAACTCTTTCACATCTGTGGCAGTTGTAAAGGGTAACTTTTAAGTTAGGAGTCTTCATTTACAGATGTAGAATACATCAGGCTTTAAATTGAAATTTTAGTATTCTTCAGAATGCTCACCAGTTAGTTTATCTATAGAAAGAAGTAATTTCCCACCCCCATATTTTCTAACAAATTATATAAAAATAGGCTTTTAAAAAGATAGATTTAAATGGAAAACAACAACGTTGTTTATTCCATACAAGAGATACTCTGTAAACCATTTCGACTGCCTATGAACAGTTTTTTATGTTTCTTTGAATGTAGTGGACTTGTTTTTTTAACCTACTTAATGGGGCTGAGGAGGAAGGTAAACAAAACGCCCCATCCTTTGTCTCCAATACTACAACTCATGCTATAAACAGGCCACACAGATTCCTTTAATGTATTTCAAAAAAAACCCTCCTTTTTTATATTTCACCAAACTTTATAAATTTTGCTAGACAGTCCATTAATTGAATGAATGGCCAGGTGGCAGGAAGATGCTAAAATTCAAAACTATTACTTCATTAGCACATGCCTAATGCTGCAGTTACAGCGGTGCTAAAAACAAGCAAGAAAACTTGTGAAATCCCAACAACAAAGACTTTCAGGAATGCACTGACTTTTTCTGAAATTAGGAGTATGTCTATTACTGAACAGGTCACCACCTGTCACCATCTGGGACAAGACTCAGCATTGTTTTCATGTCTATTCATAGTTTATCCATAGTGCTATCTAATTCTCAAATCACAGCCACATTTAAATTCCATACCCTCCTACTGTCCGCTGTGGTTGTCTGTAAAGCAGGCAGGAAAAAATCTACAAGGAAAATTGATTTTAAAAGGCCAGGTAGTAGTTGTACTATGAGAGGGGTTTTTTGTTGGGTTTAAAAAAAAAAAAAAAAAAAAAGTGATCAAAGAGCAGTACACTCCAGCAGCTATAAGAGACCTCATGAAGCAGAAAAATCACTGAGAACCAAATTGAAAATGTACAACAGCAATGTCTTGTCAACACTTCTGTACAGAGCACAGACATGACAGCTAAAACAGACAGAAGAGAAGATGCTTTTGACAGCCAGTGTGCACAAATTATTCCTTGAGTCAGATGGCAGCAACAAGTTACCAACTAGAAGATCTGCATGACAACCAACCATCCATCTGTATCAAACACCATCTGGCCGAGATGACTCTGGCTTCTGTGTGCTTGACATGGCTCCCAGCTCTAGAGACTGGCAAAACAAGTGGCCTATCGGTAACTTAAGTAGTAAACTGTTAACAACAGCATGGTGGACAATCCAACAGGGTGTGGAGGCCACACAATGAACAGAGGAAGTTACCAGAGTAAAGCACTGTACAAAGGTCATTCAAAAAACAGGAGTTTGGGTAAAAAAAAAAAAAAGAAATGCAAATAAAAAAGTGCAAGTAATTTTAGTATCAACTCTTCTTGAAAAAATATTTTTGTTCTCTTTTGAAATCATAAAATTCAACTACTGAAAGTTTGATTAGGATAAGGATTTAAACTCGTAGTAATCCTTTATCAAAGGCTTTAAATTTTTAATCTCTGAACCAGTGAAAATGCAGAGAGTAATCTTGTAAGGATTTAGTTCACTTAGCAGGGATGATCTCACACTTCTCTGATTTTCTTGCATAGGCCTTAGAAGGACATTTATCTCGTACTCAATGCCTTGTTTCTTGGTCAAAAGATACTTTCATGTACTTTTAGATGATTCAGGAATATTAACTGGCTTTCCTTCAAATAGTTAATAGTTCACCCTAAGAGACAGAATTTAAAAGTTCCCCAAACATTCTAAAATGTCTTGCCTTTTGTTAATTAGTTGCAATTTCAGCACAAAATCACACTACTTATGCTTGTTATGTATAGAAATCTCTACAGATTTCCACCAGCACTGCTGCAAGACTATGAATAGAGACAGACTGCACAGTGGATGATTGCACACATGACTGGCTTGGAATGTGTTTTGTGATGCCTTGGCTGGTTTATTTTGCCATGCAACGAGATGGCAAGATTGGGCCCAGATATCAGAATATTCTCTATTAGATCCTTCCCTGCTTCCAATTCTACAACTGCTCCATAACTTGACAGGAATATGGTTCATCAGCCCCTGAACAAAATCCCAGCCTAGCAGTTCTACTAAGTATCAGAAAGTCCTGTAGCAACAAAAACAGTCAAGCCCTCCTGTAACAGAGGTTCCATTGCTGGGCAGAATATGCATGATAAAACAACTATGAGAAAGCCCAGACCTGATAGCTTTGAGATTTGCTTTCTTACTTGAGAAGTTCTAGAGGAGTTTTGACTGAACTAATGATTTCTGCAACAGACTAAGTAAAAATTCAACAGTGCTTCTTACTGGTCAGAATGCCTCCAGAATTTGTTACTTCATAAATAAAGAATAAACATACAGCCTATTATTTTTATTATTTTTAAATTTTTTACTTATTCTAGCAACTTTCAGGTATATTTGTCAAAAAATTGTTTAATTTAAGCTATTTATATTAATAATATAAAACTTAATTTTTAAGAATGCAAATTAAATTCCAAAAAGTACTTCATTGAAGTTAGGTAAATTTTATATACATCTTTGCTGTGTTTACATTAGAAGACCTCATCAATCCTCCAAAACAGACAACACTTTTCCAACCTTTAAAACTAATTAAAATACCAAAAAATTCAAGGTCAAAAACCAGAAACCCACCTACTAAATTCAAAGCCTAAGGAGTTACTTTGCAGTGTACTGGCATAGTTTCATAATGGCAATTTCCAACTTTAACAGATGCACTAGAGTGTGCACAGCTAAAGTGAAACTGGTATCTTTCCATGTACTACCATCCTCCATGGGAAGCATGGCTTTAAAGATAGAATTCAGATCCCAACACCTACTTTTTGCTGCAGTTCTTTCACAGCATGGTCCCTATCCATGCACGCTTGTCGATAGGCTTCGTAAGCTTTATTAAGCTGCTCTCCAATGTTTTTGTCCATAATTCCCAATGTTGTTTCATCACTGGAAAGATGGTCAAATTAACAGATCTGAAAAGTAATCAGAAGGAAAAAGAGAGAATACTAAGAAACAGCAGTACATAACTAAAAACATGTATAGCATGACTTGTTCCACTGTTGTATTCAGCTGATCCATGCAGTATGTTTGAACATTAACTCTTGACCATTAACATCATAGCTTGAACTATAGCTCTGTTCACCTCAACATTTCATTTTATGTCCAGAGATAGGTTTAAACAAAAGACAAACAAAAGCAGCTTAATGCTGAATCAAATTCTGGACGTACAGAATGTGTAAATCTATCTGTAGTTACAGTGTTTAAGACTGAGACTTAAAATTGGTGCAGATTACCAGTTACCTGATTTTATGTGATCTCCAAAAGTTTAACGTTTGCATAATTGGGAAATAAAGACAGCATTAATAAACAAAGCTAAACTCAGCTTTTGACAGTGTGCAGAAAAATCATGCTATGAAAAGCCAGTGTCCATAAAGGAGACAGAGGGGTCCTGCAACATCATTGGAATAAAGGGAGAGATTCCACCAGGGCACAGCCCACGGGGTTTTCTCTCTCGAGGTTCCTTTTATCCCAAACTCCCGGCCACACACTCTCCTCTTCCTTTCCCCACTGCTGATGTACTCGAAGGTACAGCTGCCCGAACCACCTAGCACATATTCCCCCCCTTGAACCCGTTATTTTACCCCAAAGTTCAGAAACTCAGGCTTGTGCAGACCCACTTCTCTGTTTCAGGAGTCAAACTGTCTGGGCTCTGCACCAAACCTGTGCCTTGAGGTTGGTACAGACAGTAAGAGCCATTTCAAAGACCTTAACCCCCATACCCTCACCCATGGAATTGTTTGGAAAGACATTAGCACACATCTTTCCTATCAGCATGAAGAAATAAGATAAAAACTTAATTAGGTCACACAAACTTATCCTATTCTGTGCCAAATTTGAAAATGTCAACACAAGCTAGGTGAGTTAAAACATCTTTTATCCAAAAATCAGTAATACCAACCAGTACGAATTATCAAGACTTGGACCTTTTCACATAGTATTATGAACTTTTTACACTTTGTGTACAATTTCAGTAGCAACTCCCAAAACTACAGCTCGTGAACTTTGACAGGTAAGACTAGAACAGTATTAAATGTCACAGACTCCAATTTCAAGACCTTTGCAAACACAGGTCATTTGCTTCTATAGTAATGTATGATACTAATTTTAAGATCAAAATTTAGCATAAGTGCAGTAGAGAACAAGTTAGTGAAGTCTCAACCCCCCTCCTCCCCACTAAAAAGATACCAGCATTAAGAAAAAAATCCCAAAAATGGTAATTTCATCTTTCCTAATATTTAAAGCAGTATGGACTGCCACTATCATCTCTCACTGTCTTCTGGGATTATGCATAAAGCACAAATACTGCTAAAGAAAGTGGTGCAGTTACATGAGGATAAGCCAAGAAAGAATATGAGGGTAACTTGCCTTGCACAATGCTCAAAATTCTGAAGATTGCAGCTTGAAGATTTTGTTCATGTTTCCTTGCTTTTGAATATCTTTCCTATCGTAGAGCTTGAATACAGAAATATGGTCTGACTTTTCTAGATGGGTCAACAGACTACTGTATGGACATCACACATTTTGTCTTGCAAATTTTATTTTACCAATGTGTTCCTACAGGAAAAGCAATTGTATCTCACCTCTGGCATGGCTGTACTTCAATAGTGGCAAAGTGAATTCTTTAACAACTTGGAATTTTTTAGGGAGCCTTTGATGTAACAAATGTTACTGAAATCCAAGTTTATAAATTTTGCAAAAAAGGCCTACATTGTTTCACAGGAAAGGCTTTGTTTATTTTGACTTGTTTTCCTAAACACTAGTTCAGTAGTTTATCATCTCAGTCTGTGCACACTGTCTCAAAGCATTGTTAGTAACACAGGCTACTTCATCCACCTCCCTACTCCCCCAAACGTTACCCCTTCACTAAATGGAATATTCATTCTCATACCTGGGGCACACCTTTAACTAAATGGGTAGCCTTTATTTCTGTTTCAAATTAAGAGCTGTTCTGTGTAGTTCAGTGAATAAAATCAGGTATTACATCTGCCTTTAGGGACGGGTGCTAAACTGCAGAGGGCATTGTTATAGCTGAAAGTGTGTTCTCACAGTCTTTAAAACCTGCAAAGTTTGCATCAGTATTGATTTTGCATTCTTCTGAAATCCTCCACTGTTAACAACTTACCTAGTACATGGCATGTCTTGAGAAGTAACTTCAAAAGATGAAGGTAACTTCAAATAGAGGTAACTTCAAAAAAATGAGTGCAATGGGATTTAAGAAGCTTTGTCCAGCTTCTAATGGAGGGTATTGGGCTCAGATCTATGTGACTCACAGTTCACAGAAAATGAAGATTTTAATTTCATTCATGCAAACTCAAACCTCCATTTGAAAAACAGTATTTAAATTTTATACCTAATTTCCATCCAGACTTTTACTCATTCATTGACACTGGGAACACTAACAAAGAGTGCTGCTGTCATCTGGACTGATGGTATCAAAAGTAATTGATCCAACAGGGCAGAACTGTAGCACTGTGCCTGATTTACTACTTGGTATGAAAAATAACTTACTGGTAGCTCCCTAAAATTCAGACTCCGTGCAGTAAGAAAGGGTCAATCAGAGTCATTACTAGTGACACTTTAAGATGGCACTGTAACTAGAATTGGTCCTATATTTGCCCCATACCCTAGACATTCATTTCTTCTTTGACCTTACCTTTCCCTTTCTTCCAGCACAAGCAACCTTTCTATAAACCCTATCAGCAAACCAATCCAGTTTAAAACTAAATACTAAATGTATTTTTGCTGCATTGGTTTTAATGCAGGTCAGATCCACAGACCACTTCAAATGGCACGATAACACAAGGAAGCCTGCAGAGGAACAGAAAACATCAGCAACAGGCAGACAGAACTCCTGTGTTCAACAGCAGCACTGGCTTTGAATTGTAACACGAAGCCACAGTTATGTAACAGTGTCACAAGTTTGCACTGCCACCGAGAAGGACAGGCCAGCCTTCCCCACCTCTGGCCGTGGATTTTTGCTGCTTACTGGTACCACTATTAGTACTTCTATGCTACACAGCTGAGTATGCCAAAGTAGCTCCCGACTTCCTCAAAAAAGCAACAACAAACCCCGTAAAAAAACCAACCTCGGAATTAGAAGTGGAGCTAGCTCACTGCAAGGCTGCTGGAGCACTACTACCAGCACAAGGAGGCAGTGGGAACATGCGACTCGCCGTGGGCAGGACTGCCGTGGTCTAGATTTAGATTGGATTAAACTACTCTGTAGTCACACCCCGGATTGCCTGCTGCTGGAATAAATAACTGCTTCTTATGTTATCTGTCTCACATCCAGAACTCCTTGCAGTTAGAAAAACTGGCTCATTTTCCTGCTTCTCCTCCATAGGCATCAATATTTATCAGGGAATTTGCCAACTGTTCCTTGTCATTTACCCTTCTCCCTGCATCTAACGAGGAGAAAAAAACTCCCTCCCAACAGCCCTAAAAAAAAATNCCGGATTGCCTGCTGCTGGAATAAATAACTGCTTCTTATGTTATCTGTCTCACATCCAGAACTCCTTGCAGTTAGAAAAACTGGCTCATTTTCCTGCTTCTCCTCCATAGGCATCAATATTTATCAGGGAATTTGCCAACTGTTCCTTGTCATTTACCCTTCTCCCTGCATCTAACGAGGAGAAAAAAACTCCCTCCCAACAGCCCTAAAAAAAAACCCCCAAAACCCAACAAACCAAAAAACCCCAACCCAAATATCCCCGCTATTTTAATCAGTTATGATTAGTTATGCTGTATCCAAATGGCAACTGGAACATAATTCAGCTCAAAGCTGACAATCCTGATCTTCAGCAACTTACATTCTGGATATTCATTAGATCCTGAAGACTTTCACAGTCATTAACACCAATATGTAGTCTGCAGAGATGCAGCACTACAAAATGCTGCATTTATTTTAACAGGGACAGAAAGAGGAAGAGATTAGTTCCAGAGGTTGTCTTGCAAGTGTGAATACCTGTGCGTGGTGTGCTGCTGGAGCTATGGCAATGAGAAGTGGAATTTCATATTTGAGTAAAGACTTGAACACTGGTTAACCACTGGGTACAGC
>VZRO01002486.1:416104-451625 GCA_013397915.1 Daphoenositta chrysoptera
CGGGCAGTGCCTCCTCCGGCCGGCTGCAAAAGACCCCTCAAGCCCTTTCCTGTCTTTCCGTGACTTAGAGTGATTTGTAAATAACAATAATTACATTGTAATATACTTTTGTATACATATTGTAATACACTTTTGTGTATACTTGTAATATACTTTGTATATTGTAATATACTTTTGTAATATACTTTTGTATATTACGATATACAAATATAGTAATATGCTTTGTAATATACTTTTGTATATTACTATCTACAAATATATACTTTGTAATATACTTTTGTGTATTGCTATATACAAATACAGTAATATGCTTTGTAATATACTTTTGTATATTACTATCTACAAATATAGTACTATACTTTGTAATATACTTTTCATGCTCAGGGTGGTTTCTGTCTGAAGGGTCTCTTGTAGGTTACTACAGTGGTATTTCCCTCCCCTACATTTAGTTCACACAGGCAATGAATTTTATAAGTAAGAATATAATGGAAACACACACTTCTAATTTTGCTGTTGCTACAAGCCGTTCTCTCTAGGTCACATGTATAAGTACAACTTTTTTCCTGAAGGTGTGTAGGAGGATGGGAGCTGATGGGAGAGCACGAGGCGTTTGTTACATACTTGCCCGGGATACCATCGCAGAGCCAGCAGCAGAGAAGCGCTACAGATTTTGAATTAATCTCGGCCGTCTCTGAAGCCCAGCGAACATACCCATGCAGCCAAGCTGTGGTGTTTCTTCTGCTAGGGCAGAGCTTTTCCCTTTGCCCTCTCCCAGAGCAGAATTTGCATTCCAGCTGTCACATCCCACCTACCCCGGGTGCTGCCCTTGGAAGCCTGAGCACTGAGCTCAAACATAGCACCAGCCAGGTGTTGCTCTCTGTGCTCTTTTGAAGGTTATTTCTATCATAATTTTTTCTTTCCTGCAAAGAGATTAGCAATTCTTTCGGTCTGTTTTGGCCTGTACTAAGGCTAAAGAGACTTACAGGCAGCCAGCTTAATGAGCCTGTAAATAAACTTCCTGTTTGGCCACTTTTAAGAACTTCAGGTGAGGTCCTAATGAACTATTAAGGTTCAGAGAGAGTTTGCTCTTTTCGCACATTTCCAAGAAAAGGGGATTCAATTTCCTTTTTCAGAGACACTGTTTGAGACATCCAAGTTAAGGTTTCATTCAACCAGGTCTTAAAAAAATAAAATAAAACAGGGTGTGGGCAAAACAGGCTATTGCTTCTCTTTTAATTCTACATGTTGTATTTTTATTCCGTTTTGGCAAGTAGTTATGCATTAAAAATTATAATGGATATCTCAGCTGAAATAAAACGTGCTTTTCTTATATTCAGATCAATACATGCAATATAATTTAACTGATGCTGTATTTTAAAAGGGACAATGTGCAGAAAAGTACAAGTGGGTTGTTGTTTGATGATAAGCATGCATCAACTCACATTATGGCTTCCTGAATTCAAATAGAGCCAAAACATGTATGCCACCTCTGAAACACTATCATTGCATGTTAGTTGTTTTAGATGAAAAATTTGTGTATTAAATTCTAGAGATGTACTTAATGTAAATTTTCCATGAAGGTCTCGAACTCAGCAAAGCAAAACTGACAACCATCTACAAATATGACTTTTCAAATCACATGCATTAATCTCTTAGTGCTTTATCAGTAATATTCTTTCACAGTAAAGAGCAGGAGAAGGTGGTTTTTCCTCTATCTTCATTATCTAGTGCCTTCTTTCTTTACATTTGCTCCCCCAATACAATAAGGTGTATTTTTCAAGCTTTACAGTAACCCATCTTGATATTAGAGACCTCCAACCTTTGAATAAATTAAATAGAAGAAAAGAAAAACACCCATGAAAATGGTACAAAATCTCTGTTTAGTAGCTAACTTGATCTCTGACTTTGATCTTTTAGAATGTTTTCTGATTTACAATTACATAATTACTTTTTGTCCTTTTCTTCCTCATCTTGCTTTCTTTTTCTTTTTTTTTTTTCTTCCTCCTCTTCCGTCTCTGTATTCCCTTCCCCACAGCTATTCCAGGAACAACTTTCTGTATTTCTGTCCCACATCAATATTTCACACTTTTATGTCATTGTCAAGGCAGGATTGCTTTCCTCTATGTAGTCCTCACAAGATAGCTGGAAAGAAGAAGCATATATCAGCGTATTTAAAAATGATTTAGGATTTTAGGAATCTACTAATCCAAAAAACAGTTGCAAACCACTTATCTACGGTTTGGGAGCGGTGGCGAAGAGCTTCTTGTTTTTACTATTTTATTTCCATTCGTGTTCAGAGTCAGAAAAAGTCTTACTTTGACTATTCATGCTTAGAAACTTAGAGTGGGTTTTTTTGTTGTTGGTAGGGGTTTTTTTTTGGTCTTTGCTTGTTTTTCTTTTTTCCTTGGTGATTGGGAATTAGCAAGTTGATACTTTTTTCATAGTGAAAATTCAAGTTTACGCTCAGTGGGTCAAGCAGCCTATTTAAATACTGACATCAGCGATATGCAGTTTGCTGTTTGACATTACTTCCGAATTGGTATTTTAACAGGAAACTTTCTTAGTCTGTGCTGATGTGTTAACACTGTGCTCGTTGGTTGCTGAGGTCTTGGTTGGAACTCACTGCTTTCCAGGGCGGCTGCTGCTGGAGCAGCTGGCCAAAGGCTGTAGTTCATCAAAGGTTTCCTCTGACTCCTTTATAATTTTATAAGCTTATAAATGCAAAGTGGCTTCTGCTAGAAAGAGGTTAAAATGTTTCTTGCGAGTTGTAATGTAGCCGTTCGTTCGGACGCTAGGTGGCTCACGTCAGATGTTAAACCTTTTCCAGGACTTGCAGACTCTGGTCCCAAAGAAGTGTGCTGGGTGCTGACAGAGTCTCTGCCGCTGCGGGCTGTTTCGCCCTTCTTTTAATCTATTGCTGCTCTAACGAAATAAAAAGCGTGATTTGATCTTGAAGTGCCTTTCAAGAAAATGAGAACTGTGGATTAGTTTAGACCAAATGTTGTTCCTTATTGTGAAGGAAGGTGAGGCGGATTTTTTTTCCCCCCAACATCAAGAGTAGTTACTTGATGAGCCTGTGTAAACCTTAGTATGCAGTTTGCCTATAGGTTGTAACAGACAAAGCCTGGGTTCCAGAAACTAAAGGATATTTAATCAAAATGCAGATATACAGATTTGGAGCACTATAAGCAACATAAAAGTAGTTTATTTTTAGTAGTTATTTTTCTATGTATCTGAATGCTGAAGTTGATGTGTAATTTACTCATTGTCTTTACAAAGTGTAGGAACAAAAAGTTGGGATTTTCTTTTCTCATCTCTTTGATAACAGTATAGGAAATCTTTATGTTGCCTGGAGGAGTGTCAACAGGATTATGAAATGTGGTTTTGTACTTCTTATGACTAATATTAGCTGGGAACTTCCACTGAGAAATACCCAACTGAAGAACTTCCTTAAACACAACTGTGTGCAGGCAGTCATTCTCTGAAGCAGACACTTCAGCAGAAACAGCCTGCAAAGTGGTTTTGGACCCAGTGCAACATTCTTTATTTCCATAAGTGATGTCAGTGATTTCTGGAGGCTCCCCACCCTGGAGAAAGGTTACCCTGCATGAAAAGGGAGCAGTGCAGGAACAGGCAACCCTGCATGCGTGGGAACAGTTAACATACAGAGCAACTGTTGTACCAAATATAATACACACTTTCTAATAGGTTGTGAAGAAAAGGCCCGTGATGATAATGACACCAAAAGAAAGTAGCAACAGCTTTGGAAAACAAATGCTATTCCTCTGTATAGAATATAACCTGTATTATATATAAAGGGAGTAAAAGATGGGAAGTGTAATACTTCTTTGAGAAGAATAGCCAATCCACTGGTTCTTAGTTAAGCTCCAAAGAAACTTAATTTGAGAGACCCGTGAGCTCTGTTTAAGTTTTATCATAATTGTGTCTTCCTGCTTCCCCTCAAACCACTGTAGAGTTGAAAGTGAGTTCTGTAGAACAATGCAGGGAAAACACCTTGAAAAATTCATGTTCTAGCATGAGTGCTTTTTTGCTATAGAAACAAGTATTCAGGAAATTTAACATATAATCATTAATTCCTTAGATCTGTCAATGTGAAAAAGCGAGATATTTTGATACCAACTACAGTACATAGGCCTTCTCCCTTTGTTCCATGTTAAAATTCGTTGACTCTTGATAGTTGATCTGTATAGAACTACATTATATACAGTATCTAATTTAAGAAAACATGATTGATACACAGAGCCTTTGCACTATTTAATGTTTTTTGATCCCAAGCCTCTATTTAGGTTTTCAATGTGGAGTACGAGTGGAAGAAGTCAAGAAAGTCGTATTTGAAATGAAACGTTTAATTTCTGGAATCTTATGACCTCTTTTCCTCGTCTGCAAAAAGGGGAGCTGTGTCATGCAGCAAGACCACAGATTCCACAGAATTATTTTTGTTTCTGTAGTGCCATAGAATTCCAAAGCTTGGGGAGAAGGAGACAGGTGTTGATGCAAGGTCATTACATTAATGGACCTGTGGTAGCATACCTATGGAACTTCTTGTCGTAACTGTTCAGGATGTGAAAATTTTGATGTTCATGGGGAAATTGGACTGGTAAATACTTGAGAGATTCACTGAGGGAGACTAAAGAGACAGGCAGCATCAATCTCAGGAAGTTCTCTGACCTGAAAATAGCTGGCAGCTGGGAGAAGACTCTGAGGAAGTATTACATATGCTTGCCCTGTTCTTATTCTTCCCAGGGCATTGATTTCTAGCCACTGCTGAAGAGAAGATGGGTCTGAACCAATGTGGCATATGTTCTTATGTTAATGACTTCATGCTGATACAAATGTGTAGGAATTTCTCTACGTTAAACAATCTCCTGTAAATGACAGGATTCTGTAGAAGTACAGAGAACATTACTATTGCAGAAGCTCCAAAAGATCTTGGAAAATCCGTATTTCTTATTATTTTGAGAACATCCATTTGAAAGATAGAACCTTTGGGCAAGTTTATTAAAGATAATCAGTTTTATCTGGTTTCTCAAAGATAATGTGTATAATTTGACTGTTTCTAGTTAAATTATGATGACCAACAGATCAGCTACATAATATCATTCTAACTGCTCACAAAGCTTAACAGAAGGTATGTCTATGTAAATACACAGCAAGGTGACCTACTTTTCCTGTGCAATATTTTAACAAAACCACTAGTTCTCCTTAATTATTTTTATAAGGTGATAGAGCAACTGAAATTATATTCGTAATTTCCCCGACACATGGAGTTGATATACATTCTCTCAACATTATTTGATTGTATGTTATAGTGGAATTTGAAAATAAATAGTTCTGTTTATCTGCATAGTGAAAGAAAAATTTTGGAAGTATTTATCTCTGTCGTCTTTGTTTTGTGCTCTAGTCGTTCCAACTCCTTGTTTTAATTTTTAAATATTTTTATTTAATAAAAATAAAATAAATAAATAAAATTAAATAAATTAATTAAATAAAATTAAATAAAATTAAATTTTATAATCTTTTTATCTTTTATAAAAAGGTGGTTTTGTGACTTCAACAAAGCACTTTTTCTTGATTCTTACTCACAATCTTCCTATGACAGTTTGGTGGGTCTAAACTTGACTAATTAGAGTGGCAAGACAAAATAAGATGCTCAGATGAGTGTTTCCGTAAATCTTAAAATTGCAGTGAAGTTCTATAACTGAATAAACAACAACAAAAAAAATTGAACAGTCATTGAGCAGTCAGGCTGCTCAAGTTTTAACTAAAATCTCTTGATATCTACATGCACCAAAGATAAAGCAGCAGCTGTGCCTGCTGAATTTTGTGGTAAATCTTTCCCAACTTTAAGCAAAGAAAGCTTGAAGCCATGTGCTGTGTAGCTCATCGTGTGTTGATTCTGTGCTGGGTTGAATAAAGCCTCATCCTCTGTGAAGCTAAGAGGAGTTAATGATAATAAAAGTTCAGACCAGCTTCTTGCAAATGATATTTGTTCTTACCATGCAGCAAACAGAAATATACGTACGAAACATAAAGAAAATAAAAGGATTATTCACTGTGTGCCGTCAGTTCTAATACAGAAATTACATCGCTGGTAATAACTCTGACTTTCTGGAAGAGCTGTCACACTTCAAGATTTATTCCCGGTGAAGTAGGGAGAGAAACACATGATCAATGGGTTTGGGCCTTTTTGCATAATTAGTGGCAAAACGTGTGTGCACACACATGCACACACTCACTTCGTCTGGCACAGCTTCAGTCTTCTGATACACCAGCTGCTAAGACATTTTCCTATCTGTAGCTGCTTCCTCTGAGTGAAAACACACCTGCTCTTCTAGCATTGTATCCACTTATTGTTGGCTTTCTGGAAGAAAAAGATGTAAGAGAATTTTGGCTTGTAGCAGAGATCTGAATTAGAATGGGATGGTTCAAAACAGTCTTATAAAAGCAATTATATTAATTTGTATTTATTAAGTACCAATTTATTTCAGTAGGTACACATCAAGAGTTTAGAATGACATGTTCAAAGTGGCATTTTGCTAATATTATTTTCTGCCCTTGTATCATACTCTTATTTGAGCAGGTTTTGGCCATTGCCATGGTGTCATCACATACCTGCCAGTGCTCTTAAATTGCACTGCAATCAGTTTATTGTGTATTAAATCAAATGGGAGAATTCTACACAGAACTGAAAAATCATTTCTTGCAGCAGGGAGTAGCAACTGCATTTTAGATTGCAAAAGGATAACAGGCAAAAAGAACATTAAAGAAAGGCAACTCTTAATATGAGGGATAAAACCAGGAAAGAAAAAATCATAGATGTCAGGTTTAGTTGGGAGTAAGAAAATGAAGTACCAGAGGCCCTCCTTCCCTGGTGCTTGGCCTTACCTGAAGTACAGCCAAACTGACAGCTGTCTCCAAAACTCTCTTTTAAGATTGGACCTACACCATGGCATGGAGCTTAAAGAAGTGTTCTCGAGTTTTTTCTCCAAATTCTTCAGAGGCAATGGACAGATAAAGTATTGTTCTATCAGTCCCTGACACGCTTGTATCTTCCAACCTAACCCTTCCTCCTTTGCTGACAGATGATAGAGTAGCTGAAGACAAGAATCAGAAAAGGAATTTAAGGTTATGGTACCAGTGGCTTCACGGAGGCTCCCACAGCCTCTGGTACATAATTTTGCTCCACAGAATGTGGAGCTTGCTGAAAAGCAAAGTTTTAAGTATAGCTGCTGTCTCTGCATAATACTCTGTAGTTCTGAATCCTTTCTAATCACATCTCTTGGAGATGGGAATTAGGTTTTGCATGGACTAATTGGGACAGATCACAGAGACTATATTCCTCTAGTCTTGTGGCTACAACGATCTTTGGGTTCCAGGCTCCTTTTAACAATGTTTGCATGTTTTTTGGCGCAGTCAGCAGTAGGTCATTCCCACTTTTCTGCTTTTTACAATCGGTTTCACTGACTGATTTTCTACTTCACTGGTGCCTAGAACAGCCCTCTGAAGATACCATCCTTGCCAAAGGCAGCATCAGCTTTACCTAAACCATTTCTAACATATGTTTGCCTGTTTTGAAGATCTATATTGGTGATAAAGATTTCACAGCCTCCCAAGGGACCTTCTGTTCTTTCTTACAGATTTTTTTTCTAAATCTCTAATTATTCTTCAGTTGAACCACATTTTCCACAAGGTACAATGAACAAACTGGACAACATGATCCAGCTGACTTTCCACCATAGTTTTCAACAAATACACGCTGACTGTTTAATATCTTTAAAACGGGACAAAAACTTAAGCTTTTAAGCAAACTTATTCTATTATTTTCTCCAGTGTTTTTCTCAGGAAGAAAGACAGAACAGTATGTAATTTCCTGATTTCTTCTGTTCTCTGCTCTTAAAGATAAACATGACATCTGTCCTTTTTCATTCTTTTAGAAACTCATATGTTCTCCACAAGTTCTCAAAGATTGTTGCTAATGACTCCAAAATGTCTTTATTCATTTCTCTAAGTATCCTGAAAGGAATTTGTTCGAGCTCAGCTGGTTTGAAAATATTTTGTCTAAGTTATTGTCCTGTCCTGTATTCTCTCTCCTGGTCTCTGAGACTAATTATTTTAGCTAGCTGATTGAGGCTGACCCTTCTAGTGAAGAAAAGTAAAAAAGGTATCAACTTTTTTAAACATTATCTCTAATCATAGTTTTTCTCCACTGAGTAGCAGATCTCCCTTTCATTTGTCTTTGTCTTGCTACAAAAATCTTACAGGAATAGATTTTTTTTCTGCATGGCTATTTATACCATTTTGACTTTTCCAAATCTGCCATTTTTGTACATTCTTTTACACTCCTCAGTGACTTTATTGAGCTTAATTTACCTAGAAAAACCTTCTTACTGTTATTTAGCATGTTAGGATTTTTTGAAGTGTAGCATTAGGATGGATTGTGTTATCTTCTCTCTCTGAAGGAGATGGAAAATCTCTTAAATTCCTTGATGTATTTTTTTTAAGGATCATGATTATATCAAAATACTAGATTTAGGACCTAAAATGTCTGTGTAGACGTAGTCCCGACTGACTTGCCAGAAATCACACTGTGCATTTATGTTAGAGATGGGTCTGAAGCATAGAAATGTCTTCCTCACATCAGTGGCTTCTGATTCCTGCTTAATTTTTGATCTGATTAAAACAGGAGTATTTGGTTACTGTCTGATTTCTGTAGGTCTATTTTATGCTAGCAAATTTCCTTGCTTACCAGTTCTTTTTTGCGTGCCCTTCATTGTCCTTGATTATTTCTACATTGTATTGTGGGAAAAAAAAAAGAACTAACGAAAGAAAAAAAGTTTCAGTATGTATTTTTCCCATCTGGTAAGTCCAGCACTCTTCTTAATTAGTAAAATGCCATCCTGTCAGATTCTCTCCTGCCAGGAAGTCATTCAGCTCCGAAATCACTTCTTCACCTCCATCATATATTTTAACATTTGAAAAAAGCAAAAGTCTAAGATATTGTATTCTTCCTTACAGCAGAAAAAGCAAAATCAACCTCAGCAATGCTAATTAAGTGTAGTTTAGGATTAATTTGTATTTAAACAAGGCCTCATGGGATTTCAGAACATATACTCAGAGTGTCATAAAATATGTAACAGCACTTCTCAATTAATATTCATTCATTTGGGAACAATGAAAAGCAGCAAAATAGGTACAACCTCCTCCTTACTCTTTCCCCAGAGTTATGCAATGCCCATTCTGCTTTCCCAAGTCCAAAGGTCAGCTCCTTCATAGTTTTGGGCAATACCAGACAGGATCAAGAATTATTTATTCCTTTTCTTGAGTATTAAACCTCTTTTTCCACTATAAAGCCACTTATAGACAATGTACTGTGTATTAACTCATAGCCCAAATGTTTGACTACAGCGATTGTCTTGCAAAGATGTAATTATTGTGGTTTTTTTCCATTGTGTCAAGAGAAAAGCCAGCCATTTAAAAATTAATGTATTGTTTAATTATTTTATTTTTTAAATGATTGACATATCAATAAAAATATTTAAATCAGTCAATATCATCATATTGATTATAGCTAATAAGGTAAATAAATGTTAAAATTCAGCATTCTTTTGGTTAAAAAACGCACAGTCTCAAGGAGAAACCTAAACTTCATCTGTATTCAGAATAACTAAACATATAACTAAACATATTTGAATAGTTTGTTAACAATTAGGAAACAGGAAAAAACCACAAAGTTATAAACCTTCATGTACAATTTTAAGTGGAATTTGCTGTAGAGGAATTAAATAGGAGAGAACTATGCATATTCATGTAATTTTAGAATAGTCTCTAACATTTTTCTATCTTTGTTAATTTTCTGGATAACTGCCATAGAATATATTATCTGTTTCTTTTAATTTTTGTTGGAAATTTTCCTTTTACATGGAAGTAATCTAGAAATAACTATTATCAGTAATTACACCAACTGGGTATTTCTCCCAAAATATTTCTGCTGTATTCTGACTCCACTGTGGTGGGGATTTTCCTGTGTTTTCTGGACAGCTGACAGGCGTGTTTAGGTGAGCTTTAAATAAAATGGAGCAGAAGTAGGAAGGGTAAGAAGTAAACTACTCAGAGAATCTTCTGTGCATAGAACTCCCTTCCCTAGGCATCCATTCCTAGTTGCTGTTGGGATCTCTAAATCAATTAGGAACTTCTACTATGCAGGAACTTCTATTGTGGAAGAAAGCAAGGGAAAATGAGAGGATTGTCACAAAACTGCAAAAGGCAATCAGTTCTGCAGATGTGACTGCTCCAAGGTGTGAGAAAGCTGGGTGAGATCATTGTACAGACCTTACCAGGGTTTAGGTTTTACGATGAGTATCCTAGCAGAGAATGAAAACAATTATGGTTTTTGTTCCATAGTGTAACTCGTGACAATTGGTGTCAACTGAATGATACCAATTCTCTTGGAGCAAAGGCCATATCCATAGTGTGGAGCCAGGCTAAAATGTTATACAAATGAAATGCAAAATGTAATGCTAGCTCTACATAATTCTTATTTATGCTTCAACCACAGCTAAAGAAACTGAAGACACCCAGGCACCACTTAGGTAAATAAGCAAAGCTTTCTTCTTGTTTCCAGCAACATAACCATGTAAGATGTCAGCATTTCAGCCAGTAGGCAGAGACTCAGTGAATATTCCTCAGTTCCCTGAAGCTCTCCCTAGCATGCTTACACTGTTTTCTCATACTGGATTCACTCCAAAAAAAAAGTATATCAAAGCCAGTATTTTAGAACATGGAAACAACACCCCCCCAACCGGTCTTTATTAATCACTGTCTCTTTGGACAGCATTTTGCTTCCCTAAGTGTTTGTCAGATTTGTGCCCCAGGCATGCATACTTGAGAAATAGAGTTTTATTTGGGTATTAAATAACATAATACATCTCATTAGTAATAAGCTGCTTTTTCTGACAGAACATAAGACTTATTAAACATGACTGTTGGGTTCATTCAATGTCTAAACAGGACCTTGCTGCAAATCCCAATCTACTTGAGCAGACTTGCAGTAAAATGCCATGGGTAATACCTCATCGTGTCATTAGGAATAATGATAATAAACAGTGATAATGAATCTCTTGGCCACTTCTATATTAAAAGAAATGAGAGGATAATATCTTGCTACAGGAAAAACCAGCAGTTGACAAGAGGTTAATATGGATGAATAGTATAATGAAAAAGGTTAATTATGGAGAGATGTCAAAGAGCAGTTACTTCATCTCTAACAGCAGTATTTTCTTACATTACCAATACAGCTTTCACTCCTATTCCTACCTTTGGTGACCAATTAATATGCAAAGCATCTTAGGAAGGGTACTCTATATTGGGAAATTTTTGCCAACAAAGCTGGACTGTGCTAGGGAAAGCTTCCTTTCTTTCAGCATGCATTGATACTTCTGTTTGTTCTTTTTCCCTTAAAATTCCATTCAATCTATTTCTTCCTGTCTTCACCCTCTTCTGCTTCTGCATCTCTTAGGAGAGTTTCTCAGTTTTTGCTCTGCCTTTGCTCAAACCCTCCCAACTCTCCCTAACTCAGCCACTCCATCCTGTTCTGCTTTTTGTACCTCAGAAACCTCCAAGCCTTTGGATGGTGCAGCCCCTGCAACTTCTGCTGGTTAAATACTTTGTCACAAGGGATTCATCTGGTTCTAGCCCATGTATTCTGGCATAGCAAACACCAGCCCCACGGACTGACAGCATTAAGAAGCTTCCCCAGTGCTTGAGATGAGGAAACAAGATTTTCTTCTTTTGCTGCCTTAATACTTTAGTAGAAAAAGACATGAAGTGGAAAAGTAGTGGAAAAAGTAGTATGGAAAATAGGAATTTATCTGTCCCTAAAGAGATGATCAAAGAGGAAGAAAAATAATGAGATGAAGAAAACTTTCTTGTAGCAAGGATTCATAGGTACAGACTGAGATAAATGTGGCAAATCTACCTCAATGACAAATCTGAGTTTTCACCCAGCAACCTGAAAGAGCCATGATTATTGTCAGCTTTAAATTCTTTCTAAAGAGTGGCTGCAGTTGTAAAAAGACAAATTCTATTTACCAAGATGCTGGCTTGATCTTGACTGTAAAAATAACAAAGGACACTGAATTGTAGAAAACAAAAGAGAATATGTTGAAGCAGATTCTAGAAGTGATAGAAAGTGAAGAAAGGACTTCTTGGGCTCTGGCCTGCATAGTGCTTGTTACCTTTCTGGCCATCTTTGCCTTTTCCCTGTAGTGCAAATTTTTCACGGTCTGATCTCATTCCCTTCACAACATCCAGTGTAATGTTCAGACTGAATCGTTAAATCCACTCAGCATTCAGAATATACTACACGGGGGGTTGAACCAAACTTTGTTCTTGTTGTTTAAACCTGTAATTCTTCAAAATAAATTGATTTGAAAGCAAACATCTATTTACATTTTTTCGATGTTTGAGAGCCCTACAAATGTTGGCCTGGCAGCAAGGGTAATGAATATACTATTATTAAAAAATGTATTTATTTTACCAAATTTATTTAGTTTAGCAGTTTTCTTTATCTTCCTTATCTCTACCCCTATTTCATTTCGACATCTGACTGTGTTTAGCAGTAGGGTAATGTTGAAAATAACCCAAACAAACAGCTTGGCTAAGGTTGATTAAAGGGCTTCTGAGAAAACAAGGACTGACTTGAAGTTTGAGGGGGGGGGAATTAATTTAGAAAAACTGCATTTACCTTAAGCTTATCCAGTTCTTCTTGGATTTTTCCTTTATGCTTCAGGTCCCATTTCCCTACTACTTTTAACTTTTTTCTTCCTAATCTTTGAAGATGAGCATGTGTACATTGCTAGTAAGCATGTCTCAGCTTATGTCTACATGAATAACACAAACAATATAAATAGGCTGCTGGGAAATACAAAAGCACTAAAAGATTTGAAATGCTGTTAAATAGCAAAGGTGGTTTTGGAATTTATTAAAAATGCTGTCATGCTATGACCTTAATTTTCGTATTTTTTGTGTGTGTATCATAAAACAGCATGATTAATTAAATACCTAGTTTGGCATTTGGGTTCATCATATGTTTTTGAATATCAAAACAATAGGCATACTACCTCAACAGTTTTTTCTTATAATATGTTTTTAACATAATATTACAGATGGTGCTTCTTGATTGCTCACAAAATTTCAGGCTTGTAGTTTTCCCAATAATTGTCTTATATAATGAATTTCAAGACTGTGTTAGGCCATGGAGACAGTGGTGAACTTCTAGATGAAACCCAGATTTATTAAAGTGTAAAGGATAATACAGAGTACTTAAGTTTTACCTGTGGAAGGTATTCTCAGATTAATCAGATTTTTCATCAACACAGTATTGTAACCTGGATTGTCTCTTGATCATTCATAATGTCACATAATTACCATTCACATTCTCATCATTTCCTCTTGGCAACTCAAGCACAAAAATACAGTATACAGCAGGCATGAGCATGGACAGGCTATCAAGAAGGAATATGGAAACATTGCTTGGGCATGCCAGGATGGAATCAGGAAGACCAGAGCTAGAGCTGAAACTGAAAGGAATGTGGGCAGCAAAACCAAAAAAGCTGAACCACCTTGTGTGGGGACACTGGCAGCAGAGGGAAGACCTCAGGAAAGGTTCCCCTTGATGAAGACAATGTAATACTGAGGATGAAGGCTGCCACCAGAGATTTTTGTGTTTGTGCTGCCACTGGCCAGGTCTGCTCTCAGGCCTCCCAGGTCTGCTCCCAGCAGCAAAGTCCATGGCAGAGAGTTACTGACCACAGCAGGCAGCTGAATCAGAACCAGCTTGAGAAACTGGGCACGTGTTAAATCCATGGGATTTATCTGGTGTTGCTAAGAGAGTTGGTTGGTTTTCCTCAGTGTAAGGTGTCTCTAAAAAATCTTTTGAAAAGTCGGGATTATTAGGGAAATTTCCTGCTGACTAGCAAAAAGACAAATATGCCCATCTTCTGGAAAGGCAAGGAGGAGATTTTGGTGAACTACAGAGCTGTATTCCTATCCAAAGTATAGGAATGAGGTATTTACGAACATTTAATTTCTAAAAAGATAGGATGGTGTGATCTAGACAATAAATTTTCTTAAGTCTTTCTTATTGCATTTTCCTAAGTAGGTTTGGGCTCCTGATTTTCTTCTTGTCATATTTTTTCCTGCAAAAATTCCTTTGAAAATATTTCCACATGACAGCTGGCTTCCACATGGAGTCTTTTCCACAGAATATTGATGGCCAAGGACTACAAACTAAATACTATTGGGTGGGCATCAGTTTGGATATAACTTGCCCTTGGAAGAATGGATTCAACTCCTGACATTGTTCAGTAAAGCACTTGCCTGGTCTAGAAGAAATTTGATTTAATTTTGGAATTTGGCCTAATATTAACAAAACAGAGCTAGCAAGGAGAGAGAGGGTAGGTTCTATTTTGGTTTTAAATGAGTTACATTTTACCTTCTGCTTAAGAGATGACTGACCCTGGTCTACTTTGTCTCCTTTTCTGCATTCCTCTTTTTCAGCAGCCACAGATGGATAGAGCAGACCTGCAACCTCAGTTTATCTTTCCTTCCTTCTGGCAATGATCCGTGTGATTTTTCATCAGAGCTAAGACAGCCTTGGGCTTGCTCAGGTGCTTATGCTGAGTTTCATATTACCGAGCTTGATAGCCTCTTAAATTAAAATTTTCTTTTAAAATCTTTGAACTGTATTCTGGATTTCTCAAAACCAGGTAGTTCTTACCAAAAGCTTTATTTTTGCTCCCTGACCCAAGCTGCCAGCCAGTGTTTTGAGACCTTGTATGATTGGTTGTTACATGGAGAAATTAATTAACGGTTGAGAATGTTTTGGGGTTCTTTGTTTTGTTTTCTGGTCAGGTAATACAAAGTCTTTTTCAGTGCATACTTTATGAATAAACAACAACAGTTTGCTAACAGTTTCTCTGTCTGACTTCCCAGTTACTCCTGCTCCCTGAGGCAGCTGCTTTGACTCCCTTCTAAGGTCTAGCACATGACTGTCTCACGCTTTGCTGGCCCTTTTCTCTGCCCTTTTTAAAATCTGCAGCCACTCCAAAGAGGAACCTTGGCTTGGAGCATCACTGTTTATCAAATCTGTGTACAATCTAGTGCCATTTGTTTCCGTGAGAGTTTCTAGCTGTCTCATTAAAATGTTTCTTCCAATTAGGATAACCAAGAATTACCTGACTCTAATTAGATTTTTGTTTGCTTGCAGATCAAACACAGACTTGATGGCGTTATGGTTTCCAGCATAAATATATACTAAACATTTCTAGTGTATGAAATGTGCATAGATTCCACTTCCTCACAACTAACACAGTTCTCTATTTGTCTTCACTTCTTCTGGTTTCTTTTTTTGTTCTACTCTATAACTTAACATGCAACAGCAGGTGGGTATAATCCCTGTTTTGTACCATGCTCTGTCTTGATGCTTCCTACATTTTCTGCTTTCTTTGCCTATACCCAGTGTACCAGTACCAACAATGATAACTTCTTCACCTGGGCACATTTTGAAAGGAAGCTCTGTGGTGTATTCACAAGGGAATGAAAACATTCTGAACATTATGTTCACTATTTGCCATTGTCTTTCTGACCTGCTCAAAAATAGGTAATTTTTACCAAGTTCCTCCATCGTTGCTATCATCTGACCTGTACTTTTGGTACTAGCAGGGAAACATGCAGATCAGCAAATCAGGCTTTGTGATTTGCTCAGGTCTTTTTTGCCTGCACCAGTGGAGATTTCTCAAAAAACTCCATCAACACAGTGCTGTAAATCAGTGTCCAAGGGAGAATGATTGACTTCACAAGGTATCTGCTGAAGGTGTAAATTTATTGTGTGGTAGGTTTACCTGCTATGTGCAATCTCTTGGTGACTGACTAAGCTGCTTTTGAAAACATTTCCCTTACATTCATCAAGCCTCAGTTTAATAAATATTATTAAATAAACAATATTCAATAATAAAATATTCAAATATTTTATATATATTATTAATATAATTATTAAATATTATTATTAATTAAATATTATTTATTCTGTAGAGAGAATTCTACATATCAGTTTATAATTTCTCTTCAGTACAGGAATTAGCCTTATCATTTTATATGTTGACACTTATAGAACTTTTTTGTTATTTGCAAATACCTTTCTATGCACATTATAATACAGGGTGGTGCCTTCAGTGGGAAGTCTGGTTTGTGGGTATATGCTGAAAGGAACTTCTACTGGAAGAGGTGTGATAGCAAGAAAACCTTTAATCCCAACATATTTGCACAAAGATAATCATTAATACAGAAAGTTTCTATTATAAACCATGGATTTTTGTAAGAAGCTAAACTATTTCTTCACAAATGACATGTCTTTAAGTACCTTTGTGTCTATACTTCGAATGGGAAAAAGAAGCTAACATCTTGAATATGTAAAACAAACCCCTGAACCACAAACAAATAAACAAACAACAAAAACCCCCCAAAACCCAGAAAGAGAAAAAAGCACTGAAGTCCCGTAAGATACAATAAAGAAAATAATCTGTGTCTGACAAAAGGAGTGAAGAGAAAAAAATCATATATGGTTTGGTGAAAATCAAGTTTCATATGGTCAGAGTCCCTTTTTTCCCAATGATGTGTTCATGTCAGGCCAAAATACCTACATAACTTGGCATTTCACTTGATGTAATAAAATGCTACAGGATCTCCCCCATTTCTCCCATTGCACACTTACTAGATTAGTCCAAATTCCTTTACTCAAGTCTGGTGGTTCTGGCATATGGGCCACCAGCTGCCCATAAAACCGTGGTTATCTTCCCTTTACAACAGGAAGAAAGCCATTTTAGTGAAACATTACATTTGTATTTTATCAGCATGCCTATTTTTATTTGAGTTTCTCTCCTCTCAACCCATTTAGATTTCAGATCGGGAGTTTTGAATTGTTCTGAACTAAACAAACCAGAAATGTCTTTGCAGCAATATGCTGCAGCTTAAAATGTCATGTTCTGACCTGTGAGAGAGGGAGGAGGAGAACACCATACCTATCCCATAGCTTTCACCTCAGGCAACCAGGGATGCTCTCAGACACTGAGTGGGGAGGGGTAAATTCAGGAAAAGCTGACCAGAAGTATAAGGAGAAGGTGAAGAATATTGATTATTGCTGTTATTTGCACAAGGTTTTAAAGCCAGGTAACCAGGAGAGATTTAAAATTCCAACTTTTTTTTTTATCATTTCTGGCTAATGTGATTCTCCTCTGACTTCTTCAGTGATGACCATCCACAGAGTCACTTAGGAGCCTATTACCATTTCTGGAGTATACCAAACACAAGGAATAATTCTAATACATTTTCAGTCTTCCAGGACTGCAGAAATCAGTCACTACAGATATAAAACTGTAAAGCTCTGTGCTCTTTGCTACTGTGATGCTCTTGTTTGTGCTACCAGATGTAAAACTTTTAGTTACATTTCCTGTTCAGAGACTGTTTAAAGTTTCAGAATGACAGACAGGTGGTTTTTTAGCCTTACAATGAGAAGTAAAAAGCAGCAGTACAACACTCGCTAACTAATAATTCTGTATTTTTTTTTACTGAAATAGCAACTATTGACATGTCAATGTCTATTCATTGGATTTGTTCATCTGCATCTCCACAGGCCATGGATGTCCTTGGCCTCTTTTTATTTTTAATCAGATGGCAGTCACAACTGCTTTTTCACATGTTCTGCATATATAAATTTTAAACAGATTTTGAATGGATCTTATGTGCAGTGTGATAATTTAAAACATTTATATCAAAAACATTTTCCCCCCCATATTTTAGGAAAATAGAAATAAAACATTTTTCCTTAACTAATACATTCTTACACTTTTTTCCTCTGTAATTCTGTGAGATAGATTTTTCAGGAAATTATTCTCTGGATAACAGATCTTTAGAGATACGTGGGCTGGAAATTAACAGAATTGATAGAGTCAACTCTCGGGTTCCTATTTTCTCCTCTAGGGGCAGGAACATTGATGAAGCAGATCTAGCAAAACAGATGAGATATGGTGAAAAGATGCACCTCTGTAGGATTTTTCTTACAATCACAGAGTTGTTTAGGTTAGAAGAGGCCTCTGAAGATCATTTAGCCCAACCTCATGCTCAAAACAGTCAACTTCAAAGTTAGATGCTTTATGAGGAACTCACCCATCTAAGTTCTAAAAATATCAAAAAAGTGGCAATTCCACAACTTCCCTGAGCAGCCTGGTCCAGTGCTACACTGCTTTTCCAAAAGTCCTTGTTACACCAGCCTTTGTCACCAGGAATGCAGAGCTGCTGGCTCCTGTTCTGCTCGCTCAGCAGGACCCCAGGTCCTTTTCTGCAGAGACGCTGTTGTTGTCCTGTTCTTCCTCCCCTCCACTCCCAATTTCACACCTACAGCTTCTCCCTGCCTGTTCCAATGACATTGCAGTCGTTTGTTTGGTTGGTGTTGTTTTGTTTTGGTGAGGTCTATGGGTTCTGTGAATAGAAACTTATCCTGTATGTCCTTTCTTTGCTGTAAAACCCCCTGTTCAACCTGTGGGGTTGTGAAGGAGTACAAGACCTAGGCTTTTACTTTTCCCTTGGTGAACCCTCCAAAAGCTGCTGGTCTGAAGGAGCTTGGCCCCTTTGCTGAAGATTAAATGGAAGCCCACTTGTCCAAATGAAGAAATCCAGAAAATCTGAAATCAAGAAATCAAAAAATCTGCAGGTGTAAAATTTATTTTTGATTTGAGATGTAAGAACTATTTAAATAGATTCCAGAAATAAGTCCTTGTTTTCATCTTTCACAATTCCCCGTGTATGTATTTTGTATTTGTAGTTTCTAGAAGTGTTTAGGAGATTAATCTCAGAAACTACACAGGAAATACATGCAGCATACCAATAAAACCTTGAAAGCAGATTTACTTATGGATTGTATAATGTAGACAGTGAAAATATTATAGGGATAAGAGAGTTTAATGTTGCAGTAATAGCAAAGGAGCAGAAAGGCTATTGAACTAATTGTATAATAAGTTATTAAAAGAACTGCTATGGTGACAGATGGAAATAAACACTGCTGCATGAATAATAATCATGTTTTTCCCTACCCAGAGATCAACTCTAGACATTCTGTCTGAATTAATTTTCCTTTAAATTAAGAGAAAAAGATAAACAGAAAACAAAAGAATTAAGTCCTTACATATGTCTCCTCTGTAATGCACTTAATACAATTTTCCCTCAAAAATGGAGGCTATCCTTGTTTACAAGACATTTAGAAATGTGTGTGTATAAGACATGAAAAGCAGTGAGCAATAACATTGCATCATTACATCAATAAGAATTCAAATGGTAATTGAAGCTAAAAACCCCTGCAAAAACAACCCAAACGAAAAACAACCACAGAAGTTGTCCATAAAAAAGTATTGTCCATCACAATCAGTTAATTACAAGAAAGAGATGTACATTCTACATAGAAATTATGAAAATAGAAGCCACGTACTGATACCTTTATGTATACTAACTAGTACTCCCCCTTTCTCTGCATAAATAAATTACTCTTTGTTATTGTCTTCCTGTCTTCACATTTTCTTCAAATCAAAGTAAAATTTTCAGGACAGTCAGAAATGTTTTCCGTATATTTGTAGAGTAAGTGATGTCTCAAAGTCTGAGACCTCTGGTGTACTGTCAGAGATAAGAACTGAAGTAGTAATCATGTAACAAAGCAGGGGGGTAATTTTGTAACTTTTATGTCAGTGTAATTCACATTGGCTTTGAGATAAGTTTTGCCAAAAAGTTATGAATACAGGATTAGATGGGTGGTACTTCAAATCTCTGTGTTAGCAGTTTTCCAGCAGCCAAGGTTTATGTGTTGCCTGTTTCCAAGTAGGAACCCTTTTATTTTCCATTTCGTAAAGCACTAGGCATATTCTTTGGCCTAAATAAATAATGAGTTCTAAACCAGAAATATCCCTCAGACCCCGGATTTCAGACCCATGTTTGATCATGTTTGTTTTGCTAGATGGTTCAACTCTGATTTGTTGTTTTGTTATGTTTTTAAGCATGTGGGGTTAAACACTTGAAGCCGTTTTAGTTTCTGAATCTCACAAAGCTAGTCCTATTGCAAAAACCAGGTATTTTATGTACCCATGGTTCTGAAACAATTCTATGTCTTTGCTAAGCAATTGGCACAAGTTTCCTGAAGTGTAGGATATGGAAGACACACTTGGAAATGTACTTTAGGATGCCCTTTTTATTGCTAAATGTGACTCTCAGGTGAGATTTAAAACTGTGTTGAACCCCCTCTGGGACCTGGGCAGCAAACTGCGAGAATTAGGTACTGAATAAATATATCTATAAATATACCTAATAAATATATGTACTCATCTTGCACAAGTCTTGCTCTTTAGTGCATGTTTTGTTCAGAAAGCAGCAGGGAGTTCTCACAGTGCTTTTGTTCATTGCAAGGTTCAAATGGATATTTGTTACTTGGTAGCTCTTACTTCGGTGAGATTTTCAGAAGAAAAAAAGCAGTCTGTCTTTAAGAAGATTCAGTTAGGTAGCCCAACAGAATTTTGTGGGTACTTTTTATAGATATTTAGGCATGCTAAAGATGTAATGTTGAGAAACTAAGAGTTTAGATAGTCATCCTGTCATCACAGGCTATAAATAATCTTTTTTTTTAATAGGAAAAATCTTCATTACCATCTAGCACTAGGATAAAATTTTCATGTGACCCTGCAAAAACTATTTTTTCCTCCTGTTCTTCCCTTTCTCCTGCTTTTTCTTTAGCTAATGCCTCATGCTTAAGCTCTTGATTTAATTTAGATGGATAATTCTTCAGTACCAAATAATTCACTCTGAACTGCGATGTTCTATTTACACCACATACAAATGATGAATAGTAGCATCATCTTGCAATGAACAACAGACTTCTAGTTTGTATGCACAGTGCAAATCAGTTTTATCTAGATTTTCTAATAGTATCAAAGGGAAGAAATAGACTTATAGATCTACTTTACTAAATAAAGAGAGAAATCTCCTGCCCCTGCAGGAGAACAGTGAATATTCTGGTTCAGTTTCAACTACTGTGAGCAAACCCTTGACTATGGCTTGGAGTGGTGGGAGATCAGTATACTTCAGAAGACCTTGTCTCCTCCTTTGGAAAATCTGAAATAACATGAGATTATGTTTTGATCCCTTCAAAACGTAGTTTAGGAAACGCATCTATTTTAAAGGTAGGTCTGATGATCTTCAGACATGTAGAAGCTCAAGAGAAGGTTGAACTGTAAGCAATTAATCAATTTGTTGGGGTTATTTTGTTCATTTTATTTTATGTGCCTGTGAGTGTAAACTCCAGGGAGGAAGCAACAGCACAGAAGAACGACTTGGTGACCACCAGGATTTCTATTAAAAAATCGTAGTCCCTTGACATCCTGTAGACACACTTGACACCCACCCATTTTAGGATTATCCCACATTTAGCACTTCTACTTTCTGCAGCTCCTTAAGCCTCCCATTGCTATTTTCTGCACAATACAAAATTGTGTATCTGTAAAGGCACCGTGACTTGAATGATCCATTTGCAATTAAAGTAGAACTATAATGCATTTTCCCCACCTCCCACATGCCTATTTTTACCACTTTTCTTGTTCTGACTCACAGAAGATGTGAAGGGAAGTGCTGAGGCCCTGCCTAACATTCAGTGTCCCAGGAAACCACTGCCCTCCCACTCGGTTTGCCTCTGCAAACTGTGTGAGCAAGCTCCTGCCACGGTGTGCTGAGCTCCAGAGTGTGTCTGCACCCAGGATCCAGCTCCAGACTGCAAAATCCAGCCCTCAGCACTCAGTATTATTGCTATCCATTCAGATATTTATGCTGATTTATTGTATCTATTAGCTCTGTTCTCAGAGAGCTCTAAGAACTGCAAATTGGGGGAAAATGTTCTTACTCTACACAGATCCCCCATGTAATCACAATAGCTGGGACACTGGGACACATTTGGAAAGGAACACAGTGAAGAACGGAACAACACACTTAGATAAATGCCAAAGGAGAAAGGTTTTCTAAAAATCTGTGCCTTTACATTTGAGGTATTTCCATCCCCCACCATGCTAGAAGTTTTGGAAGTTCCTAAATGTCCAAGTTCCTCAAAGAAACCTTTCTTTCTCCTACTCCTTACCCCTCCCAAGTACTTACACTCTATTTCTATATTTCTATTATTTCTTTTTCTTCTATATTTCTATTATTTCTATTTCTATATTTCTATATTTCTTTACTCTACAAAGACTGAAAAAAAGAAACAGTCCTATAGATTAGGGACTGATGTGCAGGTCTCCCTTCTCCAAGAGAAATGCTCTTGTTCCTAGTCTCAAGTCAGGTTCTTGCTTCTAAGTTTCTTTTCTGGCTCCTAGAAACTTTTAGTCAGCGGGATCATGTCTGTGCTCAAACCTCAGAGCGAGTCAGTGGAAATGAAACTGGTCTAAAGAAAAACTCCCAGAAAGAAAAACTCACTGTATTGCTTCATTTCTGATTTCCCTTCGGCCCTGATCCTGGAATCTGAGCTCTGACTTTCTAATCTTTGACTTGAATCGTCCTGCCTAGACCCGTTTCATTCCTGCCTGCTCCTCATCTTGGAGTCTTCTGGTTGACTTAACTGACCTTTGCATATCTTTTTGCTTTTTCCATTTGGCTCAATGAATGTGGACACTCTAGTGCCCAAACTGGGCTTTATATTTGTCCTTAAAAATTCCTGACTTTGAGTTGTTTTGTGTGGTTTGCATCTGCACATCAAATCCATGGATGTATTCCCAGAGTCCCCAGTCCCTAACAGCTGAGCACACAGGCTTTATAGTGCTTTATCGTGCTTTATAGTGCTTTATAGTGCTTTATCATGCTTTATAGTGCTTTACAGTTTCTGTAGACATGGGCAAGAAGTCTTTTGTATCCCCATACCAAGACAGCAAAGTGAATGTTCAGATAAATATTTTTACAAAATTCTTATTGAGTCTTACAGATCAATAAGTCACTCTTATCAAACCAATATATAGTCACATTACAATCATTTCAGGCAACTTGAAAAGTGTTTGAAAAAATATTAGCCACTTCAAGTTATTAATGCTTTTGAAGACCAATTTCGTGGAAATGGGGTGAACTATATCCAAAAATTGTAATTTGTTTAATGCATGCAAATAAATGCAAAATACAAAAACAAGTACAAAAGAATGCTCTGTATTAGAGGATGTTTTTGATTAGCTAAGGTATATTATAATGTGAAAAATTTTTAATAAAAATAATTGAATTTTTGTATTTGCTGATATGTTGCATAAATACTGAACTTCAATGTACTTTTTCTAATCTTTTCTTCGTTTTGCAATTAAACCTGGTTGATGTAATGTCCAGTTTCTGTACTTACAGAGCATAAAATGTACCAAGTATGCAATGTTTTTATCTCACTGAATGACAAATACTAACACCCGCATTAAGCTGCAAATCTATTCTGCTACTTGACAAAGTAAACCAGGATCACTGTGTCCCAATAATTTCTGCTGAAAACTGCAAAAGTCCAGTTTTTTGAAAGTGAAGTTTGGAAACTGTGTTTACTTTTTGGCAGAAGAGAATAAAACCCTGGAAATAGCTGGTGCAGTAGAGGACTATAGGTCAAGCTATATGGGCAGATTTTGAAATATAGGGTCTGGTGTTTGGCACTGTTCATTAAAGACATTCTGGCAGATATAAATATTTGAATACATCTCAATCTAGATATCAAATTGCATAATTTAGAAATCATCTGTATTTGTGATTTTGCCATGATTCTGGCATCATAGCTTTTTATGACGACCAAGCTGCCATCCCCACAAAATGACTGTTTATGTTGTAAAAAGTAAAGTTTTGCTTTATATGACTATTTATGTTGTAATAATTCCTCTTATGATGTTTTTGGTTCAGATATAACACCTACTATACTTGTGAATATTAGGGAAGAACATATTGGATAAAAAATTGAATGAAAAAGGAAGCAACAGCTGGAATAAGTGGGGAAATTGTGAACTGGAAGAGAAAACTAAATGAGATTAGCAGAAAAGGAAAGCTGAGAGTAGGAGCTGGGGTGGGAAGTGATCCACAGAAAAATTGTACACACAATACTGTGTTTCTTAATGGATATAATGTTCTGTCAAAATTTTTAGTCACAAATCACAGGATTTTCTTCTTTGAGTTTACATGAGGGGTGAAGGTAACACTGATCCTTTTCCCGATTTGTTTTTCATATCTATTGCTCAAAGTCAGTATAAACTGTTGAAGAGAAGTTCAGAGCTTACTTATATTAAATAAAAGTCACTGTCCTATTATGGTTATTGTTATCAATGGTTCCTTGAAATTTTTGAGATTGATGAGGCTCAAGTAAACTTTTCTTCTCTGACATTTCAAAGAAGTTGGGCTGAAATGCTGTTCCAAGTTATGAGATTTAAATCCTAATTATTAGTGGATGTGTAATTTGTATAAATTACAATATGTACACTAAAACTTAAATATTTACAATAATATAATTTGCTTATATCTGTCAGGACTTTATGTCCCATGTGCTACCCTTTTGAATAAATGGTTTTTTTCCCTCCATGTTTTGTCTTTGACATATGCAAATATTAAAAGAAAAAAAAAGGAAAAAGAAAAAGAATGAGCACTTTAAAATGGAAGTTATGGTTACAGAATTCAGCTTTCTGTTCATGTTTTGTATATTAACAACCTTCCAAGCTTTGGCAAGAGTCACCCTGAGCTTTGGAGTCAGGTTTTAGCAGAAAAATAAATAAACTCAATATATCCTCAAAGACCTAACCTTTCAAAACAATATGAAGGATATTGCTGAAATGTTTCTGTATTTCAAAATTTCTTCAGTCTGAAATGGTTCAAATCTGTGAATTCCAAGTCAGTAAAGTACAGAATGCCTTTCTCTTAATTTTTTTGCAATTCCAAAGTCTAGATGTCTTGCTTTATCAATGTAAATATACTGAAAAAATTACCAGTACAGAGGCCACCTCTTCATTTGGCAACAGACTGACCTGAATTTTGCAGAGCTAGCTGTCCTACTTGCCTCTGGAATTCAACAAAAATAACTGCAATTAATATTTCTTCTGCCATATGCCATCTTACAGTAGCAGACTATTTTATTATTACCTTGTTTAAAATTAGTTTTTTAAATTGATGGTCTTTTATAAAATAAAAACATTTTTCATGGCTGGCAGGAGGTATATAAACAAATGTATGAAGACCAGTTGCATTCAATTTTAAGACTTGGTAACTCAGATAATTATGCAGAACTAATTAATTCAAAATCTGTTTATCAACAGTAGTCTGTAGCTGCAGCATTTCATCCCAGAGGCATTAACAAAGGCTTATCACCTGCTTTCTTGTAGTATTTTATCTCAAAGGCAAATCAATAGGCAAAATATGGTAAAAAAATGCCATTTCCACAACCAACAGTTAACAAAACTTGCAAGAACTTTTAATATCTGTTACCAATTATTTTTCCTGGCTTAAATTAAGATAAATTCTAAATGGAAATGGCATGTGCAAACCAACAACATTTATGCTTCTAATACATAGAGAAGCTATGTGAAAATGAGTTTTGAAATACAAAGAAATATTTAAAGAATTTAAATAATTATTTAGGTTATAGTTGATTGTTCTCAGCAAAATATTCACTTGGGCACTTGTAGGTGTTGTGTGTGAATTAAATCTACCTGTTGAAGAACTGTGCTGATGTGACTGGGTTCATTAATCTGTCATTTTTCCTTCATTTCTGTTCTTTAAAATATTTTTTTATGTCGTGCTTTGAGGACCAGGTTTTCATTGAATGTTACTTGTATTCGTATAGAAATGTTAAATAACAAAAGCAGAAGTATACAAAGTGCCGTGAAAGGGTGTTGTTTCACATTTTTGTCCAAGTTTGTAGTATATTCTAATATGGGAATAGCTCCATGTCTAGTGTTTAGTGTGTGAGGTCTTTAATATTCATCCACAAAAATATGGTTCTGAGCCTGAGAGGTTTGTATTTCTGTTCATCAGTGTATCCAAAACGTTTTTATATGAAAAACTATTTAAATCCAAATTTTTATACATCTAAGCTGCAGAACAGCAAAGTAAGATGTGCTCATGGAGTCTCTTCATTCCCAGTTTCTTTCTAAATCCTAAAGTCTAATTAAACCAGTAGCTATGGCTACATGAGTAGAATCCATAGATGAAATCCTGTTCCCAGTGCAGTTACATAAAGTGATTCCAGCATGATTCAGATACCTCCAAAAGGTGACTGTCATGATCCTGCAGATATTCGTACACCCTATTTACATACATGTAAAATTATTTATATTCATAGATGTTGATAAGATTTGAGTCACTGTCACAAGGCTATTGGGATAATGATTTTTTTTTCACTAAAGAAATCTTTCTCTACTTTTTACACCTGTTGGTAACTGCTTGTTAATAACTTTCCCTTTTTTGGAATGTACTTCCACTCTTGAGACATCAGGGCTTATATGTGTTTATTCACAAAATCGTGTGCTGAGGTGCATTTCTATTAATATTGCCAAATCATATTTAGCCAAAGTTTTGAAGTAAAATGCAATTGTTTAATTAGTGTATTTTAGTTACTGCTCGGTAGTGGAGAAGAAAGGCTGATTCAAGGAGGCACAAATACCAACTAGCTGGATTTTATTGCAGGTGAGAAGCACATTCCCTTTTCAGATAAGCTACATTTACTGATATACTAGACATACCTTTAAAATTTATGGAGCAAAGCAAAGCAAGAATTACGCACTGTGCTCAGTGTAGCATAACATCCAATAAATTCAGCAACAAAGAAATGAGACAGTTCCAAAAGTACATTGTATTGCTTGCTCACAGGAAATTATAGGTAAAGAGAAACGACACTCAAGGGTTAAATTACGAAATTTTGCAATTTATTTCTCATCATTTATGAGATTGTTAAATGTCAGAAAGTGGACTTTTTTTTTACTATCAGTATAAAACTGAACATACTGTGAGACATAAGGTAGCAGGTGTCTTGGCTCTAAACTATCAAGTCTGTGGGCATTCTGTTATAACAGGTGCTCCAAAAATTTGAACAGATTTTAACAAGAGCTGTATGGGCTTTTTAATTAGCCTGGTTACTCAGCATGTGGAGAAAGCACTAGGTATGTGCTTAAAACACCATTGTATCTTGCAAACAAATGTTTCACATACCCATAGTCATTCTTTTGGTTGTTATCTTAAAATTCCTTTCTATCTGATGCTAGGATTTGATTCTTGTATTCGTTTTTCTCATAAGCCTTATCCTACCTGAAAAGAATCATCATACTAAAAAAAAAGTGTTGAATAACATATATCCTGCCGTTTGGAAGGAAACATTTAGAAACTTGGATTTACCTGATCCTTAGCTGTGATTTTACTTGGCATTACAGAACTATGAGAAGACACACAGAAAAGAAATTCTGTGTTCTGAATCTCTTGGTTTTAACTAAAAAGTGTCTTCCCTTCCAGTTATGCTTTTCCCATTATTATTAAGTACATCACAAGATTTTTTAGAAGAGACAATGCAATAAACTGGAAAATTAAACAAAAATAATAAAAAATGCTTTGATTTTACAATCAGTATGACCAGTTAGATATGATTTGATAGATATGATTTTAGAAATTCATGTAAATGCATGACTATGGCATGTAGCATAAAAATAATGTCATGGAATTTCATTTGTGTTGTAATGTTGGTGTAGAAAGAATAAGCCAAAGAATATCACGTTAGAGGGGGGAGAAAACAGAAAAAAAGTGGTGGCTTACATAAGATTTTTGTGCAAACTGTCATGTGGTGAAACCTAAGATTTTAATCAATAAATAGCTTTATTTTCATATAAAATAATTTTACTGGTTGCGCTTGTAATATTGACGTTAGGATCTGCTGCTAGTATTTATCTACAGATCTTTGCATCTATAATGACTTTGTTGTTATAAAGTTTAACATTGCACATCTTAAATTACAGAAATAGGGGGTTTATTTTTTTAAACTCAGAAGAGATTGTTGAGAAATTATGTGGAGGATTTCACACTTGAAACATTTGTGTCAAAATATCTTTAACCACTTGGCCTAAGATTAAAAATACCAAGACACATTTTGATCCATATAAAATGCACGCTTTAAAAAGTGTGCTTAATTTAAAAAACGCTTATATCTGCATTTTTAAAGGAACTTCTCTCTTACATAATTAATGTAAGAAATATACATTTTATGATTTCACTATGAATTCATCCTCTTTCTTTATGCTATTATTTACTTGCTCAGCAGTAATATACACAATTATAGTCAAGGATCACTTATTGCCTGAAGTAATAATTGCTAACACTCTCACCATACTTTTTAAAATTTAGAAATCCCAACCAATTTATGAGCTTGATGGAACAGAAAGATGGATATATATTTGTGCTGTGAATGAAAGGAATACTTTTTACCATACTGCTATTTTGCAGACCTAACCATTGTGGTGAAAACACAGCAGAAAAAGTGATAATATTTGTTAGTCACCCAAATTCCCTGCAGATTTTGTAAACTGTTTGCTGCTGAAGGATAGGATTCTTGCCATTTCTGTAAGGTGATGTGGATAAGAAATTCAGATTTCAGTGGTGCATATTACTGTTGCAGCTGAGACTCTGACTTGAGCATGGGTTGCCTTGGGCACAAAAACCAGTTTGATTTCTGACCACACCAGTTCCCATCACAGCTCCTGCTCATGCTCCAGTGCTGCTAAACCATCTCTCAGTTGTGCCAATGCCAATGTGGAGTACAAGGCAGATTTCCCTTTTTTTTTTTTTTTTTTTTGGGAAGTGGATATATTAAGCCAATAATGCTGCTGAATTTTATGTATTGTCAATCTATGGTCTCATTTTTCTGTGAAAATATAACCTGTGTACAAATTAAGTCTGCTGGGGATCTAGCAAATCTGAAAATAATTAAATGGATTCTGGAATCACAGATCTGGAGAAGTCTCCCTCTGTCAGGGAGACTTTGAAGGGATAATAACTTAGGAAAAGTGGTCTTCCTCCTTATTACCATATTTTTTTTCCTGAAGTAAGCACCTTCCTTTCAGTCTTTAGAAAAGAGTGACCACTTTAGCCTGGTTTTCTAGACCCATCATTATGTTACCTGAATAATCATGCAAATTGAGATTAGAAGTATTGTCCCTACTGGAGGGTGATTTGCAGTACTGAAATGCCATGTAGGAAAGTATGCAATGAGATTCAGGTAGTGATGGATGAAAAATACAACAAATGAAATTGTAGGAGGACAGCAATATAAAGTTAGAAATCATTACAGTAATAGTGAATAATGAGGGCTAAGAGATGAAACCATATGGAATTTCAGCAACTTATTTCTAAATTTGAGACAACTAATCACTTACTGATCAGAACTAGAACAAGCCATTTTTTTAGATCTGGAGTTGAAAACAATAATCCTGTTTGTCAAAACTTAGCTATGTCTTAATGCAATATTTATCTTGCAAATGTGGAAGCTCTAATTGGATTGAGTGGATGTTACATTAAGATAGATGCTAAGTGCAAGAGATGAGTAAAATATTGGAATGTGATGACTACATTTTTTAAACCTTTCTAGATGCTTTCTTATGGTAAGATTGATTTTGTATGAGACAGATATTTCTACTAAGTATAAATATATAGATTAAATATAGGGAGTATGTGCAGAATACAACCCATGTTAAGGATTTCATCTGTAAGGCAAGATTTGAGAAAGGCTTCAGCCTTTATAAGTTTGTCCTTGGAATAGCTATGGCAGATAAAATTATATAATAAAAACTACGAAGCTGTGGCCCCATCTTTGTAGCTAGAAATCTAGATAAATTATTTACTAGTATAAACTCTGTGTATGGCAATTACATTAATTAATATTAAAAACATTACAGCTGTAAAACCTTGCAAAGATTTAGGACGAAGTCATGCTTCTTATTGATATTAATAGTTTCATCATTTTATATTAAACACAGGAGAGCAATATGGAATTAGATTAAGACATTCCTTAAAATATTTGTAGGATTGCAGTCTTTGAAGAAGCTTTTGAAAACATAACTAAAACTTAGCTGATTGGGTAACAGCATGATGTTTTCAAAGAAAAGTTAATAATTCCATAGATCATTGGAAGAGATATTAAATGATGTGCTTCACAGTCATCATTGTTTATTTCCCACTGAATTTCACTGTCTCACTGACTGCTCCTTTTCAGGGACACATAATATAGACTTTCTAGCATGTGCCCAATTTTGATAAATTTCAGCCTGAAAACAACTCTTAAAGAAAAAGCTGTCATTGTGAAGAGCAGAAAAATTAAATGAAAAATGAAGAGTTAAGACACTAATTACAGTTTATTTTTTAACGTTTAGTTTGGCAGTTCTCATTATCTTTTATTGTACAGTGTCTGAGGTCAATTAGGGTTCGGTTGATCTTGGAGTCAGTTGACAATGCTGTTTATAATTAGATAGAGGAAAGGGAAAAGGTTGATGTTTTCTCTCTCTTCCTCATTAGGGCTGCCTAGCTGAGCCAATTTTATTGCTATCTTAAAGGCAGTTAAAAAGGTCATGTGACTGTTTCCTAAATGAATGGTTTTGCAAAATACTGTTGTCTTTGTAAGGATACTCCATCATTAGGATGGGTAAATGGTTGTTATTAAAATTTTGAAGTATTCAGTTCATTACTCTGATAGACAAAGAAAAGCATGTGAATTATTTTACCTTTCACACTGCAACCTAGAAACTAAGGATTCAAATTTTAAACCACTGTGTGCAGTTTTGCAGAACCTGAAGTAAAGGGGTCACAGAATCAACCCCAAATTTAATCTCAAATTTTAATCTTTAATGGCTACTAAACAGCACTTTCTGTGAAGTAATACAATTGATATGAATATTTTAAAGCCAGACCTTTAAAACACTTGCCTATGATAGAATAAAAGTATTGAATATACTTTACAATATTCTAAGAAAAAACAGTTAACAGTAGAATTGATGTATATTTTAACAGCCTTGAAACTAATTTTTAAAATTGGCTCTGCCTACTACAGTTATATAATGTAAGTTATCTTAATTCATTAATATCTTTTGTTATTTTAGACATAATTCTTCTGTTAATATTGCAGTATTTGTTTCATGTTTAGTGCAGCACTGACTCCAATAATATCAAATTAAAAGTGAAATGGATATTAGTTTTCAGAACATTTAGTACAATGATTAAATAATGTTTTTACTTTGATAATTGTTTTTTGATAAGTAATGCATATATATTTCTAGAATGGAATGTGCCTTGTAACACACATTATAATCATACTAAAAAAGATAAAAGACAGCAAACCTCTAGTTCAGTAATTTGAAATGAATGTAAACTGACATTTGAGAGCTCTTGGTAGAAAAAAGAAAAAAAAAGCAACAAAAGATAAAAGAAAGAAGAAACTGTAAATGCAACATGAGAAGGAAAGTCCCAACAGTTCTAATTAAAGATATTTCAACGTTAGAACTGCAGCATCCACCCACATGTCATTCTTACATGACATGTAACAGAAGATCACCAGCTCTGTCTTCCTTGTACAAAATATTTTTTCCTATAATTGTTTATCAATAACAGCAAAAGTGAGAGTTTTTGCATAATCGTATTCATAAATTGTACAGAAAAGCAGTAATTACAGCAAATCTGCCTGCAACCACAAAGTGATTGTTAAAGTGACTTTCAGGAAATGCTGCCAGCCCTGTATTAGCCAGTATTTTACTGTCCACGCTGGTTTCCCCCATCAAGTAGGAGATAAAGGAGCAGCCTGGAGAAGGTGACTGGCTCATTGCATATGTAAAAAAGTAAAATGCATGTTTCCTTTATTTCACTCGGAGGACAGAAGTGAAAACAAAAAGCCAAGCATATTCATGACAGTGGCAGATGGTGCCAACCTTGCACAGCTATTTTCTTTGATTATTGGCTACTTTTACTTTAAAAAATGGGAGACAAAGCCAGAAAGCTGTGGTTCTAGAAGAAGATAATGAAATCACACTGACATAGGTCATTGGCTTGAATATAATCCAAATTTGTTTTAGATTGCTATAGAATTTTCCCGGATTTCTCCTTCTACTTTGTATTTTCTCTAGAAAACTGCCTAAACTGAATACAGATCTCAATATAGTCACACAATATTAGACAGAGTTTGTGATTAGGTGGAATAAATTTGCCTGTGGCATTTTAGAAAATATTTAATTTTTATAGACTTTAAGAACTGCCTCTGTTCAAAGAATACTATTAACTCACAGTAGTCAGTATTTTATTAGCTTGGTCACTGTCAAACAGTGAGTGTGGATTTTGAATTGTGAATATCCACTTCTAAAAACTACATTTACTGTGCCAAACCATATGAAACAACTTTGAAAAAAATTTAATGCTGGATTCAGAATGGAGGCATTTTTCAAAGCATCTAAGTAAACATCAGGAGATTTTGGAGTACTTTTATTTCTTTTCTTTAGTGCTCAGAAGATTCTGTATACTATGGCCACAATCAGATGTATGTATAATGAAAAAAAGCTACAGCCAAGTTAGAATGAAAGAGAAAGGAAAGTCTACCAAGGTCCCATTTATGGTTATTGATTCTAAAACCTTCAAGCAAGAAGGTCCAAAGGGGAAATGAACATCTTTTCCACCGGGAGTGAGTGAATCATGCTGCTTTTACAGAGGATCTCGAGAATGAATAAGAAAGTTTAGGGCCCAAACACTGAGACCAAATGAGGTTTATCCTGCACAGGAATGTGACCAGTCATGATTCTCTTACAAAGTAGATTTCTTCTGCCAGCAGCAGAAGAAAAGTCAAGCAAACATGAATGGCTGCTGAGCTCGGAGGGAGCCCCCACTAACAAAGAAAGAAGTGTCACTGTTGTTTCCAGAGCAGAAGGAACATAATATACAAATTAGGTTAGTCTAATAACGAGGGCTGAAGAGATTTTTCTTGCTGTGTGGAGCCACTTGGATTTGTAATTCTTTCAAAGAAACTTTGAGGAAGGCGAGTAGCACAAGGACCTTTGTCATATGTTGAAAGTTCATTGTTGTATTTCTTAGAGTAAGAGATACTGGAATTATTAAAGCTGGAATTGTTACAATAGAGCTATTTTTTAGAAGATGATGCAAGGCATGGTACAAGCTTATCACTTACCAAGAAACCATATCACTTACAAGACCCCATACTTTTCATTCATATAAGCAAAACCAGCAACTGGTTAAGACTAAAACACAAATATCTCATGGACTTTTCCAATTTTGAAATAGTTATTTGAAAGAAATATTAAAGGATCATAAGTTCTGTGACCTTATGTTTATGAGCTTTATGTTTAAAATCTTGGATTTGTAATTCTCGTGTCTGGAACAGTGCTTTACTGCTTACCACTCATAAATCTGTGTGCTCCTGCTGATGTGACTGTGCTACAAAGGAGAGCATTTGTGAAAAGAAACATAAGGTCACAGAACCTGTGATACTTTAATATTTCTTTCAAATAACTATTTCAAAATTGGAAAAGTCCATGAGATATTTGTGTTTTAGTCTTAACCAGTTGCTGGTTTTGCTTATATGAATGAAAAGTATGGGGTCTTGTAAGTGATATGGTTTCTTGGTAAGTGATAAGCTTGTACCATGCCTTGCATCATCTTCTAAAAACCAGTTCTATTGTAACAAGTCCAGCTTTAGTAATTCCAATATCTCTTACTCTAAGAAATACAACAATGAACTTTCAACATATGACAAAGGTCCTTGTGCTACTCGCCTTCCTCAAAGTTTCCTTGAAATACCTCTAATAGATCCTCAGCATACCAAAAAAAATGCAATCAGGGATTCAGTTTCATATTCTGGGAGTGTGCTGTGCTCTAATTTAGCGTCGTGTCCCTTTTTCCTCAACTGTTATCACTCACTCCCAGTTATGGGCAGTGGCACCTTCCCAAAGCAGGAGCGTGTAGGGGATGATTTTCTCCAAGTTGCCCCTGCTGTCCTGCCACTGCAGCCGTGCCAGTCCTTGGTGGCACAGAGAGGGTGGGTACGAATCCTCTTTGCTTTGCAGTCCTGGGGGTAATAAAGGAACACAGGTAGTGCTGGTTCCTGGGGAATCAGGAAAGGTCAGCACCACCCGTTACTGTGGGGTTTTGTGGTTGTTTAACATCACTGCAGTCTATTTTCGGCAATGCTGTTGAAAACAGATGCATTTATTTTGAAAATGAGTATCCTGCACTAAACAAATGGATGTGTGTGTGCCAAGGTAGAGTACAGCAGAAAACCTTGACATTGAATCTGCCAGTCTTCCCATCCCAAACCTATAGGACTTGTGAGGACTGAGATGGAAAAGGCAAGACAGGTGACAGCCCAGACACACAGAGAAACACAAATATATGTTTTAAAAGTAAACACACATGTAAACCTTCAAACTATAAGGAACCTGGTGCATTTTCCTGCAGTTTCTCTAAGTTAGTAATTTCATTCCTGCTTCTTTTGGTTTATTTGCTTGTGCTATATGTTTTGTTATCTTGATCTTGGCCATCTCTTTTCCTGTGTGACTGTACAAAGGCCAGCAAAGTGAGACAAGGGAGGCTTTTAAAACATTTTATATATAGGGTTAGGCCTGGATTATAACACATTCTCCTGAGAAAAATTATCAAACAGCTGTCCTTCAGCTATAAAATTTTAAAGGGATGCAATATCCACAGAGCTACTTAAAATTGAAAATTTAAAATATTAGATGGAAATAATAATTATTAAATAATAATTATTAAATTTTACTGGAGACTTCCAGAGCATGCATTCTGAAATAGAATGAATTACTTTTGAGTTCTGCTGATGGAAAAATATGTAGATTTAGAATCATTTGTATTGAAGAGGGTGAGATAGAAAGCATGATGATCCACAATCCCTAAATAGTAAGGTAATGAAAATAGATATATGCACTGCATATACATATGTATCTGAACATCTATATTCTATATATAGAATATATTCAGTGAATATATTATATATTTACTATCTAAAGTAATTGGAGAACAATTACTTTATATTAGACAGCACATGATGAACTACATTTGCTGGGCCTACAATTATATTTTTGAGGCCCCCAAGTTCTTGCTAACTTACATAAGTAAAAAATATGCAGTCTTCGACTCTGAATTTTCCATGACCTCTGGTTAATGCCGACTTTATGGTAATTACCAGTGTCTTTGGATAGCAAACATATGCAGTCTATCTCCTCAGATCACACTAGTCATTAGTACATAGTAGTGGATGTTGGATAAAGAGTCCACAGTCCATAACACTGATAATGTCCATAATATTGCTGCTAAAACTAATAAGCCTCATCTGAAGAGCCATTTTTTTTCTTTTCAAACAATATAGTGGATCTAGGCAAAAAAAAAAAAAAAAAAA
>VZRO01002486.1:451631-498393 GCA_013397915.1 Daphoenositta chrysoptera
AAAAAAAAAAAAAAATTAACAGAAGCTTTTATGTGTTAAAACCAGAGCCAGTTGGCTGCCTTGTTTAGGGTGACAAAATGCCAGCAAACCTAAAATCTTCATTCGCTTTGAAGACCTCATGCTGAATGAGAAGCTGTTGTTGAGATAAAGATATTCTTTGCAAGAATATTCATTTTCTTCTTTCTGAACTCACAAGAGAACAGGAAATTTAAGCAATAAATGCTGCCTGTCCCTCTGAGATCAGAAAAGCTCAGAACGTGCACCCTTTGAAAAAGTTGATCAAAATGGAGCATCCAAGCTATGAAACTGTAGAGGTATTTCACTCTATGAAATACTGACTTCACTGAAAACTACACTGGATATTTCCTACTGCAGAACGAAATACAAATTTTTTTTCTATTGAGCTCTCTGCTGTTCAGGAGGTTGCCCTGCAAAGTGGTTGCTGTCGCTTGTAGCCCTTGGTGGATATCTAATGTAAAACTCACAAAGTATTTCTCAACATGCAAAACTCACAAAATATTTCTCAACGTGCCCTCCTAGCCACTTTTGCTGAATATGGATGTTCAGAAGTTCAAGTCTAGCCAGCACAGAAAGAAATCTCTTTATTTCTTTATTATGCACAACTGTGTCCCTGGGTCAGACTAAAAGAAACAAGTGATTGTTCTTGGTAACTTGGTATGTAAAAGTATTGCCAAAATTATATATTGTTGCCTGTATGTGTTAACTATAGTTATATCTCTAAATAGAGCTGTACTTTTTCTGCAACAGGAATTTATTCTAATACTTTTATACTTTTCTTTCCTTAGCGGTATAATAACTACTGTACCATATATATAGAAATTACTCCCAAGAATGTAACAAGCAGGATTCACACATTTAAATGATTTTTTTTTTAAAAGCTGAACTCTTTCCAAATTCTTCTATCCAAGCATCACTTAAGAAACTGTTTGTTCAGTTCAGTTTCATCTCTGCAGCTGCCAAACCACTTCAGTTCTGCCAGCTCTGCTCTCTGATTGCAAAATAAAGGGTGGTCACTTCACAGTGTATGCAAGAAATATTGTAATTTTGTGAAAATTATGACATTTAAGAAAATTCTTTCAATAGTAAATTTTTAGACTATCCTGCTACTTGCCTATTTAGCAAAACCCAAAAAGAATCTTTTACATTCACTTCTCCATACTTCCCTATAACATTAGTGAAAATAGTGTACCGGGTTTGCATTTTCTAAGACTGAACTTTGCTGCAGCTTACATTCAAAAATATTTTTGTAGTATAATAGCCTGTCAAAACAAATCTGTTTTCCTCTTTTTTTTGTGTGTGTGCAGAAGGGTCCTTTTGGTCCATCTCTAAAGATAACAATAGGACAATAGTAATTGCACAAAGTAGGAAAGCCTTTCTTCTTTTCTTTTCTGTTTCCTCTTTTTTCTCCCTAAAATCAGAGGATGTGTGAAAAAATGTATCAAGTAACCCCTTATTGTATGAAAAATGTTACTACATAAATGCATTAACTATTTTCATAGCTCACATCTGAAGATTGGAGTCTCCTGTGTCCATACTGTAAACAGAAACACAAAGACACAGAACGTAGGAAACCACAACCTGTTTTATTGAGAGGGAATGCAGACAAGCACCTGGCTGTAATACTTAGACACATAATTTTTTTTTAATTTTCAGAAAAGTAATCTCAGTAGTTTACTACTCTCTAAATAGAAGGTCCCCACTAGGTGTAAAGTAAAATATATATCATATTGCTTTTTATCTGAAACATAATTTAAAGCAAAACAAAGAAGGAAAAAAAAATCTGAGCCGCTTACTGATAATCTGCTTAAGTTCCAAGCAGTTTTCTTCTCAGGAAAATAATTTGCTTTAACTGAAGAAGAAATTAAAGTGTATTTAGAAATAAAGAAGGAATAGAATGTTTGGGCTTGGGTTTTTTACAAGCTTTTCTTTTGGTAGTAAAAAAAATCAAGTTTAAATTGTGATAGAGAAAACTTACTAGAAATAAAAAAATACAAGGATATAAATTTCTGTATTATAGAAGCAAAAAAGGAAGGAACTTACTGTGATTCTTTTCAAGGAACAAATGTAAAAATGAGATCTGTTACAGCATTCTGATTTTTCCTGTGGCTAGCATTTTATCTTATTCAGAGTATTGTTTCTATGAGATTATGTTCTGACCTGTATTTTGCTTGGTGGGAAAGCTCTGCTGAGAGTGACTCACTGTGGGGTGAGGAATCACTTTGAGGGCTGCTTTTTGTTCACCTTGCATGATCACTCTGAAGTGCTAAAACCAACTGTAAGGCAACACCAATCATAACAGTAGTGTGTTGCACCCACTTTCTACTTAATATGTATTGTAATTTACATTAATTCAGAATTAGGGCTCATGTGAATACAAATTATAGAAATAAGGGTTGCACTTCTTCGCTAAGAATATTTTTGAGAGGTATAGGTAGTTTATTTTTCTTCCTATCAGCCCCATAACTAGCGCTTGATATATTTCCAGACACTGAGAATCAGAAGAAATTCTACCGTGCCTCTTACACGGGATATTATGTAAACATTAGCATTTGTTTGTCAAATAGTATTTTTGCATATCCTTGTGCAGACCCACTGAACTGAATATATGCACAGAGATACGTCCTCTAGCAAATTGTTAACCCAGAGAAATCCATCCTTTGCATCACAGCTTCATGCCAATCGCCACTTCAGCAAACACTGCCACATCACCATGACTGTTCTCCAGGAATTAGCAATGAGTTTGTTTATAATCAAGTTTATCAATATTTATAAAGTACTGTACTTAAGGGGATAATATATTGATAAAATACAGTTCTGAAATGCATTACATTTCCACATTATATTTAATGGCTAAAAATACATGTAGTGGGTGTGGAGTAATAGGGGCCATACCCCGCCCCCACAAACAGTTTCTTTATCACCCCATCTGCTACCCCAAATGCTAACTCTCAGGAACACCACTGCTTTGCAGCATGTTTTATTATTCAAGCCTTAGTGGGAGGAGAGCTGCAGAAAGAAAGTGTTAACTGTAGAGAAAGGGAAGGTCAAACCAAGACCCAGAATAAACTATATTGCTCCACTAATGCCAGGACAGTGGCACAAACTTCCGCTGGACCTGAACTGGCTACTAAGAACCATTAGATTCGATTAAAACCTGCTAGAAAAAAAAAGGAACAGTGAGAAGGAGGTCTAAACACATTTGTCAAAGAATTAATAAAGAGGCTAAAGGTATTTACGTAGGCAGGGAACATATGGAAGAGGAACAAGGCAGACTTTGAGAAGAAATTATTTAGCTTCATTAAAAAAAAAAAAAAAAAACAACAGAACAAAGACAAGGCTAGGAAAAAAAAATGGAAAGTTTACACTGTTTTCGTACTGCCTTTCTATTTTTCCAAAAGGAAGCAGGAGATTGGGGCCTGATCAGACAGAAGTCAAGCAAAGATTCCTTTTGCTTTGGATCGGGTACTTTGGAAAGAAAGAAATGCTGCTAAATAAATATCAAATACTGATGAGTGTTAATGGGGGTTTAAGAGACAAAGCGTCCAGTTTGAAGCACTTATTGGCGATGTCTACACTATCACCACTTGCCAAAAACATTTCCATCATTGTGCAATAGTTGAGATTTATAGCTGACTTCCAGCATTTTAATCTAACCCAGCTCAGAGCAGGTGAGAAGCTGGCTGAATGCAGCTCATTGAAATGATTTTGGGGATGACAAGATTGTTCATAAATGTAAGTTAAATTGAATAAATTTAAAATTTAATTTAAAAAAAATCAGTTGGAGAAAAAGCAAAGGAAAGGGAGAAAACTGAGTGGGGTTTTTAATATATTCAAAATGTTAAAAATGGATTTTTGATCCTAGTGTTTACCCTTAAAAATTGGTCTATTTTTAATTAAAAGAAAAACAAACCATTAAAATGGAAGAACCCTGAAAGGAAGCAAAATGTTTTGGTTTAGCACAACTGAAATTGTTTAGGACAATGCAAAATTAATTGCATCTCTTGTTATGTGATTAATCTGTCAATCTGCAAATTCCATTATTTATACAGGTCTCAACTAGGTAATACACTTATAACCAAAGTGAGTAGCCAGTGTTCTGCGCCTCACTGGCACCTGGCTATAAGAATGTGAAGCTGACTGTGTGAATTATGCTTCTTTAAAAAAAAATCCCATTGATTTAAAATGATTACATAAAGATCTTCCTTGAATTCAGTCAGAACAAACAAGGTACAGTTTTCATATTTCCAGTTGCAAGCCTGACAGCATTCCCTGAACCAACACTCTGTTTTTTTGCTTGCTGGTTTGCCATGGCAAGTTTGTTATTTGCCATGGTAAGTTTATTTATTTTGCTTTTTATTTCCCTTTGCTGTTGGTTTTGTTTGTTTGCTTGTGTAGTCGATTGGTTGGTTTTGGCTTTTTTTTCCTTTCTTTGTTGTTTTCTCCTGTTTTTAGATGTTATATAGGTGTTTATGTTTATAGACTAGACTGACCTTTGTGCTAAAATGTAGAGCATATACCATGTGCTTACAGCAGTATATCCAAAGTTCTACAGGTTCACTGAAAGAAATTTAGTTCCTGACCTTACAGTAATTGTTCATCAGTTTGGAAGGGTGAGGAATGAAAGCATCATACCAGAAGATGTATTTTCTTGTATGTAGTTCTGCTCCTGTAAAGGCACTGGAGATGATGAGAAGTCAAGGTAATAATCTATTTACTGCACTCAAAGAGAACTCAAGTAAAGTAGATGATCTACATAGAGAAAACCCACAGGTCAGTATTAGAAAATATGGCACATAGTGTCTTGATATTCAACTGAACAGTGCCCTGTTAATTTAGATATGCCTCAGAGCCTTTTAAGTTTTCTGGCACTGGATAATCAAATCCTAGTATAATCAAGTCAGTTTTCAAATTTCCAAGCCAAAAGATTCCATGCAATATACTCAGCAGTGATCCTTTATGAGGTACTATAAAAAACCAAATTCTGCTTTATCTGTGTGGCCTTTCCTCAAGAAAATTTATGCTCTCTTGCTGGTTGAAATGTGTTAGCTGACACTCTTCTTCACCAGAAAAGGCTTGGACTGAGTCATGATCAAGGATGGGATATTTTATATTGGAATGGCTGCAGTAGTTCCCTACCCACACTGCAGGAACAGTTCAGACTCTGATGTAACAGCTACAGAATTGCAAATAAGAGCTTGGCATTTGTGTAATAAACTTTAGCAGTTCAACTACTGCTTTGCGAGAAGTGGAGCCAGCTCTGTAGTCAGAGTGGGAATCTCGAAGAGAAGCAAGAAAAAGAGGGGTGCGAAACACTGAAACTGCCTCAGCTTAAACCATCCCCACTTTTAAATCAGACCCCCATGGTGTCTTGACTGTTGTGCTGTGTATCCAGCAGGACACTTTGGAATGAAAGACAGTGCAGTAGGACGTGTATTTTATTATTGCTTGGATGAATTGGGGGTGGTAGGAACAACTATTTAACTTTATACTATGATACTGTGTATGGCTAGTCCGAGATTCAAAGTCCAATGGAAAATAAATTTGGCACTACAGGGAAAGAGTCCTTGTAGTTACAAAATTAAGGCAAATAGTAGCACATTGTCTCAGAGAACAGTGGTGTGGTTTTACAGAAAAAGGAATGAATACTATGGGACGCAGTTTTAAGTATGGCACAAATATAATTTTTCTAAATGTCAGATTCATGCAGCAAAAACCTGAACAATGGCAGACAATGACTAGAAAGAAGAAAAGCCTCCCTGGTTACCTGGAATACTTTAGCATAACATTCCTAGCTCAGTAGGGAAGGACTGAGACTCAACAAATTGTCTGCTGTCTAATTGTCTCTTGGCTCAGCTTGGAAAATGCAAATAGAACTAGACTGCAAAAATTGGTTCAAGAAGCCCTAACAGGATATCAAGCATTAAGCAATCTACAGCAGATGGTAAATGATTTTTAAAAAGCAGTCTTCTTTAAGTTCACAATAGTCTAGGGAGTTAGAAAATGGCAGGTGGAGCAGGAACTATAACAGGTTATGAATTGTCAATAATTTCCTTTTCAGTGGCAATGAAACTGCTCTTGAAATCACCAAAAGGTTATAGAGATACACTGTAACTGGGTGACAAATACCTCAAGTGACAACTGACACAAAGATGTAACAACTACAAGAACTACAGAGTAAGAATGTAATATTCTGAATTAATATTTACAAGCTAATACAGAATTATTTCTGGTCAGTCCCAAAAATCTTGGATATACATGCATTTAAAGAATGCACAAAACAAGCACAGGCTATAAATCAAGAGAATTAAGCAGCTAAATACTTATCATCAAATACAAAGCATTATTATCAAGATCACCAGTGTCCTTCATTAGTGTATAAAGGACAAAAAGCTATGCCCCAAGATACTTGTAGTTTACAATCCAAATAGATGCTGCAGCATGGAAATAAACAGTTTATGTGCTAGGAGGCTACATATGAAGAGTGCATAGTGATGCAGAGGGCGTGATGTGTGCACAAACAGTTCTGTGGTTTTATCTGAACTGGATGATTATTTTTTTACCTCTGCTGGCTTCACTCTCCAGTAGAATACTAAGGAAAGCAGAGTCATGATGCTCACTAGCACACTAGTTGTAAAAATAAACGATTCCTGATAGCAAATAATAACTTTTAGAACACTGTCCTGTCCCCTTATCCCCTAATTGTGGTAGGCAACAGTCTGTGTCCCCTATACTTCAATTCAGGCATCCTGTCTTTAGTAGAATGGACATACTGACAGCAGAACTTCAAAAAAAAAAGAAAGTGAAATGACTGTTGTCGAGTTGATAAAAAATGAATGCAGGATGTTGTTCAGTTTCAAGGAAATGTAAAAGAAAATTAGAATGCAATTATGTCAGGTAGCCTGCATTTGGATAGCCTGAAACAGTGGTACCAAAGACAGATGTGAATTTTCCCACTCATCTTAATGGAGCACTAACTGCAAAATATAATTATGACCACTTTAATACTAATAGTGTTAACTGTTCCATTCCTGAATAATTTACCTCATACAATGCATTACAGCACCACTTCATTACTGTTGAACTTACTTGATATGTGCTAATGTTTCATTCCTCTAAAATGATTACTTAGAAAAATACTGCTGGAGCCCACAGAATGTCCAAAACCAGAAAGGCACGAGGAACAATTTCAGAATCCAAAAAAAAAATTGCTGCTTTTGGGTGTCTTTTCTAGACTTTTAAAAGCTCATTGATCTCTGATATCTGCTTATCATGATATTGTTTTTCCATTGCTACAGAAGTCTGATAGCTTCAGACTTCCCCATTCAGAACTTCTTATAAGGAGTTGTTTAAATACTGATGGCAAAGCCTACCAGTTAGAAATCAATTTGAGATGTTAAAAAAAGTCAAGCAAAACTGGACTGCTGATAAGGAATAATTTCACTAAACTCTAGCCTAAAGGTACAAGCACAACAGCCACAGAAAGCTGAGACTGAGGGCTATTAGCTTTCCATAATGGATATGTCTGGAAAAATGAGAGTTATCTAGTAATTGACAAAAATTGAATTCCCTCCCCTCATCTCCTAAAATTATAACAGAATGTGTCAAAACCATTAAAGTCTTCATACCTAGTTAACTCATGTACAAGAGATAGCTTATTCTTTAGTTTTACAGGAAGCTGTTTGCCTTTCTCTCTTAGTAGGTGTCAGAGTCCAAAGATACAGGTGGATTATCAATCCTCATTTAAAATAACTGATAATTTGGGCAAAATTCTTGTAAGTCAAAAGAACCTGTACTGCAGCAACCTCAGCATGGCACATAAAAAGGAAAAGCAGTAGTTATTTGGAGCGTTGGAAGAAATCCTACTTGTGTTTTCATGCTGATAACTCACAGAGAAAGAGATGTTCCTCTTTAGGAAGCAAAGTCTCCCCTGCCCAAAGGACTTGGCAGGGAACAGGTGACAGGCCATGTTAGTGAAGAGAAAATTTTAGGTAATTCCTTTTTGAACCTGTAGTTTCTGTCCTTTCCACAATATGGTGACATCCTGAAAGACCACTTGGTGGGCTCCCTTAAAGACCACTTTTGTATATGACTGTGTACACATGTATATGTGTACAAATGTATATATTTGTGTATTTATACACACACATGTAGGTACAAGCAAATGTGGATTTGTTAGAGATGCCTTGACTCCCCAAAAATTGCAGAAGAAAACCGAGGTGCTTGAATTTAGTGGGTGTAAAGTGGCTTAGAAATAGGACAGTTTACCAAATTATGGTGGTCCCATCCCACAGAATGTTGTCCTTTCTTTGCAAGCTGTATAAATTCAGCCTTCAGCTACATTTCCAACTTCGATTCCTTGTCACATTTCTCGTTTCTTTCTCTCTGCTCAGCCAATGACAGCAGTGCCAATCCTCCAGTTGTTAAATCTATCTGAAAGCTTCCCCCCTCCTACTTTATATCACCCTCAAAGTGATTTTTGCAGTCTCTCCTCCAGAAAGAGTGAATTTGAACACAAAGACAGAATATTTGAGCCAACGAGAGAAGTAAAAAGAGAATCCTTCAAGTCTTTTCTTTAACTCATGTTATCCTATGCACATTACAGGAAGGAGAATGTCCCTTTAAATAGTTTGGGAGCCCTCTAGTGATTCTTCCTGTCTTTCACTTGAAGAAATGATGAGATCCTCCCCCCACACCAGTACAGGTAGGGAGGAGAGGACTTTCTACAGAGATGATGGATCCAGTGTTTGCCATCCCGTGAAGCCACTGTTAGTTCTGCACATCCTTAACAGGACACAGAAAACCCAAATAAAATGCTTTCCTTTCCTCAGTCCATTTTTGGACTGTTTGTCCGTTTTATTAATCATTTAAATTCTTGTTTTGTAAAGTTGGAATCTCTGGAAGATCAGAGACTTAAATCTTGGCAGCATTTTGTCTTGGTTTGCAAAGGACCTTCAGGGCAGAACCCCAGGCACGTGTGTGCTCCTGTGTGCTGCAAACCCTTCCTTCTGAGCTGTCAAGAATTAGAGCATAAATCCTGAGCCTTCAGATTATGGTGAGAGCTGAACCTTTTGCTATTCTGCCATTACAAACCATAAGCTCTTATAAAATGTATTTTTAGGAGTCCTATTGAATCGCACAGTATGTAGCATAATGTAATCAATACAAGAAGCTGCATATAAATAATCTGTTTGGATTCTCACACATTTTAAGATGAGAGAGGGCACCATTCCCAGCAGTACTCCCCCCCTCCCTCAGAGTTCACACCTTTTATGGGGGAAAATGATTGTAAAGTATTCATTTAAGCCAATAACCAAAGCTTATGTTATTCATTTCTCAGTGATATACATAGTGCTCTTTTTGTATACTATTAACTGTGGACATATGTTTTTCATTTGACTATGTTACTTACACACACAATTCTTTTAAAAAATATGTAAAATATAACAGCTGCTGTAAAAAAAAATATTTTTAGATCTCTGAAGTGCCTAACGAGCTGCAGTGCACAACAAAAATGGTTTGGTCTTTATAACTTGCCCATTGTAAAATACCATGGAAGAGTTTAAGCTGTTTGGTCATCTCCCTGGGAGGGGGCAAATTAACACAGTTCTAATATGACAATGTGCTTCTGTGGGGTGAATTCCTTGGCTGTAACAGCAAGGTCTTGATCATTCACTGCATCAAAGCAATGATACAAACAATGGATCAGCCAACTTCTAAAACAGCAGTATAAAAGCAATTGTAAAGACACCAACTGTATCATCTGAGCTCTGCTTTGACATTGCTGTTTTCTGACGGCATAAATATACCTATTTCCTGCCAGTGTAAGTGAGAGATTAAGGGGTAAATATAGAAAACCTAAAGTTTGCTTTGGATTAGAACTTTTTTCTTTATGAATTATTGAATAAATCAAATATCCTTGGTTCTTATCCCAACAGAGTGTGATGATTGCTAGCTTGAAAAAATGTAGCAAGAGCAAACGTTGGCAAGAATGAAGCATTATAATGTGATGTCTACAGAGATTTAGAGATAGGGAGGATTGTCAGTTACAGGCAATGCTATCAATATTGGTAGAAGATATTTAAACTGTAATTCTACCTAGATTAAGATACGTAAAAAGGATGTTTGTGGATGGAAAACAATCTGTGCCAGTTTCTTTTAAGGGAATAATTGCACCACTGGTTAATACATAGATGCAGATTATTCCATTGCAACACATTTGACTGCTACCATGTGAGGGAATGGCAAGTATGGAAAACTGCCAAAACTGAATGTCTTCTTCCTTCTTTCCAGTTGATAAGACAGGAGAACTAAGATGCTTTTTTTGAAGTCAATCATGTGGTATCTGGAGAATAGGATGAGAAAACAAAATCTTTTTTATAAAGATCCCAGTCATACAGTGGCAAAGAACATACTGGGGAGGAGTCTGCTCTCAGAAGAGCTCTGACATTCCCAGCAGCAGCTGCAGAAGCATTCTGCAAATTTTCTGCTGCAATTTGATGGGAGCCATGGTCTTTACTTGCACCAGGCCCTGCCCCGCGAGGTTCTGCTAAAACACCTTGTATCACCCAAGTTAAATGTCTAGAGAGTATTGCTCATTTCTTCATTTCTCCTGCATTTTTGTTGCTTTAGTCTTGATGTGTCCAAAGTGTTAAGTCCAATGTATTCAAAGGAGTCTGGGTGTTCAAAGCTGTGTAGACAATGTCACTGAAGCACTCCATTCTGCTTCAAAAGGGTCCAGGGTGTACAAAGTTGCTGACACAATGTTCCTGAATCACTTACAGGAAGTGGCAGTAGAGGTATCCATCTGGCTTTCCAACGATTTTCAAAGTGCTGGTTTTACAGCAACAGTTTTATAGCATTAACTTTAAAATTTTTGATATTAAGCTTATTCCAAAGCTTTTGCTTAGTTTGATGTGAATGTCAAATTTTCCATAGGTAGTTATTTGCCATTTGTATCTTCCTCCCACAGACTGATTCTGATGCTGCCCTAGAAGTGGTGCAATTAATCACTTTTAATTTTTAGACTGGGTTTATGCCTAGGGATACATATTGATCATATTGAGAATATTTATCTGTGTACATATTGAGAATATTTATCAGAAAGAATGGGTAACTTTTTTTGCATTTTTCATACTGCTTTTTTCAATAGTAGTAGCAGTCTTTACAGTCTTCCTCAAAATGAGCTCTGATGCCTCTGGGATAATAATTATGCTCTTTTGTATCTGAAAATCTACATGCTCCATGTCTTCATAAAAGTTGTCTCTTATTTTAGCTATTCAAGCAGCATTTGGTCAATAACAGTGGTGACATAGAACTTCTTGCAAAGTGTCAATCATGCTGTATAGTCATTGGGCAATCTAATTATTTGATCATTGGAGATGTAACAATGGTTTCACTGTCAGGCTCTCCATTATTTCACCAGGAGCTACAGGTGTACAGTACAGATAGCTAATCCAAGTTTCCTTGAAAATTCTATCCTCTTAAGAATAATTTCACTTAGTGTTAATATGTTAATTTCATGTCTGGAGACTGTATAATCAGGCCAGTTCTTCACACTGGATGATTCAGTGGATGTCAGTAAGTGCCTGTTCTGCTGTGCTCAGAGAGTAGGTTTAAAGGACTGAAAATAAAGGGAAGGCAGGTTCCTCAGGGAATGTCTGCACTCTGCAGTTAAATGCAGTACAGATAGCCCCGAACTAGTGCTGGCCAGCCTAAAAACTGGCCAGCTGCATTAGCATGATTTTACACTACAATAAAATCTTTGCCTGCCAGTAGTGAGCCCTGGCTGCAGCTCAGTGATGGGGATTTATTGCTTTGCTTCCAGAGCAGGATCTGCTGTGCTCTGTTGTGTGGGAGGCACTGAACTCTGGGATGGCTTCTAGCTGATGGAAAGTCATCTGTGATCCTGAATTTTGTGGGAGCAGATTTGGCAATTGCAACTGCTCTTGAATCTGTACCTGCAGCTTTGTTGGGTTTTTTATCATCCCAAAAGCCTGGAAAATGGTGGGTAGATCAACTTGATTTCAAAACCAAACACACATGTTCTAGCAGTATCATTCAACCAGATTCCTTTACAAGACAGAGATGAAGAAGGGAAAGCTGGCTATATTTCAACTTGAGAATCCCTTCTAAGGGAATTTTTAATTTTTTCAGTGATTAAAAAGAAAGCCTGGGAAGATCTGACTAGCAAGGGTAAACTCTGATTCATTATAGTTCAGATGAATGATTTTATTACTTCTTATTTCTGCAACTTTGCTTCTTTCTTTTCTTCCAATATCATAGAATCACAGAATGGTTTGGATTTGGGTTGGAAGGCACCTTAAAGATTATCTAGTTTCAATACATCTTACAAAAGAGCACATGACCAGTCTACTGGATTTCCTTAGTAGGTAAATATGTGAAAATTTGTGAATCCCAGTCAGTTTTCCTCCACCTTTTAAAAACTCCAAAAGTTATAGCAATGCCCAGACCCACAAGTCCCCAGTATTTTCACTTTCGAACTGATATACTCCAAGAAGAATAGATGTTGTGTCAATTTGTATGATTCATTTTAAATTAAGGTCCTGATACATCACTGAGGTTTGGAGACTACCTTAGGGTGAAAAGTAATACATTTTAGCCCTGTGGACTAAGTATTAGACCTGTACCAAGTGATCAGCTCTGTGTATTTTAACGTGCACAGCCACCAATTTGCTGCTAATTTCCTTATTTACGCTGTTGCAGTTGTGATCCACTGGGAACATCATATCTGGAAATTTTCTTAATGGGGTTGGTGGCTGGTAGGGTACTTTACATCTCTAACATTTGATTTCTTCACATGCTTTGTGAGCTAGGACTATGTGCATTTGATTGCCTGTGTATTAAAAGGGGTTTTTTTATCCCCCATCTCTGCACATCACTGATGTGCAAGGTTGAGCAGGAAAAGTAGACTATTGTGTGGGGCTTTGTATTTGATGTGTCAGTAATTAAATAGTTTATTCTTAAGACTACCAAGGGCACTTAAAGATTTAGGCAAGCACTTTTATATCACACAGCACAAGTTCTCATTTCACTCATAATCAGAAACATCATCCTGGTCAGCCCTGTGTTCACTACACGTTGCTATTTTACAACTAATATGTGAAAATGAAAACAATTAAAGTAATGAAAGTTCAATCCAGTGCACTGATTTGTACTTTTTGTCTCTCGTGTTTTCTGAAAAACTTTCAGTCCTGTTTATATACAACAGAGATTTCTTCAGAATTGCTGTATCTGAAACAGATCTGGCTGATGCAAAGGTTAGGAAAAGACCAGGAGAGAAGACAATGAAACTTTAAATGAATTATCTAATTTTTTCAGCAGAGAGCATATTAAATTAAGCTATGCATTGCCAGAATTAAGCAATAGTGCCGGACACAGGTCTTTACAAATGCTTTGATAATATGCTTCCCTCTCACATGCCAGCTACATGAGAAACAAGCAAATACATTTTTAGTAACTACTTCAGAATTTTTAAATCTTTTTCTGCTAGCAGAATCATTTTTTTATGAGCTCTGATTTTGACAGATTTATATAAACTGAACTGGCTGGCATTGACTTACTTTCTATATTAATTACACTGAAATTCCCTTTTTCTAGCTGAATAGATAAATAACATAACCAAGAGGTGTCTTGATGAACAACTGAGACATCAGAAGAATATGGTCAACTTCCTTTTTCAGCCACGGACTAACCAAACTTCATTACTGAAGGAAAGATATGTTGCTGCAAGATAAAAATTTATGCACCGTATTAAAATTTTCTCCTCAAATATTTTGTGCATGTTTTAAGGTTGAACTTATTCACGGTAGATCGTGGTCAAATGCAGCACAAATTCTTCAGGCTTTATACAAAGCAGAGCAATGGCACGAGCACAGCTCTGAATTTGATTTACTGGGCAGTGCCTTGCTTGGTCTTGGCAACACATTGACAAGGTCCTATGCCCTTTGGCTCTGACCTGATTCCTGGTTTGTTGTGGAATAAAACCATGCACATGAAGCATTTTCTAGATGATAAGGAGAACAAATTGTGTTTCTGCTCCTATTCTCCTGCGCTATGGTGTTGGCATCATTCCTCAGTGCTGTTGGTATCATTCTTTTCCTTTCTCATTCCGTTTCAAAATGTCTTTACTGAAAACTGATCCAAAAAGAAAGGTCATATAGCAACTTATATTGGACTTAAGTCCAAGATATATTTCTTACATGCTGTGCAGAAAGACTCTTCCAAGTCCTGTCCAACTGAGTGGGGAAAAGGCTTGCTCTCCTTTATTCTGACTGTCGTGAGCACCTGAGAATTGTTAAAGCACAGCACAAGCCAATATTTTTTTGGTTCCATCTCCTGCTGGTGGTGAAAAAAATACATGCATTTTCTGTGCATGTGTAACCTCACTCTCAAGGCTGCTTTTAGAGCTTTTGCCCTGTTAAAATGCCACAACATATTTCTTACATGAAAATCAGGCCTATTTTGAACAACTTCTCATACAATATTGATTCATTTGTACTAGATCACTCATTAAAGTTTGAATGATGAATTTTCATTCCTCCACCTTTTTCTCCATATATTAATGCATTGTAATCAGCGCTAAAGTTCAGCCAGTCAGGTGAAACCCAAAACTTGCAAGATTTCAAGTCTTCATTAAAAAGCAGAATTTAAGCAATTTTAGCTGCCAGACATGTCTGATTACTATATTCCAAATATTCATACCTCTATCATAAATATATAGATTTTCACATTTTTTAATAAGTGAATGAAAATACCTTTTGGGGAATAAAGTGATATGTTTTAAAGGCATTTGTTTACTTTTTCTGTAAGCTCCTGAGATGGCTAACATACTAGTTGTTAATCACACCATCTGTTCAAGCACTGTTTGACTAAATGAATCAATTCATACTTTTTCTTCTTAAAGCAGTTTTTTACAGAACAATATGTTTGTGTCTATTACCCCATCATTTGGCAATGTGATATGAGATATTTTAATTTTCCTATTTATTGTGCAAGGATTTTCAATCTCCAAATATTTTTTTTAAATATGCATACAGCACAGAAAAGCTGTGTCTATTGATTTCTGTAGCATTGCAAACAGTGGAAAAATCTGTTCCATTCTGCTGTCAAATTTCAACCATCTGATTATATTTAAATGAGTTATTTCAACATGTTTCATTTAAATGACCGTGGCTGCAGCGATTCCTCCCGCGTACCGAAGATGGCAGTGATGCACAACCTACCCACCCTCCAGGAGCTCCCTCACGTTTTAGGCACTGGTTCCAGGAAGCAGCAAATTAGGGGGGAAATCTTCTGCAAATGGGAATAGCAACCTTTTGTGGTCTTCCGTGTCTCAGTTGTCTCTGATCAGCTTACACTCCCAGCATTCCAATTGAAATTCCGGCTAAATATGGAAACCGGAGCTTGAAATAAATATAAACCTGAGCTTAGAAAGACTGTAACCAAGCTGTTTTTAAATTTGTGTTCATATGCACTTCCTAGCTCCAACTGAAAATAAAAATCATCAGTTTCTGTGCATCACATCTTGGTCATTCTGAAACGCCATATGAAAGGCTTCAAGTCTTGAGTGATTATGAAGCTCTGCACAAAAATGCTGGGATATGTTCCTTGTTCTTAGTTCACCTTAAACTAATGTTTTCTAGATTCAGAGGAGGAATGCTGAGCTGAGCACCAGGGAGAATCTGACAATTAATGAAATAGTTTATTGAATAAAAATAATGATTGTAGCCACACTGGTAGTACAAACAAATAAAATGAAAATAAATAGCAAAATAACTTCAGTATAATACAACGAATAATCCTGAAGCAAAAATGACTGGATGACTTCTTAATATCATGTACTAAACATACCTTGATACTGCAGTGGAATCAGAGTGAAGAATTGTCCCTAAAAGCTGTGTCCTATTTACATGGTCACTCCAGAAGAAGTAATTTTCCTCACTGTTGTGATGCCAGCGTCCAGAGAATTTGTTTTTCAAGAACAGTAACTGTGTTCTCAGTTAATATATAGTTAATAACTATATATTAAAGACAAAAATTGTTTAAAAATTGTTTCTAGTTCATATTCTCTTTTCCAACCTGGGTCATATTTGTGTGAATTCAGGTATAATAAGGTTACCTGGCCAGAGTGGTTTCTGAAGAATTGCATGCTAGAATAGAAAAGCATTTACTAAGTAATGAAGAATGATGCCAGGATGGTCTTAATAGAGTCTTCATTCCCCCTTGATTTGTCTGGTTTTCTTTATTGACCATTTGGGGTGGTTTTTTTTGTTAATAACAGAGAAAGAAAATAGGGCAAATGTGTCTGTGAATGAAGCATCAAAATTTATATTATAATCAGTAATTATAAATGATAATCAGTATTGTGTTGTGCCAGTGGAACACTGTTGTCTTTCTGGATCATAAATAGAGCAGAAGTCTGTCAGTAATGCAGGCATCAAACGGGTTTTTACTGAGGAGTAGGTTCATGGCCTGGAACTGGCACTAAAAGTGAACTGCAAGCCAGTGAAAGCATACAAAGTTATGCAACAATACATGTATAGTTTTCTCAGGTGTCCTGGTAAGGTGATAAGATACTGAATTATTTGATAGAAGGTGGAGATTTTGTATTGAATTTTAATTACTAGCTAACCTGAGTCTGCTTTGATTGTGTTGCATGAGTCGTTGTGAGGTGACTGCTCTGAGAAAATGGATTTTTCCTAAGAAGACATAAGAAGACATTCTTTCACCCTTCAAACCCTTTTTCAAATCTAAATATTTAGCACTTGGCAAGTATGATCCTCAGTGTTGCTTTGAACGACAAAGCTTATTTGACAATGGAGGGGCCCATCCTTTCAGTGAGAGGCCACACAGCTTCACTGAGGTCTCAGTGAAATTTCACTTTGAACCAGCCACTGCTCCCTCCAGACGTGGCACTATTAATGTATGAGGGCATTTATCTGATGTCACTGATTTATTTGACTGAAGACATGTTATTCTCATGTTACTGGCAATGAAGGTGTTTTGTGTCTTCCCCATTCCTCATGGCTCATCTAAAAAAGTAGAGGAAGGAAGGAGTGAAGGAGAGAAGAGGAAGGGTGGCCATATATTTTGTAGGTCTCTGGGGGTGAAGGCATTTGTCATGGTTCACTTGTGCTCTTGAGGTCACCAATACCTTACTGAGAGTATGAAAGTCAGCACAGAGGGCAAAACAGAGACTGAAGTTCAGGTTCCAGTTTTAAAGCCTTACTGGGAATATCCCCCTTGAATCCTGATCCTTCTCCTTCAGAGAGTTACATCCAAGTATTTTAATTTGTCTGTGTTATATTTTACTTATCTGATTATCAAAACCTTGATTTTTTGATTTTGCGAGAAATTTTTCAAAACTATGTGTCCTCTCCATTTAAGGGGTTATGACTTTTTTAGAATATACTGTTAAATGTGGGTGTAAGGTAAAATTAGTAAGTCATTTGTCACATCAGATCACTGAGAAGCTCATCCTGAGCTACAGCATCAGGATGAAACTGCTCCTACACTGCTTTATCTGGTTAATTAAAAAGGATATCTTGGGACTTCATGTCAGATTGAATAATGATGCTGCCTTTCTGTACATATTAGAATTCTCCTTGAAAAATCTAGTAAATAGCATTGCCATGTTGAGATTGGAGATTTTATTCAGGAGGTAGATTGAGTCTGCCATTTTGAAAGGGAAAGATATATGGTTTTCTTCAAAACAAAAGCAATTGTCTCCTGAGACGATTAAATTTACCTTCTTTACATTAATAATCTGACAAATTTGACTTCCTTACCATTTGTATCTCTTTTGCAATTTTCTTTTTCACTGGATGGAGTTGTTCCTTAAGACTTCTAAATGTTCTTGATCTTTTTGATTGTGTAGCATTTAGAATTATCAAATCTTGAAAGCATAAAATCTTTCATAATGTAACTTGATCTCCTTATTGCTTTTATATGCTGTGAGCTGACTTTGTGCAGTCCTTATTCATATGGTTGATTACTAACTTATAAATAAATCCCAGAAACGTCTGTGGAATCATTTTTGTAAGTGCATGTAAATAGAAAGTAGATAATATGTCATGGTTTGTATGTAAAAAAAATAATGTGAGGTGTTACTCTTTTATTGCAGAAGGTCTCCTTTAGGTTTCTTACAGATCTTTTCTAAAGATTTTACAGTAATGGATTATTTTCTCTCTAAAATGATGATTTTATTGAGATAGCCATTTTGAGATAGCCATTAAATTATTTTAAAAGCTTTTAAAGAATTTTAATTATACGATTCCATGATTTTACTGAAAACTAGATTGTACTAAATGACAATTTTAATTCTTCTGCTTTTTGCAAATAAAGGAAAAAAATGAAGTGAGCAACTAAAAAAAAAAAAAAAAGGAAACAAGGGCCAAAATGAGATCTTGAAAATTTGGATGACTTTGAATTATTTAATATTGTTACAAGATTACTTCTTTTGGATATCTGTTACTGTCAAGTTAGAAACTAAACTATGTCTGATGATATATGGCAATAATACTTCATTTGTACTGAAGAAAACTGAAATTAGTCTATATAGATAATAATTTTTCAATATGTTTGCTTCAAATTTTGCACTGTAGCTGACTGGAAAGTGGAGACAAAAGTGAAAATACCATCAAACTGATCCTAATGAAAGACAGCCAAAGAGAAAAGGAATCTTTAAATTTTTGAGGCTTTGTCTGCATTGAAAGCTAGATTGTTGAAGTCTAATTCTATTACTCCACCTCCAAATCCTTCAATTAAAGAGTTTGGAAGTCTGTGTAATTTCTTTCCATATTGGTGGATAGCATAAGGTGGAAGGAAACCTGTTTGCTCTGAAGCATACCATGGGAGTGATGGAGAACCTGCTGGCAGGAAGATAATAGAGTCAAATTGGAATTTATAAAGTTCTGGATGATATTTTGATATTTTAAGCTCTGAAATATCAAAAATATGAGTTATTATTATTATTATTAATATTATTATGTTTTGCCCTGGCTTTTCATCTCTTGTGAAAGATGCAATACTTTTTGGTAAATAGGAAGATTTTGAATCCCAAAATAAAGAAATAATTTTGTAGAAGCTATCCTAAGTCTGTTTAAGCAAAAAAGTGGCACCCTTGCTGCCTATCAATAGCAGAAACAGATTTTTATGAGTTTTAATATAATTGCCCCTAAGAATCATTTGATATCAGATCCTCTTTCCCAGACATTGCACTCAGAAAATATCCCATGTGCAGTGATCTCTAAATTAGTGTGTTTATGCGATTTCCCAGCATCATGCTGCTAATTCATTACATTTCTTCCCCTCTACTTCTACTGGTGCTTAGATGATAAACTAAAGGTGTTTAAATGATGTTTATGGCAGATTAGAGGGGAATACGATGAAGAAGTAAGAAAGGAGATGAATGAGATGGTGCAACACGACTTTGATGATGAAAATGCTTTGTCAATTAGGTCCATGTAACATCTGATGCTCTACCACCTTCAGGCCATACATACTCTGCTCTTCACTGAATCCCATATATGCTCATTTTATAGCATTCCCCGTGCTTTTGTTCCCACAATTACCTTTGTTTGTGGTGGAAACACTCTAGCAGCTTGACAGTCTCTAACTTCCAGTTTTCTCCTATTTTAAAGGAAATTCTTGATGTATTGTGGCAGAGAGAGGATTCAATAAAAGCAATTATTCACTGCTTGATACATTTCCTATAGACATTGTTCATTCCCTAGGCTTATTTTCATAACAAAAAGGTTATGCAGAGAATTTTTTTTCAGTCAGTTGCTTTTTCCTGTATCAGTTCACAGGTAAACTTTTTCTTTATCCTTCTACAGGACCTCTAAGAATCAAATCTTTTGTACATTTCATTTAAACACTGTAATAATATTCCATTTGCAATTTAAATTGATTACATCTCAAAGCAGAGAATAAAAGGAAATAATGATGGCAGGAAGACCTGTTTACAAAAACACTGCAAACATGGTGATGCATTATTCAAGAACAAGCATTTCCTTCATGCAGTGCAAGGCCCTGGTAAGTTCCTGGATACTGTCAAATTTCTGCAATAACAGTGATGCAGCTGTAGTAGAACTTCATCTGGTTTTGCTTCCTTTGCTTTCGTCTCCCTAATATCTTTTTTTATTCATTTATGTAGAAATGAAATCTCTTGTGGACTTAGCTTAACACCCCCTCCCCATTTTCAGACTAACTTGCCAACAGTTTCTAAGCATTTAAGTGACTCTTGTACAGGAAATGCAGTGAGACTCATCTGGGCTAGGCCGGATAGGAAGGCTTTTGATTCTTCTAGAATCTTTTGATTCTTCTATTCACTCTAGAAAAGAGTGAGTACAAAAATAATGTTTAAGGAGTATGACAAGGATGTTTGGAAGCAGGTGTTGCAGTAAAGAGTTGTTATTGTCTGGCTCTGCTAACAAAGTCTTTAGCTAGAAAGGTAAGAGCTGTGACCATGGAATCATCATTTCTGCCAGGACAGAGGCAAACCCAGCTCCACGAGGCTTCAAGGCACAGGAACACGACTGCCATGACCACTTGTGGCTTTTTTGTTATCAAACTGAGTGTTATTGTGAGCGTGATGTCTCACCCCATTTCAGGCAATGCTTCAGCATTCACTCTTTTCCTATAAAAGTCGGAGTAATCTGCTTTTGTGTAGAGAATTGAATGGAGAGGGACCAACAGTTTCCCAGATCCTTACTGAAAGCTTCTGCTCTGGGCTTTATATGGTCTGTAGAAAATGAACACGAAATTCCACTTAGTTATCATTCTGCCTCATATGAGAAATATCCTCTAGGACCTGTTTTAGCCAGGTATTTTGATAATTCCTTCTTCAAAGATAACCTAGAAATGGGGGTGTACCTACACTCAGGGTATATGAATATAAATTACAGATGCCAAAACACTGTATTTTCTAGAGTACAAGGTGCATATATTATTTATTTGTTATTTTGTGCTTACCTCAATTGTTTTAATAATAAGTAATTCTAGCTTTACAGTACAGAATATAAACTCTGTCTGAGTTTTAAGTGCATATATTTTTGCTTCTGTTCTTTTCAAAGCAAGCAGTTATGGTAAGCCAGTTTCATATTATTACATCCTCTCAAGGGACTTAAGTAAAAAAAAAGTCCATGAAACATTTCACTAAATCACCAGTCAATGAGGCCACTCACAGTACATAAACCTAACTGTGTTCATAAGTCTTTTCTGGGTCAGGGCAAAGAATGTATTCACTTGCCAGTACTGCCTTAAAGACAACTTAGCAAACAAAAGATTCAAGCACAACAAGAAAAGCATCATTCTTATGAAGACACTTGACATTCCCTGAAGCATCCACACCCAAAAAAATCAGTCCACACCTGTAAAGCAGACTAAACTGAAAGCAGTTTAAATAGTTCAAGTAAAAGAAGTTCAAATATTTGCAAATATTAAGCAATTGTTCTATGAACTTCTAATTCATCTGATTGCATTAAACTTGAATACACAAAGGTCTTTCAGTATCACTGAGAAAACTGAAAACTTGATAAGCTCTGAAACTTGCTGTGGTCACTGAAAATGTGTAACTCTACATTCAATAGGTTTGCACATTCAATACTAATTCTAAAGATATTGTTATCTTTTCATACTTCAGGTTCCTTAGCCTTCATATACAGTGTAATTAACCCCCAGTTGAGAATAACCTCTGTTGTTCATTCAATATATGAATCCTCTCAGTGCAGCTAACATACCAAGTTATATTTAAGTTTGTATATTGTTCCAAAATGTTGCTGTCAGTGGACAGGTGTTTGTACTACAGATTATACAAAATGGGAAAAACAATCTATGTGCCAGTGTTGCCAGGTTACACATTGAAGTAGTAAAGATATATAAAAAATTGATTTGTAATGGAGATGCTGATTGTAGAGAAAGACACTTAAATGGCTGCTTCTCTCTGTCATTTGAAAAGTAACTATGTCTATAAAATTCAATCTGTTTTGATAGAGCATTCCATACATTCAACTTAACGACTGAAATTTGTTGTACTTTATGTTTCTTTTAAGCTAGATGTTCTTACAATGCTTAGAATGCTTTTTTTTGATTGCCCTTAATATTTCTGACTGAGGTACTGGGAGAAAGATGAAGGAACTGGAAACCAGGATCTCTTGAGTTTTCCATTCTCCAGCTTGCTAAAGTGGCTTCTCAAAAAAGTATTCCTTAAAACACCTGTAACTTAAAAGAACAGTTTAGCAGATACATAAGTGATGACAAGTCTTGGAAAAGGTCTGTAAACTGCTTTGGTAGGCTTGCATGTTAGCTACAGCATTTTAAATGCAAAATACTTGTATTAAGTATTGGGAAGCACTATATTGTATTTTATATGCTTCGTGGCATTTAAAGAATTGCTTCTATTTCTGTTATGGAAATGCCATGTAAAATCCATTGGATTGCACACAGGTGATACTTTTATATTTCACCTGTGTAGGGAGTTGTTTGATGGTTTTTTTTTTGTATTCCCATCGTGTTTCCACTTGATTCTTTCCCTCCAACTGCCTCCCAATTAACTGTGACACAAGGACTCATGTTTATAGAAAAGTGGTGAGGAAAAGTTTATCTAGTGGGACAGAATTAGTATATAGTTTTGTTCTAGGTTCTTCTTTAAAATTCTGTTCTCATGGCCATTTATGCCCAGCAGCTGTGCATGAATGCTATTTAAAATCTTACATTAATGTGGTCACTTTTTAGTAAGTTTTCTGCCACTTGTTAATTTAATATGACTTTCTTCTAATACTGATATGAACAATTCATTTACTGATGGGCAATGGCTGCATAATTTAATAGGAATATATAAATACCTAAATTAATTTTAAAGCTGTAAATCTGTCCATAACTGGTTAGTTTGGGCAACATGAGAGATAGTTCTGCAAGTGTTTCTCTGACAAGATGCAGACCTGTATTTCCCAGAAGAAGAACCAGGTAACTGTGGCTATAATCACAGTTTGTTTAGGGAAAAGTAAACTAAGTAATCACTACTCTTGGAGAATGCTTTAATGGAAACAAGAGAGTATTAATTTGATCCTTCAAGTGCCATTCAGTTTTTAGTTAACAGAAAGGCTATCCAGTAATGTAGTATTAATCATTAGATTATGCACCAGAGCTTCCAGACACTTAATGCCTGGGGTTGGAATGTAATTCAGATAATGTCACTTCAAAAACAGAGGCTATTTGCCCACTTGAACAAAAGGAGGATGTATATTAGTGGGTAGAAGCACAGATCCAAGGAGACTTGGTCAAGCAACAAAACAGCTGAAAATATGACAAATTTTGCTCAAAACCACCTGTGTTTTCATTCCATGAGCTGTAAGGAGGGAGTACTTTGTTCACAGTTTTTCCCCTAAAGTTATTTCATAGATGTTATTTTTTGAGAACCAGGGAAGGGTACAATCCTGTCTTATATTTTACTATTGAAAATGAATGTTATTTGATATAAAAAGTTTAGTCAACAACCTAAATATATTGAAAGAGTATTGTTTCACAATTTGATCTTACACTTTTAAACAGTTGGTTTACACTTTTGAACAATAGATAGTGAGAATCTTACACAATTCAATGTCTCTAATAAGTAGGTAAACGATAATTGTTTGAAATGATATCCAAAGGGAAACAGTAAGTTTTATTCTATGAGCAATGGTTGATTCGATGATCAAGATTTCTTCTTTTTCTGTAAATCCCTATTTATTAACTTCCAAAAGAAGAGGAAAACACGGAAGCTTCCAACTACTTTTCCACTAACTTTCATATAAGGTCACTCAAGGACTCTTTTGAGATTGCACCCTCAGCAGATTTGCAGATGACACCAAGCTGTGAGGTGCTGTTGACACACCTGAAGGACAGGATACCGTCCAGAGGGACCCGGACAAAGTAAAGTAATGGGCCCACGGGAATATTATCAGGTTTCAGGGAATATTATCAGGTTTCAACAGGGCCAAGTGCTGGTGCTGCATCCGGATTTGAGCAACCACCGCTGTCAGCACAGGCTGGGGGATAAAGATTTAGAGAGCAGTCCTTCCCAGAAGGATTTGAGGGTACTGGTGGGTTAAAGATTGGACACGAGCTGGCAGTGTGCAATTGCAGCCCAGAAAGCCGAGTGTTTCCTGGGTTGGATCAATAACCCCTGTGGGAATCCTGAATGCAGGGAATATTTCCCTGCCTGTTTTGAAGGGTTCTACCCCCCTGGACAACACTGTTTTTGACCTTTATCCATGGAGAAAACTGCCAACTCTTTGGGAAAAACTAGAATCTACTCCAGTGTGAAATAAATGATAGAATGTTATGTAAGGTTATCACAGGGTGAAAAATCTAAAGGTGTTGGGTTTATTAATGTAGTAAATAGATTAAAAGCAAAACCTCCAAGATGGAGGATTGTTGTTGTTTCTAGACCTTCTTCTTCTTCTTCTAGTATGCCATATTTTGCAGTAGTAGGTTTCTAAAAGTTATTGGATGAAAACTTCCACAGTTCCTGTATACGTGATTAAAGCATTTGTCTAACATTGGTAGAAAAGTGAACATATCTTTCGTTTTAAGCTTTAATTGGATGATTTACCTTTAAGAAGGCCGTGTTATCTTGATAAGCAAGCATTCTACAGGCATTCTCCTGCACTTCTCTGCTGTGTGCTGTGTCTGGGTCACGCCAGTGACCTTACTTCTCTGATAAGACTTAATAAACTATCTTAAAGCAGAGAGTGCTGAAAGTTTCTTTAGAATCACTCCCCCATCAGGGGGAAACCTGGCTTAGAGACACAGCTAAAAATCCAAGGCCAGGTTAGATGGGGCTCTGATCAACCTGATCTAGTCAAAGATGTCCCCACCCATTGCAGGATGTTGAAATATATGACCTGTAAATGTCCCTTCCAACCCAAAATATTCTATGATTCTATGACTACAAAACTCTCCCAGGAAATTTGTGGCAAAAGAATTTCCTCTGTTCTACCGTGTCACTGGAGATTTTAATTCCGAATGTCAAATATTGTTGACAGTTATTGAGTTCCCATTCAACTCAACTCTCAAAAATATTTTTATTAATATTTTCCAAAACACTGAAAAAAAATTTCTAACATGAGGTGCTTCTGGCATGTGTAAAGGACAAAGAAAACTGGGCTACATTCCTTATGGGGTTTTTGATTGGTTGGCTCCTTTTCAGAGCTATTCCACAGGGTAAAATAAAGGAGGCCACACAAAATTGACACAGATTAGAGATTACAGTGATAGACCATTACAATGATTGTAAGTAACTTTTGTAACATTCTGCACATCTTTTTATCTTCCTCATACTTTCTGTTTAAAATCTTAGAGAATTCTTGAAATTTACATTAATGAAAACACATCTCTGCTTCAGGAGCAATAGCATTGCATCTCCACAATTCACTAGGAAGTAAAAAGCCATACATTCAAAATAATATGCAAGTAAAAGTTGCATTTAAAACTGTATTGCTACATAATTATCCTGTTTACAGTCTTCCCTACAGCCTTTCTCACAGAAAAATGTAGATTTGGAATCTAACTGGAATAAAAATGCCAGAAAGCTTTGGCAAGATGATGGTTGCTGCATACTTAGGGATATTGCATGGAGAAAGAAATGTGTTTGTAATTAGGGAAACACAGAACAGTTCTGATTACATCTAAGAAAAGCCAAAGTGAACAACTTTCTGAAGGACAGACCATGTAGCCTTAAGTGGATGAAAACACAGCTTTACACTGAAGTAGTTAAAGGAAATACACAGCTCCTCACTGAGCTGGTTCAACAGACCAGCTATTTCAGAGTCTTTTATAATCCATTTCTAGATTTGTTCTTGACTTAAAATACACACATCATTTGCCCTGCAAGTTTCAAAAATTTTCTTGAGTTTTCTCTTAAAATCTGTAAGGAAAGGTTACAAAAAGCCAGAAAAACATTCTGCTGAAGATAGTAGTACTCTTTCTACTGAACTCATTGGCCACCAAATAGAGAAAATTGGTCATATCATATATCTTTTTTGAAGTGTTCAAACCCTGTTGGATTTTGAGAAAGATATAAGTAGGAAGTAAAGCGCTGCTGTGTCTTCTGAACAGATTTTCATATCTACCTGACCCTTGCTATCCAGGCACTTCTGAAATGCATCACCTCAAAAATATTTTAAAACACTTGGTCTGACTAATCTTGTTGAACTAATGTTGGACTGTTTAGTCTCATGCACTGAGACCTTGAGCCCAAAAACTTTTTCAAGCTAAACTGGTGAACTTGGAGAGCTAAAGTAACTTAGATCTGCTGAACTAACAATGACACAGAAATATCTACATGAGCATTATCTCTGCAAGCAAGTTCTGATTGAGTGAAGCTGAGCAACTGCCTTAAAAGGTCCATGTCAGCACCTGTAGCATCTCTAGAAGTTTAATTCATGTGCATAAGAAAATCAAATACCATCACCTTTATATACATGCAGGAGAAACTTTGCAGAGCAAATGGTTGCAGAAGTGACAAATGAATAAGACTGAAGTCCTCACCCAACACAGATGTTTACTTCATATGTTTTTTGAAATCAAGCAAGTATTTCTGCCCCTGGAACAAGCTGTATCTAAAAAAAGGTCTGAAACAGATACTTTTCTTATCTCCTTTGAAGCATAGTGTGTTCAATAGCATACCTAAAAGGACACACCTATCCCAGATAACAGATCCTCAAATCTTCCATGCATTTTTGCGTGGACTTCACTTGTATAAGTCATTCTTACTACAAAATAAGGACTTATACATTGATATTTGGTACCAAACCTGCAACCATGTTTGCTGAGCATGGAAAGAAACTTTTTCTTCACATGATAAATTTGCCTTAAGTCCTTTGCAGGATGTCATGGTATGCCAGCATATAATTACAAGAATAAGCTACTGTTCCTTAGGATTACTTCTTCAAAATATTCTAGGGTTTTCCTCTTGCACAACATACACTTATTTCTTCTTGCAAATCTATCCAGCATTGTTGGATATAGAGTGTTCCTGGTTATCCACCTACAAAGGAGAATCACGGATGTAAACACGGCCCTTATAGTGCTGTTCTGAGTGCTACTGTCCTGGGGTGACATTATGAAAATGTGTAAATGTGTATCCCCTCTCGTCTGCTCTAGAAATCAATTCTAGTGCCTTTCTGTGCTTTTAAACTGAGCCTGAGAGGGGGAAGAAAAAAACTGAGCGAACTTTTCAAAACAATTTATCGAGGACACAGACAGATCTCTCTGGGCTCTCGGTGACAGGGAGTGTGGAGGAAGCAACCCTTGCTTTCCAGCCAGCTCTCAGGTTTTTTCTCCAGAGAGAGTTTTCCTGGGACTTCTGGTTTTTTTTTCCCTTTCTGCTTCTCTTTGGGACTGTTTTACAACATCAGAGCACACTGGGGGAGAACTTCTCTTCCAAGGCCCCAGAGGGGGCCCACCGGCCCAGCTCTGAGGGAGAGAGAGGCCACACCCAGGGAAGGACTCCGAAATCTTCCCAGGTTTCCCTCCACAGCGAGATATTTTATTATTTAACATTATTATACTTTTCTGTGTGTTTGTTAAATAAATAATTTTTATCTCTAACTTTCCTCCAAGGAAAATTTTACTTTTCCCCAAACCTGGTGGGGGAGGGGTGGTGGTACCCTGCCTTCCCTCAGAGGATATTCTCCTCCAAATTTGGCCAAACCGGCACAGCTACAAACCAGACAAAATGTGGGGGACCATGGTAGCTTAACCTCTGTGTTGACAGAGTCTTGTTGGACTCCGTGTGTTCATAACTTATCGTTGGAAAAACATTTCTAGGTTTTTTGAGGGTTAGCTGTACAATACATAGTATACGTTACTGATATTTTTCTCATTTTACAACAACTCTAACATTTGTTGGTGGAATTGTCACTATGTGATATAAAGATCAATTAATATAAAGATGTTTTTCAAAAGTTGTAATTACTTTAAAGGATATACTGCAAGGCATTTGTCTGGAAGCATTTAAAAGGTAGTATAAACTCAATATTTATTTTAATCAATCATATTTGCTTCTTTTTCCTAGTGTTTTTCTTCTGTTTTAATGTTTTGGATCTTGACTGTCAATAAAAACTTTTGATTTTTCCTCTTTCCCTTCACAGATCAAATCTTTTTGATCTTTCAGGGTTTTCAAGCAATGTTCTGACATGTATTCAAAATCTCTTTATACCACAGGCTTCCTAAATTTCTTCTGTTCTTGATTCAAGTACAAACAACTATGTTCCCTTTAGTTATTTACAATATACTTTAAAATAGCTTCATGTGAGTGTAGCTAGTCTATATATTTTTTCTTCTCCCCCATATCTTCACAAACTTCAACAGTGCCCACAGTTTACTGAGATCTGAGTTGACAGATGTCCAGATTAAAATCTCAGATATATGGAGTATCATTTAAATTAAAATCAAACTGCTGTTCTATGATGAAAATGTTCTGGTTTTCAAATGCATATATTGAGACTTGTTGACATAATGACTAAAATGCATAGTCCTGTTTTGAAGCATTTAATCACTTCATTATAAACTTTTTTATTTTGTATTAGTTCTTTTTGATATTGTAAATTAATACATGCATAAAAGCAAACTATAGTCAGTTGAAACGTCTGTTGCTATCATTATTCAGAAAAAAGTATGTTCACCACTGCATTAAATAGACCTTTGTCTGAATAAAAGTCAGAAAAAAAAATCCTTTTTATTGCAGCTTGTAAAATCTTGGAGTCTAGTCCTTAAATCTTCCCTCACTTGCAAGAGTAAGTAGTGAGAATTTAAATTCCATCAAACTGAAGGATGCTGCACAAACGTGTGCTTCCATGTTTCTTTAGTGCTATAGAACAAAATGAAAACACTGCCTCTAAATATTTCTTTCCAACAACCTTTAGTGGTTGATTAAATACTTGTGCTGTTCAATAGCAGTTCTGTGGAAGCAGGCTGAGAATGCTGAGAAACTCACTGAAGTGCAAGACAGAGTCTTATCGTGGTGAAGCGTTGTTAAATTCTGCTTATACATGAGAAGGCATGGAGTATGTACTGAAGCACCATCTCTTAGAAAAAGATAAGGTTTATTTTCACTAAGAATTTCTTAATTTGGAAATAGTCTATAAACAAAAACAAATCTGGTGTGTGAGTTCTCACATTATTTTCCTCTCTCTGGATATGCTTGTTTGCCTAGAGGAGTCCTGTGCAGTCTGTTTTTGCAGTGGGCAGTGTGTTCACCAGCCGTGGCTTATTGCTGACCAGGTCACAGTCCACAGTTCCTGATATAGACCAAGGAAGGAAAATGCATTTCAGCATGGAAATGGCAAGAAAAGCTGTACTGTTTTGCTGTTTTATGACCTTTATTATGGCCTTAGATTTGAAAAATTTTTCTAAACTCCTACCCATATGCTCTGAGTAAAGCAAATGTTTGTGCTGCTGCTCTACATAATCCCCTTTTCCTTTCTCCCACATCTGCTACTGACCAGGCCTTTTCTTCACTGCCATGTGAGTGCTTAGTTTGAAAAGACAGAACATATTTAAAACTAGAAGATGTCATTGTTAATAAAACATTTTACTCAGGCACAAAATCAGGGTTTAGCAATCTTCAGATTTCCTCAGTGATTTTGGGCAGCTGACTGAATCCCTCCGAGCTTTGGTCTCCTATTAGTAAAAGTGAATAATTATAATGTTTAATTTTAGGAGAAAAGTATTGTTGCTTATTTAGATTGAAAGAATTTCTTCCTTGCATAATACTAGGAAATAATATTATCTCATGAATCTTCCACACACTACAAATAATTCAAATATTTTAAAAGTAAGAATACTGTCTAAAAATGCTTTAAAATTAAATTATATATGAACTGTTATCTTTGGGGTTTAAGTGAGCTGTACCTTCTGCTGTTTCGGTGATTGTGGAGAGTGAAATAGTAAAGTAGTTGAATAAAAAGTTCTAAAGCTTTTCTGCTCAGCTGTTGATCACTGCTAAGCTCTATGTACCATAAATGTAGGAGCTCTCCTTGCTGTCATGTTAATTTGGAAGGCCACGTCTGGAGACAAAATTTACTAAGGCTTGTCTGTGTACAGAAGCTTCTATTGGTTTAATTATATAAATCACGTTTATGTGACATGTATAAACACTGTGCTGTAATGTATCTTGGCAGACACGTGTTATTCAATTTGCTTCCAAGATTTCAGGTTGCTGAACATCACGTAGTTCATGTCCCAAATACAATGGAAAAAACAAAGGCAAAAAATTGCAACCATCTCCCCACTTCTGTAGGTACTGAACAGGGACATATTTGGCTCTAGGGTTTCTGTGATTTCCCTAGCACTTTGTCAAGTGGAGTAGCCTTAAAAATTGATTCAAAGGAGAGTTTGTCAACCTAAAAAAGCATGTGCAGAAGTGGCTTAGCTTGTCAACACACTTTGGAAGCAGATCTTACCCTGCACCTTCTTGCTTCAGTCTAATGAAGTAGAAAGCCACAGATCCTTTGAATTAATTGCTCCTGCTTTCAAAGGAGTTGTTTATACAGCAGAGTAGACATTCAGTGAATTGTTTAGAGATACTTATGGTATGGAGATGTGACCAGTTGCAAAAGACGGGAGGACCCAAAGGTCACTTGATTTCCGTCAGCCCAAACAGTTGTGTTGATAACAAACATGCCATTCTGCACACATAGAGCATGGTCAGAAGTGGCTGCAGCTTCTACACGAAACCATGTGAGCAACCTATTTTGTCTTCTATGTCAGAGCAAACTTTCAGAGGAACCAACATCAGCATCAAAGAGGGGAGGCCGCGCTCCTGCCTTCAGGCACGGTTGTGCTTTGCAAACCATTTTGGTTTCAGCACATCAGCTGGCCAGGCATGGCAGTGCTGGTAGGTGTCGGTGGACTGACGGCTGGCCAGTGCATATGGCACCTCTAGAGATGTACTAGAAACAGCATCTCGTTTCAGGAAAGATTCGCAAATACACTAGGATCAATCTGAACTGCACTCCTAGTTCCCTCCCTCAGGTGGGAGGTCTGTGTGACACTTAGGAAGGGCATATTATTAGGTCATCCAAGTTTACAGGTGTATGAATATGGATTTTAGAAATACTGGCAAGGCATGAGAAAATCTCACGGTACAAACCAGGGAGAGCCAGTGCTTTGTTTTCTCTCAGCAGTGCAGCATGCAGAGCACCTTACTGCCTGTGGTTGTGTGGGTGGCAAGTGAGGATGGCAAGTGAGGAGTGTATCTAGACTTTCCTGTTAAAACTGAATAGTTCCTGAACTGGCTGCAGAATGTGGAGAATAGGAAGCTGTAAGGGTCAAATACTTGAATTTAGGAGGAAAAAAAAAGAGGAGAAGTAGCTGATAAGGCTACTTGATATCATGGTACCATATTATCACATGGTGCATATTCCCTTGTTGCAGCTTGTTGTCTCTCTTAACACCCATTGCAGTTAATTGTAGTTTAAAAGAAATAGCATCAGAGTCTGTGTACAGCTGTGTGAATCGGGGTGGATTTTATTTATTATAGATAGTTTGCAGATTTGAGTTGTACCCTACCTCCCAGTCAATCTGAGTTTAAGACATTTTTGTCCCAATTGAAGGGACATACTGAAATACAGAAAGCTGAAAAAGCTGGTTTTAATTTTGTTTAGTGACAGATTTTGTATTGTTTTAACTGATTGTTAAGGCTAAATTCTGTGCATTCAAAATTAGGCCCATATTTTCTAGGAGGAGCTTTAACCTCTTCCAATTTAATATCATATAGAAAACTCCAGCCTTCTAAAAACATGCCCGTTTTATGGTCATGATTAACTCTTTTTTTATTCTTTACTACAGTACCTGCCAGGAGTTGAGAGCTGCAAGGAATGTTCTAATCATTGATTAAATATTTTGCTGCTTCTCATTTTTCTTTCCTTCTTGTTTACAGTTTAAACTCCCACACACAGAAACAAAAAACTCAACAACCAACAACAACAAAACAAAAAACCACCCCAAGCTTTCCAAGGATAAAGTGTATATAAAATGGTTTTCAGGGAAATGTATCTATTAAATGCGAATTGTTCTTTGTATTTAAAGTGCCCCTGTGCAAATGCACAGAAATGAGTTATACATCTCAGCATCAAGGCTGAGGCACACACAAGACTAGACAATTGCTTTTTTCAAGTCCACAGGATTGTGCTTTGACACTATGTACAGAGGACATTTACAAATTAGATCCCTTATCATTCTAGACCTTTTCTTAAATATTTTTAGCTTGTGCAGCAGCGTCTGGTTTAAAACAGGAAACAGGCTTATAGCTAAATGACTTTTGCACATAAATATTTAAACTCTATATACTGAAATGTGACACCACAAGTTATCACTTCCCGGTATGCAACATCTTATGCTCAGTTTTACTTTGGCAGATACAAAATATCACAGAGACATGATAAATATAAAGTCCTCAGAAAACAAATTAAGGTCTAAAATCACTTTGGAATGCTATAACCGTAATGCAGTATTTCTGTTTTTATTGAATTATCGTGTTTTGGGGGTGTTTGTTTACAGTTTCCAAAGGTAATCTGACTTAACATTTAGTTAAAAGTTGGACTTAGTCTGCTCCCTCTTCCAATAGAGGGATATTTGCTGTAGATTTCAGCTGATAACTTGTATTATAGGAATATGTAATCAAATAGTGTAAATTATCTTCATTCATAGCATATCTACAAGTTTTAGGAGATACATTAAGCAAAAACGTAGCTACATTGTCCTGGAATTCAGTGTTGGGCAGGAAGAGTTACAGCATGCAAGTAAAATGATCACACTGGTGATTGACACCTTTACTACATTAATGCCTTTTTCTGTGATGCTTCTTAGTTGGGCGTCCTTGCCCCAAGATTATATTTGTGGTTTTCTTCAGAATATGGACAACATATATATTACTATATATACTATATATACATATTATATATATACTATATATACTATACATATATACAAATATATTTACCCTCCTTCTAGCTGGCCCATTTCAGCTAAATAACCTGGCCTGTTCTACCACCTTTTCACTGGTCTCAAATGGATTTCTGCCTCACTCAGGACTTTGCAGTTGGTTGCAGGAGGGGTAGAAACCAGTTTGAAAGAATGCAAAGTCTTCCAGACATCAGGGCCCACAGACTGGTTCTGACAGACTTTGGCATGTCTGAGGAGATCACCAGGGAATCACTTCAGGTTAATCTTAATGAAGGCTTCAGCAACGAATAATTTGAGAAGCTCATTTTGTACCTGTTCCTCACGGAAGAGATTTTGTGTATTACATTCTGTTACATGAACGCTGTAAGTTGCATAAAGAGTTGTAGCCCTGCCATTGAAGCATTCCTAAGATAGATATACCTCAGATAAGAAAATGATTGAGAACAGTTGTTCACGAACCGAGTGGGCTGCTTGAAAGGAAGCAAAGGAAAAGTGAGAGGAGAGGCATGGAGAGTTTGAAGGAGGCTGTGAGCACACAGCACCTGAGGCTGAGGGCAGGGGAGGGGCCCGGAGCCCCAGAGCAGAGCCAGCTCTGACAGAGGAGGGCTCTTCGCTATGAGCAGCTTTACTCAGAGCTGTTTGTCCATTCCAGCTTAGTTAGACTTAGTCCTACCTGCCTCCCACAGACCTAGGAGAGATGGAAGTCATGGAAAAAAAAATATACATATCTTTCTAGCACAGCTAGCAGGCATGATCAGAAAAGAAAGTCAGGGAGAGCACTTAAAGATATAGTAAAAAAGGAAGACTCTGATGAAAATTCCATCCATTTCCAGAGAGCTTTACAGCCCTGCCATCTTGAGGTTTCAGTTTAAGTAGTTTTAGCTTAAGTACAAGTATTTTTAGGGATAATATTTCCTTTATGCTGTTTCTAAAGAGCATCGCTTATATAATCTAAGGAATGCACGTACAAAAACTCTGTACATCTAAGTACATTGGTAACAGCAAGTGTGGATGAACGTGCAAAGATTACAAATTAGTGTCTGGGTATTCTTATATTCTGAAAAAAAGTCAAATAGATTTATTCGAAACTATGAAGGATTTACTGTGTGTTTTGATTACAAATGATAGCCTTACTTTGAACAATAATAATGTTTTATCAGTTGTAAGGAAAAAAAGCTCTGAAAAGCTAATAATGTCTTGCATTTTTTTCTTGTTAAAAGCCAGTGATAATTGTGTTTTGATTCTTAGCACAGCACTGTTTTGAATGAAATTTGGAAAAGAAGTAATTATTTCTATGAAATTATTACTGAAAGAAAATATGTTTTCAATTGTTCTGTGTTTTATATTCAGACAAAACTTGCACTGGAGTAAAAAACGACCAACTGAGCTCATCTGTGATGAAAAACTTTTTTTTGGATACATAAACCATTAAGTAGAATATTTTAAAATTATATTTATTTTTAACCTCCAAGGTAACTTGCATGTCCAGCAACTGGAAAGAAAAAAGAAGTCAGTGTCGCAGCTAATTGTTTTATATCTTTCCACTAAATTTTAGCAGATTTGAGCTTGAACACTGCCCTTTTCTTGCTCCACACTGGTCAGATGATAAGGATTAATTTGCTGTGACCTATTTGTTTTGACCTTACTATGACCTTTAAGCTTTTTTATCCCTTTTCCTGACACTGTCTGTCATCTACCTTGGGCAGCCAAGTATAACTTCAAAGCAGTGTTCTGTAGGATACTTAGTTTTATAGCACAGTCATTCATTCCAGCACATAAAAGATCATTTGCCTATAAACATTGTTGATGAAAATAGGAGTCAAATGAGTCTGTTTTCAGCTTCCCAGGTTATGTTTTGGAAGAATGTTACAAAAGGAATAAAATAGGATGCATGGACACTTTCAACTATTTAAGTCCATTATTTAATTTAATTCCTGTAGGAATATTTGAAGAAGAATCTAAGTATATATGATATTAAAAATATCCATTGTGTTGTATTTCAAAAGACAGGGCTTAATATGGTTCTTACTGTGTTTAAAGACATTTTACTGATAAGTTTTCACCCTTCTGTTGGAATGTTTTAATCCATCTCTAATTATTACATATGAGCCAGAGGTATCAAACCCATGAGTTCACATCTGCCTCGGGCACTTATCTGTATTCCAGACTGGGTTTGACCTGTGATTTTTCCCCCTCTCATCTCTAATGATCCCACATGCACTTTACAGGGCTACTCTGACCACTCTGCTTGCACCTATTAATTACAGCTAGAATTGAGCATTTTCCAGGGGATACCATTTGACATGGTGATTTTTCTTTCCTTTCACCACAGCAGGTGACAGTCTAACTTCTGCAGGCTCCACATTGCTTGCTTACTATCCCAGAGGAGCAGAAATTAGAACTTCTTATTTCTAGTGAGGGAGACTCCTAACTTTCCAGTGAGATGCAGTATTCTAACATCCCAAATTGTTGGTCTCAAAAGTGTCATATTGCATGGAGAGAAGAGCTATGTTGTAAGAATAATGTGAAAATGGCAGTGCCCTAGCAACTGAATGTCTTATTTGGTCCAGATTTCTAAACCAAAATCACAATGACATAATACACCAACTCTTAATAACAGCATCTTGGGACCATGATTAATGCAGCTGTCCCAGATTGATGCAGACAAGATTTTTGGACAGAAATGCAAAGTATGCCCAGATGCTCTCCTGTGCTCCCTCATACAATCCCTCACCTCACCACAAACCCTTATCAACTTGCTCTACTCATCTCTTTACTGAGCTACAGATTAGAGGCCTTAGTCTAAAATTCCTGTTTGTTTCACAAGATGTCCTGGCTGTACCATGAATATAGGAACATCGTCTTGGGTCCCAGTGCAGCAGAATATTTAAGCATATGCTTAGCTGTAAGCACATGTTTTAAGTTCCAGGAAAGTAAGAATCTAATCATGTGTTGAATCTGAGCCAGAAAATACAGCACAAGGCATGTGTAAGTAAGTGCAAACAGTTTGCTCAGGTTTTAGGGGTATGTTGAATTATTTTTTTTTATCGGAAATGCCGTATAAACAGAGCCAGACTAAGTTTTGGGCATGGATAATCAGAACAATCTGCAACGGCTTCCCGTCTGTGGCTAATGGGATGTTTCTCCAAGCTTTGTCACCATGGCAAATACTTTTTAATACACAAACATTTGCTGCATTGAAAATCCACCCACTCTTGTTGAAAGATGGCCAGGTTTTGTAAAATTGCATTCCAACTACCCTGCTGATTTTTAAGATAAGCCCTTTCAGTTAACATTCCATGTGTCTAACAAAAGATGTGTGAAAAGCACAGTTTATAAGAACACACATGGAATCTTTACAGTTTCCCTGTTCTTTACTTTAATGAGAAAATGAAGTTAAAAAGTCTTCTCATATGTACATGCATGCAAGCATGCAAACAGGGTTTTATTCACTGTTTTTTCTTTTCCTTTCCTTCCCAACCCTCAAAGGGACAAGCCAGTAACTCCATGCCAAGTTTCCATCTAAACTTGACTTCCCAGTTCTGGCAGGCATTCTGTGAACATGTCGTGTATTAATGAGAGATTAGTCTTTGAGGTTTCTTAGTCTTCACTGAGTGAAATGCATATGCTAGGTAATGAGGGACCTATTTAGTTTTTCAAAATAATTATTCTTCTTGCTTTAATATGAATATATAGTAGGGTAATAATGAATCTGTGATGTTCTTAAGCACAACACAAGTAAAATCTAGATGTTTTTCCTTGCACTATGGCTCTAGGAAGAATGATCTGTCCACCTTTCATTTTCAGTGCCATATGGGTCTTTGATACCAGTAGGAAAAGTCCAATCCCTTACATGAGAGACTTACATTTAAGGGGAACTTCAGGGGACATTTCTGGGAAGATATAAGCAATAGCACTCCCAAGGGAAGACAACTTGCATTTTGGAAACTTGTGTGAAGACTTGCAAGCCTTTAACTTGGTCAAGAAAAGAGAAAAAAGGGGGGGAAAAGAGAAGGAGGAGGGAAGAGGGAAATGGGAAAAAGGAAGGGAATCAAATGATTTCCCACTAACTCAAAGCCATTCCATTGCATTTTTCAGGTCTACACAGTAAATATTTTTCTGAAGGTTTTTTTTTTCTTTTTTTTTTTTTTTTGGCTATGACACTTTTATGCTTTTTAGCAAAATCTCCTGGCAATTTCTTACTAGGTATGTTATTCTTCTGCCCTTTTACAAAGTATTTACTTCAGATCTGAATAAAGGGTAAGTCTCTCTTAATGTTATCTTGCTAAACATAAAATAATCTGGTGCAGGCCTATTCACATTCAAATGCTTCATACTTCCTTCTCCAAAAAAAAAAAATTTACTAAGGCATTACTGGTACATTAAAGTTACTGATCCTTATATGGTAAGCTTCTTCAAATTTCCACAAAAATACCTTCATAAATTCCTGGAAAATCTCCAAGAGAAGATGCCATGTGAATGTAAACATAAATCCACACAGTCCTTGGATATGGTACTTGTTATCTTCATTCTTTTGAAGTATTATCAGAAATGTCTCAAACAGAAAAGATAATAAATTACCCTGCTCACCCTATGAGGTCACTCCATGAGTTCATACTACATAGGAAATAGAATCTGGAAGACTAACGCCCAGTTTTTAGCACCAATGTCATTTAAATCTTTATAGGAAGCATGGCATTATGTTTACAAAGCTGTTGTATGGTTTCAGATCCATTGGTTTGAGATTTATATTCACTGAAAGGAAAAGAAATAAAAATTTCACTTGAAAGTGGGGATGTGTTTATAACTAACATCATGTTCTCACATTTGGCCTGAGTAAAAGTTGACATGGTCTAGTAGTGATTTTTTTAAAAACTAGCTTTATCTACTTTGGGTGGTTGTACTACCAAGTATTCTTAGTAAACTTGTAATTCCAACAGCTGCTTTTTGGCAGCCACGGCATGTTCATAAAACAAATATTCTCCCCTGGGTGTGTTACTTCTTCAATGCCAGCTATAGTTTGTCTCTCATGCCCTGGGACCTCTCCTTGCTCTTCTGGGGTTCTTCGTGGCCCATTCACTGCCCTTTTTGCTGCCACCAGGGCAGTGCCTTCAACTTGGAGAGTTACTCCGTGTGATTTCAGCATCTGTAAATTACTTGCTGCGAATTTCCTTGGGAAGGAAAGAGACCAATGGAGCTGTGCAAGTGATAAAAATAGTGGATGTTTTGAATTAAATGTATTCTGGAGCAGAAAAATATTTGCTGTCCAGCCAGGTCAGAGCACAAAGATGCTGATTCAGAGCCAATTTAAGTAAAATGAAAGATTCTTGCTAAAACTAGCGGGCTTTGGATGAAAACTTAAATATAGTGGGAAGAGATTCTTTCATTCTGATGTGCACACAAATGAACCAGGAACAGGAATAAACCCTCTCTGGACTCAATTTTAGCCAAAGCATTAGTGACAGAAAAGATTTCAAATGAAACATTGTGCCTTGGTGGGGCAAAGTTGATGCTCTAAGTAACATAATTTGAACTATTATGAATGAATTAACAGATCATGTATGAGTTTATAAATATAGCCTAAATATCTTAAGGTAGACTGCAACGTGTCCATATATTAGCTTGATGCTGCAGGCTGGCTGTTGTGGCTAAATTCTGTATTAAAGCTTGTGAGACATTTACTTTCCCAATTCAGGATGGAGATTTCTTTCAAGAGAAAGAATATAAAAATGAAACAGGAAGAAAATCAGTGTGAAATATCGAAGTATTTTAAAATATTTAAATAACATTAGCACTCTGCTGAAATACTCATTTCCTAATTGCATTGCACACAAAATCTTGGTCTTACTAAGGCCTCCAATAAATTGAAAGCAGACTGAAACAAGCTTTCATACAAGAAACATCTGGTTATTTAAGTTTCTTTCTTTTAATACTAATTTTAACAACTCCCAAACGTGGATAGAAATACTACCTTATACTTTTGTTTAAAGTTCATTTCCTGTCCCTGGGATATTCGCTGACCTTTTAATGCTGGCCATTTTGCTTTCCACTTTCTTATTCCTATTCTCATTGACTTCATTCCATTCTTGACCTCTCTTCCCCTCAAGAAAATTAAATGCAGTCCAAAACATGTTGGACACCAATTAGTTTTACAGCTCGTCTTACCTCCCCTCCTACTGCATTCTTCAGTTCATTGAGTCCACTCCACTTTTCTACTTTCATTCTTCACAAAACTCATAGCCCCATTGCAAAATAAACACTGCTGACATGAAATTAAAGTCTTTTTGTCTCCTGTTTTTCCTCCTGCTAATCAATATCAACAAAAAAGCGATCACTAGACACAAAGAAAAATCTTCTACCTCTTTTTTTTTTGAAAAAAAAAGCTGCTTTCTCTTTTTATAGCCATAAAATGACAGAGGTTTATGGCACTTCATAACAATAAATCTAAACTAAAAAAAAAGTCAGAATAAAACTTTTTAAAGATTTGGATATATAAACTTTGTATAGTTAAATTTACTTGTTTAACTTCCAATTATTGATGTGTTGAAACAAGAACATACTTTCATCTGTTATGAGAAAGCATAGTCACTCTTGTAATTTAAAAGGATACTATAAATATAAACATCCAAAATGCAAACACACAATCTCACTTATATTTAAAGCTACTATTTAAAAATTAAACATATTTTGCACTGTTACACTGCTACAAATCTGCTGTTTCAGTGTGGTTATCAGTAGGATTTTATCTGATGAATCTTATTGGCCTATCCTTGATTCAGTGAGGCACTTGCTGAGCACATTCCTGGTAAGGTTCAGAACGTGGTTGCTTGGATGGAAACCATTTCTCAGCTCCTGAAAAAGCTTTTCCAGAATAGAAGATACGCAGGCATTTATCTAAGTAACTTTCTGGAGTACATTTAACGACAGCCTGGCTGTCAGGCAAAATATTGTAGACAAAATACCTGCAATTTTGGTTTTTTTAATGCAGCCACAGGTCTTTTGAGCTATCTATCAAAATTTTTATTTGACTTCAGACTTGCAAGACTGGACGTGAAGCATGTGTACATGTGAACTGTCTCATATTTTTATGTGTTACATTCTGTATATATTTATAAATATATATCCACATCTTTATATATGTACAATAATATTTCTGCCCAGAAATAGTGGTGGCCTTTGTTAAATCTCTCTTCTTAATGATAGTTGAGAACAGCTCTGCATGGGAGCTTATAGCCAGCCTAAAGCAACCTGCTTGTGGTAAGACAAAAAAAAAACAAACCCTACAGAACTGCCAGTCACTGTAGTTCTTAAAACTTCTTATTAAATGGAAAAGTTTAAAGTTTTTATTTATTTATGCCTATGTGATACTCAGTTGCTGGGGCTGATCTGCAGAGGAAAACCAAGAGTCCCCTCCTCTCTCTTAAAAAACCATCCTTCATTTGTTTGTAAATAAATCTTATCACCGTGAGCCGGGCAACATAGCTTTTATCGATTTATTTTCTTTTTTAGCCATCTTGTAATGTCTAAGCACTCATATATAAACCAGAGATTATTCAGGAGCTTTCAGTATTGTTCACAGAATAAACTTTTCTTTGTCCACACTTGCAAGAACGTTCAATGACTCTTCAAATTAGATATTGATATATGATATATTAGATATATGACTCTTCATATTAGATCAATATGTTTCTGTTTGATATAATCTTTGCAACATAAAAAAAATCTGCTAAAGCAGAAGTGATGTCTATGTAGTAGTGTTTCCAGTTTTAGGGATATTTTATTTTGCTTTTATCATATTTTGCTAAAAAAAAACAAAATCTTAGTGTCAAACTAAGACCTATGACTTACATGATTTTGTAAATCTGCCTTTTAACTTTTTAGGCAAATATTGGTTTAATGGGTGAACTTGAGGTTTAGAAAAGAAAGTGATAAGTGTTAGGTACCGGTGGTATATATTCCTGATAAACAACACTCCCATTTTTGTCTCTTGTTCTAACTATGAGACACTATTTTGACTTCACTATTTCCACTTTCTATGTATTCTGGTACATTAAGGACAAATCTGACTGAAATTCATACTAACAGACATCTGAAATTCAGAAGATAGATTTCATAATGATATGCTTAAGGCAAAAAAATAGTAAGTATTAAGAAAAGTATCTTTTGCACTGTAACATGGTTTAGTTTTCTCCTTTCTTTGGGGAAAAAAAAAAAAAAAAAAAACAAAAACCAAACCACACAGAACTCAGGTTTTGTATATACAAGGCAATAGTTCCTTCACTGTCAATATGCTGATTTGTAATACCTATGGTTCTGCTCACACATTGTTAGGCAAAATGAAATGTTTTAATGAGATGCAAGCTACAAAGGAAAATTGAAGTGGTGAGAATTATGCACAGAGAATGAAGAACATGCCTCAAGAAAGTGTCAGTGCACCACATGCAAATGTTATTTACCTTTGGGGCATACAGACGGTTACAACCACATTAACGCTCCCTGTGATCCTAACAGCACTTCTGTACTTTTGAATATAGAATTAATTTGACATGGATAATCATGTCCTAGGAGAGGGTTATAATCACCTCTCTTTCTAAAAGCTTGCAAAATCCTCCTAATATTGTGCAGAAGTCTAATGGTGACTTGTGATCTGCCTAGGCACATTTTCATGTCAGAATGTTATCCACATTTCTCCAAAATTTTTACTATAGCCATACTGTTTCTGACTCCCCAGGGCAGTGGGTGGTGGAATTACTCAGTAAGGCAAGACAAGAAAATATGAAAATTAGGTTGGAAGATAGTACTCTGGGCTGAATTTACTGCTGGGTGAGAAGCATGGCACCACATGACAGGGAAGAAGGCTCATCTCTCTGGTAGACTTAAGAATGTCTATATATAGACACACATATATATATTTATATATAAGAATGTCTATATAATGTCTTTCATATTGCAGGTTCCTTTTCAGGGTGGCACAGTTAATCCAAAACCCAGATAATCCCCTACAGGTAATTGGGAGCTGATTATATTTGGTGACCTTCTACTCTACTACCAGCACTACCAATGCTCTTTCCTGCATCCTGAAATGTGACTTTCCTGCTCTGGTGAAAGTAATGAAATAAACATCTCAAATCAGTCAGATGAATGGTAAAGATCAAATCTGCAAAAAATGTGAATACACTGTCCTAGGATAGCAAAGATTTGAATGAACAGTAGACTCTCTGTATTCCCTGTGTTCACAGAGAAAGAAAGAAAAAAATATATATTCAAAAATTGGGCTCCCAAAAACTAGTCAGTTGTGGCATCAAATTACACTTTAATAGATAGAACAACATTTCTATACTCCAACAGTAGGCAAATTACACCAGATTGCATTTTTTTTGTTTAATAAATTCTTTTCGATATAAAATGGAAAAGTGTGAATATGAAAAATGTAAAAGAATATATGTATAGTCTGAACTCCTACATTGTATTTTTTGAAGACTATGTTAGGGCAAAAAAAATCAAAGTGGCAATTGTATTAGATAGAGCTCAAAGAAATCCCTGTAATTCTTCTTTAAATATTTTCTGTTGAACTCTGAAAGTGGAGAATGGGGTTCTTGTTATGCAGTCTCTTTTTATGGTTGGATTTTTTGCACAGATATAGCAGTTAGAATGAAACTCTCCCCCCGACTTTGAAAAATTAGGATCCATTCCAAAAATATTAAATGTAGCCTAAACTTCGGCATGAGGGGTTGCAGTCCAAGATTAGCTGCTTATTCATATTAGCTCTTTATTTTCACAGCAATTTTCTTTTTTCCATTTGAATGACTCACTTCTGTTAATTTACTTTCCAGGTGTTTTACTCTTTCCTTCCATGGTGCTTTAAATTTTCCTTCCATCTAGAGCTTACCTGTGTTACATGAATCATCCGTGGTCTGGGGCACTAAGCTGTATCTGATCAAATTTAGTCTAATTAGAAGTTATTCCAACTTCCTCAGGCACTGCTTGTCTTGTGGGTGCAGTGTAGTAATACCCTCATACCCCATAATACCCTCACTTTATAGAGAGATACCACTTTGTTTTTCATGTCTCACAGTCCTGCAGACAGCCTTCCTAGCTCTCATAGCCAAGTTCTGAGGGGAAAGGCAGCAGAATTTCGTTTTTTATGTGATAATGCAGTTGGAGAAGCAAGTAGAACAGGAAAGAAGTATTTTTGTATGTGGTTTTTGAGAACCAGAAGCTTCACATAGAAGTGTTATCCATCTCACCTTCCTTCTCAGCAGTGCTAAGAATGTTCTGGCAATATTTTAATTGTTGGAAAAATACAGTTCTGTTGAAATCAAACTGTTTCACAAGACTATCTCCTTTTTAAAAAAAGTTACCCAAGAAAAATACAAAATATATTTGAAGCCTAAGTCTGTATTTGTGTGAGATTTTAATGTCAAACCCAAACTGACAGCATGAAAACAAATGTGTGACCATGCCAGAAACAAATGTGTTCAGCATTCATTTCAAAATAAGTCTTATTATCTTGGCTTGAAATTAATTTTTATATATGCCATACTAACTTGGTGGATAGGAATTTTGCCTGAGAATGTACAAGAACATGCTCCCAAATAATATGAATTATTTAAGGTAAAAAATACTTAATTTACTATCCATACATAAGCTCGTTTTTACCAGAAACCTGCATGTATTGGAACATTTTCAAAATATCTGTAAAAACAGTGAAGGGGACATGTGAGTGACAAATGTTAATGTGATGCTGCACGGGGCTTCAGAACTTATGGCTCACACCATTTGTCACTAGGGATGCTCTGTGCCTCTCCACAGTGTATATCACAAGCCCCTTAAGAAGCACCACCACAAAACTTGTCTGGTTTTTCATTCAACTGCACATTTTTAAAAAAATGCTTGGTCTGATGAGAGTTATTTAACTTTTTCTTCTCGTTGAGGAGAGCTTGAATCACATGTACAAACCAAAACAGATTAGGAAAGGCAGAGATGGTTAAATTGTAGAGGACAGAGTCTGAGCTGATTGCTGAAACCCATGTTTCAGAAAGATACTGGAGGACCTGAGTCAATGTTTAGGGAAAGATACCCAAAATGCATTAGCAAACAACAGTTGACTTCATTATTAGAAAGAGAAGGCAATTAGGCTTCTAACGAGAGGTTCACATCATTTAGCAGAAGGGATTCTAAGTGATAAATTGAGGTTAACACTAAATACATTCTTAAACTTTCATACATCCAAAACTTTGCATGAGTTGATGAGCCCTGTGAAGGATGATATAGCCAATATATTTGATACATATAGCCTTTAATTTGACCACGGGAACCAAGGGAGATATTCTGGTCCCAAAAGCTAAGGTTTAGAAGATTTGGAGTTTTGGGATTGCCTTATGATTATTCAGGCCATTTTCCCTTCAGAATTCTCCAACTCTAGCTATCATAAACTGGGGATAATGTTGCTTAGTCCTTTGCAATCCTGCTTTGAAGAACAAGATAGTAATATAAAAAAGCTGATCTCCTTCCTTAAGTTCCCATGTAAATAACATTTTTGATGTATGTGATTTGAAAAACATCATGGGTATTTGATAAGTTAACTTGTGGAGCTATCTTAGAATTGCACAGTCATTAATTTAACAATACTCATTGAGAAGACTTAATGAAATATCTTTTCATAAATGTTGTTTTTAGTTGCTATGCTGAACACCTACCAAATAATACAGCCTTGTGTCTTGCAAGACATCATTTTGAAGGGAAAAATCCCCACTTCAAACTGACAGAAAGGAGCCAAAATAAGGCCTTATTAAGATAGATAAATAAGAGTTTATAGCCTTTGCCATGCATTTTGTGGTTCAGTTGCAACAATCCCTGAACACTGTGGCAGAGTTTTCCAGCATGTTCAACTGTACTGTGCAACTAGAGCATAGATTTTTAAAGTGTTTCACCATCATTTGACAGAAGTCAAGTTCCATAATCAGATCTTCCAAAACCAGCAGTCTCTGCTGATTTCAAGATGCACTTAATACTGGCACTGTGGCTGAGAAAAAACTTAATAACTAGAAGTATCTTACAAGCTAGCATGCCACGTAAGAGTTCCACTTTTCTAGAAGAATACTTTTCCACACTTGAGTAGAAGGTTGTATAATTATCTCAGGTGGTTGAACATGACATTAAAGGAGAAGGTGGGCGAGATTATCTCCTGAAAGCTTGGATGAGAGGATGGAAATGTGCTTCATAATAATGAGCAAATCAGCACTGCAGTGTCACCTCAGGTCACTGCTGACACATGAGCACATCAACCAGTTCTCTTAAGGTGTGAACCCTAAATTTATATCAGAGTTACTTTACATGTTCTGTGTTCACCTGTGCGTGTCGCTGGGATTTCTGCAAACATATGCCGTGTGCTCTGAGAAGGATAGTGACCTACATTTAAAAAAAGTTTTCTACGTTTCTTTTGCCAGAAAAATTCCTGAATAGGTTCTGTGTTCCCCTGGGCAGGCAGGGTTTCACTGGGGGAAGGTTCTGCACTGCTGTTCAGACAGATCAGCCCACGTTCTGCCAGCACCTGACTGGATCAAATGGAACCTGCTCCATGGAATTGGAGGTTAATTAACTCGAGGTTAAGTGACTGTAATGCAAATCATAGTTTATGCCTAGGTAGAGCCACACCAAAATGAGGATATGGATTTACTTTGAAATGAAAACGTATTCTAAATTCGTGCATGAATTGGATTTTCTCTTGAGAAAAATTAGCCATGCTGACCCCAAATGGTTCAGTGGAGCACAGCACATCTGCAGCATGAAGTTGTGTGTTCATGACTGTTCACTACAGAACTGAGGATACTGGCAATGGACAAACACAATTTTTAGGATAAAATTAGGCTTGCAAAATCACTTCACTTACATTTATGGTATGTTATTTAAAAAATGAGAAACTCAAAGGAGACAAAAAAGCCCAATTTTTCCTTGTATTCTGTAGAGCTTGTTATTTATTTATTGATTTAAAAGTTTCAAAATTTAAAATATATAAGTTTTTATATAATAAATATTTTCACGTACTATTTAAATATTTTATAGCAACATAAAATTTTACTAAATATGATCTGAGAAGTATCATGTCATATCTTGACTTTCAGCCTATGTTGTTTTGTCTCTGAGACAGCTTCAGGATAAAGGTAAGGTACATTTTCATATAAAATACATCAGTACCTATGTTTTCATTATTAAAAATTTTAAGCAATTGGAATAGCTGCCACATGTTTTTTTCATACTGTTACGCATTTTGTTCAAATTTACAAACCTAAATTTTATGGAAATAAAATATATGTAGATCAGTAAAATAGTCCAGATTCACGCAAAGAACATACTAACTTCCCTATTTGTATTTTTCAAACATCACATCAAAAGAAGAAATTCTTGGTTCCTTCTTGCCAGCCTGTGGTCTGCCTCTGGCTATTGCCTGTGTATTCCTTCTCCAAGAAATCACAAGGTAGAAGCTTCTCTTCTTCATGTACTTTATCCACCTCAATCATGTTATTCGACATATAACCATTACCTTCAGGGTATTAACCAAGCCTGGCTCTCTGTTAAACCAGATTTACTTTAATTCTAAAGTTATTTATAATCTAAGTTGGAATTATTATTAGAACAAGCAGGATATGTATGTCTATTTTGAAGATTTTCAGCACACAAATGTGCTATTTTTACAACCATGCACAGTATCGCTAAAACATCTTCAAAAATGAGAAAGTGATTTTCTCCTTGCCCTATTTTTTTTTTTTTT
>VZRO01002486.1:498400-553580 GCA_013397915.1 Daphoenositta chrysoptera
CCTTTTTTTTTTTTTTTTTTGGCTTGGTGGCACAGATTTGTATGTTTAGCTATAACTGTTTGAGTACATTCCACAGATGTTTGCTGACAGGGAGCGTCTCCTATGGCAAGCACCTGATTGTAAACGTGAACAGTGTGAAACACAAGAATCCCTGAAAGATAATGGCTTTTATATCAAGTAAATTTGGGGGTTAGTTTGCAAACTCTTCTAGAAGCTTCCGTACTGCAGATTTTTCCATACCCAGCCATTTTTAGAATAAAAGGCCCCAAATAGTTAGTCTGAATTCCTTGCTCAATGAACCTACAAGGAAACTTATAGAGCAATGGAATTAAAAGATTAAACCACAAGCCACTTGTACTAAGTATTTAAATGACTTAAGAAGCATAGAGTTTACATAGTAACTGAGTCTGGAGACTCACCTGCTTTTGGAGAATTCTGAGACTTTTGGGTTTTTTCCTGCCTGGTTTGAGTTCTTTTCTGGTGTGTGGCTGTTCACATCTGCTTATGTCACAAAAGAACAAGTCAAGAGATAAGATTACAATTAAGTAACATTTGTTTGTTTGGGGAGGGGGGGTGTTTAACTGCTTCTTAATTAGAGAGAAAATCCCCTTTATTGTTAACTCACAGGGGAAGAATTGGAAACATCAGTATCACAGTATTCTCACTCACATAACCGCCTTAAGTCCTTTATAAATTTCAGGCATAGAACATTACACATGGCAGTGGTAAGAGACAGAGGGATTTGATACCACATGCATTTAAATGTCTGCCACAAGGCGGTTTTTAAAGCTTAAATATAAAATATTGACAAGACTGAATTTTTACCATTAACTTCTGTTTGTGGCTTTACACCGATTATTTCTGTGACACGGGGTAGGGAAAAAATAACTGTATTGAAACACTGCAGGAGATAAGTATTTTTCCCTGTATAACTACAAATATAATCTGGAGGCAGATTAGTGGTTTGGCACATGTATGAGGACATGAGTCATATTATTCTTTAAACGCCTTTCATTTTGCCTTCAGAGGCAATTTGGATTTTAAATTTTGATTCTGTAAGTTGTGTCTTGTAGGCTTGGTCTCCTGTTTCTATTCAGTTATTATGAGGGTGAGAGGGAAGGGAAGCTAATGTTTCCAGCAAGGACTGTGGGATTCCCCTTCTCCAACCAGGAATAGGAAGGAGAGCCTGTCATGGAGCTGGGATAACACATTTTGCCAGTGAAACAAATAAAAAGGAGAAACAGTTAGCAGAGTTGGGATCTTGCAGTTCTAATGATTAGCTGTAAGCAAGTTTAGTGCTTCTAGAAGATCTGAATGTGTCCTAATAATGATGCAGACACTGTAAATTTTGTACACATACAATTTTGCTGTTTACACCTAGATGATGATATGTTTTTCCACCTGATCGTGTTGCTGAAAAATTAAGCTGGTCAGAACCTCGAACAGGATGAGAACAGGTTCAGTGCACACTCAAGGCATTAAATTGGTCCCCTGAGAAACTCAAAAAAAAGTGGGGAGTCTCTGGCCTCTGGGGAATTTTTTTTGTTTTGTAGACAAGGTCATTATAGCGTATAATCAATCCCCCCCAGTAATTGCTTACCTTTTGTTTTCACCTCCTTTCAAGCAGGATTGTGGATTTTTTTCTTACCTCATGTGATGACTTAATAACTGACAGCTTGTCCAGTTGTGATAGATGTATAAAATGTTGTCTGCTTACTGCTCAGTAAAATTTGAAGTGAACTGAAAATTTTGCAAATATCTTATATTTAAATGGGGTGCTGGCAAATTAACATAACACTTGAGTGAAACTTCATAAACACAGAAAGCAATGAATTTCGATACTGTGGGATTTCCAGGAGAGAACTTCCCTTTTTCAATTGTTTTGCAAAACCTTATTTCTGTCCTGTTTGTTTCTTACATACGGACAATTTTTACTTAGGCATTTTTGAGATGTCAGTAGGAAACAACTGGCTGTAGACAAACCTGCTGCTTGACTACCAGTGCAGGTAATTGCAGCTCATTGAATAGCATCTTGTAGTAACACTTGCCTTCAAGTGAAAAAAAAAGTCACTTTTCACCAGAATTCAGCAACAGGTACTGCAGCAAGCAACATTGTCTGTGGAGGACTAAGCAATAAATAGAAACACTATTTTTTTTTTCCAAATTATGCCAAAAAGTAATTGGAATTTTTACAGTTGTTCATTAAATTCCTTTCTGAAGCAGAAGGTTTGGCATTTTCTATTCCTGCAACATTATCTGTCCAACTATTTCATATTAATGGGTTGGTCTTACAGAGAAGGCACAATTCCTTTTCAGTAATAATTCAAGTATTTCAAATGAAAGAAAGACAGAAACAGAGTTCAAAATTACCAGTGCAAAATTTTCCACTTCAGGACAAAACACCTCACATGAAGTGCTCTCCATCTTATGCCTTAAAGCAAGTAGACACCCAAAGGTTTTCTGTACAGCAATGACAGAGGATTTCTTGTTACGTAGCATATCAACACAAAGTAGCTGCTAAACCTGCTAAATCCAAAATTACTCTTCAACACTGTCAGTAGAGTTCTGATGTGAAAAATAAGCTGTGTGAGGCCTTGCAGTTCCAAGGACTTATCAGAGCCATCTGAGCAACAAAGTGATCTTCAGAGATTTTGAGCTGTGTTAGAACAAATAGTGTGTGAACCAGTGGGAAGAAATGAAAGGTAACTGCAAGGTAGGAGTAATGTGAGACTACTGAACTGCAGGAACTCGGAGGAAGGGGTGCTTAGGCAGCAGATGTATTGGTAAGGACTAAAGAGTAATTTTGGATTGCTACCAGTATTATTCAACATCATCATTGGGGTTTGAAAGAGGTGATTTGCAGGGATGTGAAAACAGAACACTGTCTGCAAGATGTGGAGAATTCTGATCTGCTCAGCAGAAGATGAAGAAGTTAATGCAGAAAGCATTAACAGAAAAGCTGCAGCTTTTTATAATTTATCCAGCTGTTGATATAATGCTTGTACAAAGATGGTGCCCAGACAATGTATTGAGGAGAGCAAGGAGGTTCTCAGGCCCAAGAAACATGACCTAAAAGGCAAACCAGAAAAACCTGAAGCTGTTTGTCCAATACAAAGCTGTTTAACCAATTCAAAGCTGCTGTGAAGGAGAATTAGAATCTATTCCACCATTCCTAAAGGGGTGTACAAAAAATAACGATCTTTGGATTATATGTTACTATTCAATTATTTCTTTTAATAATAAAGATAATTAGGCCAGGAGGAGAAAGCTTGGCAATGTAGTGAAATCCCCTTTATTAGGAGTTAGACAAAGATCTGTCAGAAATGATGTAAGGATAGTTCTGTCTCTGGGCAGTGCAGTAGCTTTGATGATCTCAACATCTTACTCAGCCCTTGAATTCTTTGAGGTTCTGAGGTTCTGACTATCTGATAAGTATTTGGTGAACATTAACAAGCACTGAAGTGTAGCTGATGTAAACTGTCAGGCAAGCAAAAACAGATACCATGAGAGTAGTATGTGATTTGTCTCATCTTCTGGCTTTAGTAAGAAGTCATGGAAGTGATGATGGGAGGAATGAATTTCCATGTGTAACGCTTTAATCACACCAGAACCAGCATAGCTGGTGTCTCTTAATGCACTCAAACTTTTCAAACAGAATAAAAATTCTAACATTAATCATTATACACAATTCAAAATTAACCTGATAGCTTGAATGGATTTTAATAGCATGCCTTAAATGTATTGAGGATGCAGGCTTCTGAGTTGCAAATACAAAATGCTTTTGTCTACAAAACCTTTTCAGCTATATAAATGGTAGTTTTATGTCTTTTTTTCCCCTGAGAATACAATCTTTTAGCGTTAATTCTGCAATGGAATTACTTGAAAAACAAAAAATGTCATAGCCACATTGCCTTGAATTTTTAATAATTCATATACATAGCTATTCAGAAAAAAACACTCAATACATAATCATGAAATAATAAATATCACGAAATTCAGCAGTTTTGCTTTATACAAAAGTTGATATCCTTCATCAAATAACACTGATGTGCTTTGTATGCTTAGAAAAACCTTCTGATCAGTGTTTGCCATTCTCAAACATAAAGATTGCATCTTTGATTTTGCTAGCGTTAGTATTTGAAAGTATAATCAACACAGAAATGCTCAGGTTTGACAAGTGGTATAAGATTTCAGTAAACATGTCTTCTCTCAGAGAGATATTGGAAACAAATAATATTAAGGGAAATTTTACTGCCTGGAACCCTGATCTTCAAAGAGAATATTAGTAGAGACTGAAATCAGAATGGACATTAGGGATATTAAATGCAAATAAGGCTTCAGTGGAGGCTCAAAGATACAATTAAATTATGGAAATATACACAAGTTCAGTAAGTGAAAAACATAAAATACTTCTGGATGGAAGGCTGTATAAACATAACATTATTATTGTTAAATTATTATTTGGAGTTAGGTGGAATATTTTGGTAATATTTAAATGGAAAATTCCAATTTATCAAAAGTAGCATGCTTTGGGAAAACTTTCAAGGACTTTTAGCTTCTTTAGAGAGGAAATACTTTAAAGGATTTTAATTCATTTCATTCCAGCTATTTAAAAACATAAAACCATTCCGAAACTGTCTTGAATTCATTTGCCTACTAGATACAATTTTAGGACTGTCATATCAAAATGGAGTATTTAGTTTAATCCAAAGTATTTTTCTGCACTTTTATGTGATGGGACATCTATGATACTTGCATTTTTTGTATGCATTTCTATTATGATATTTGTTTCTTTTCCATTGCAACACTAGGAAGAGTTTAGAACTTATGATATTTCCCCCAAAGAAAAAAGTCAAGACCCAGTTGAGTGCTTTAGAGTGTTTATCTTTAATGGCCTTAAAAATGGCATTAAAAATTAGTCCTATAGTGAGAGTAAATGGTGATTAAATTGAAATACATATTCTAAAAAAAAAAATTAAACAATTCACATGAATTATGAAAAAACTTTATTTCTAATCTTACCCTTTCTAAGGATACAATATAAACTGGAAACAAATAGAATGTGAGTTCAAGAAGCACATGCACATTTATGAGTAAAATGTGAAAGTAGTTTTAAACACATACTTTTCACATACCTTAGAAAATCATTAGGATTCTGGCAGCTGGCATTTCTCTACCTTATTTTAAAATGTATCTGATCACATATATGTTTCACAGGCAGTTAAAGGATAACAGAATTTTACATTCATTGACCACCTACAAATCTACATTTGAAGATACAGGTTAGACTGAGTGCATGAGCAACCTAACCCTTGTCATGTGTGCTCAGGAGCAGTTTTAGACTGGAGGATAAAGAGGGATGCAGAGACAGAGAGATAGAGCAAGTATGATAAAGGTGAGAAAAAAAGAGAAAATCCTAAGTACTCTGGCATATTTCAGCTATGTTATATACCATGGAATAAAAATTTCAGTTCACGAGCCTCAACTTTTCTCTACTTTTACCTCCTCTTTGGTGACTCTGTCCTCAAAACATTTCAAAATCCATTTAAACTCTGCTTTCCAGTACTCCAGGTGTAGAGTTTGGATGAGAAGCACCCAGGGAGTGTAAAGCATCCTCTACCATTTCCTAGCTGCTACAGAGTTTAGCTGCACATCTGTGTGTCAGCAAAAATGTGGAACTGGATGCTAATGCCACCAAGAGCATCTCTGGTTTTGACTCTGGAAATTAAATAACAGCTTAATGAGAATTGAAGTTGCCTGGAAGATTCCTGCACCTCTCAAAACTACAGAGTTCAGCAAAACTCACATTTTTTAACAATGTGTTTTGAATATCTCAGTCTTGGTTCTTACTTCTTAGGATCAGATGCATAAATCAACCTAGGACAAGCTATCACCATGTTTGTTTTTAGGTGATAAAAAACCTAACCCATTACACACCCCATCCAAACTCAGCTGGTCTCACTACATGGACTACAGCACCCCGTTGGTGCTACTTCTACAATGTGCCTTGTATGCCTGAAATTTTACAATCCCTTTGCCTTTACAAAGGGGATACCACATTTGTGACTTTAACACACATTCGTTTTTCTAATAGATAAACAAGGCAGTAATTAACAGTTTGGTTGTTTTTTGTTTTTTTCCTTAACTCGATACCTGCTGTCTTTCAGAGCTCTGAGTGTGGCTAAATAGGATGTTCCCAAAGTATAATAGTGGGACATTTGTATTATCTCAGTATGTTGCTAGTCAAGGTATTTACTGAGGCAAAAGGGAGTGTTCCTCCTGTTTTGATATTTAGAGTGAGTGTTTGTGGCAAGAGGAAGTGGATTTTTCTCTCTGTAACATTTTACTTAATACAAAGAATGCTGATGAATTCCTCTAGAGTGACACTAAACTGCAAGGTGCACAATAGGAACACATCTAACACACTCCAGCTGCACAAGGACATTCAGTTAGAGGGTCTCCACTACAGACAGTCCAAAGTTTTTTTAAAAAAAGGGAAACAAGGAAAATTTGGAATGGAAACTGAGATCTCCTCGGTCCCAACTATTTGACTCTTCACTGTTTGACCACAGTATTTGCTGTTCTAAACACAGTCAGAGAAAAATCTACTACCTAAGTAAATGGTGGTCCCCCGAGTTGAGGTTTTGAGGTTTGAGGTATGATTTAAAACTGCAGCCAGTATAAGGAAATTACTGTTGAAGGGAAAATAGAGTTTTAAAAGATTGACCCAAATCTCATTAAAGCTGCTGGATGATTCAATCAATTTTATGGAGTTTTGCACTAGGTCTAGAAGTTCCAAGTCTTGCTGCCTGCTGTTTGCTGATAGCATTTAGTAATTTTAGAAAAACAGAAAGAACACAGTAGAGCAACTTCTCTGTTTGAATCAGTGATGTGAGCAGAGAACGTAGTCATAACTCACTCACACATTGTTTTATTTAACAGGATATGAGTGAAGATTAATATATATTGCCTCATACAGGGGAACATATAGTTTGAAAACATCTAAAAAAGTAAAATATTCTCAAGAATTCCCAGAAGACCCATTAGACAATACTGATTTTGACTGAAAAAAATTACGTCTAAGATAAAACCAATTATTTTGGAATAAGTATATCTGATATACCAAATATTTACTTACTAAGATTCTTCCTTTTGCACAATTTATCAGCATCCTACAATAAGAGTTCAAAAAAAAGAAAACCAAACAAAAATGTGAATATGCTTTGTGACAGGTAAGACATTTTGAATAAAATATCTTTGTTTTTCAATCACTTCTATATAAGAAATATTTTAAACTTGTGTGTATATATCTGTGTATCTCAAACTGCTAGACAGAATTAGAATGCTCAATTGTTTATAGTGTATTTGCAAGTAAATTGGATGCTTTGATATTAAAGTGTCTTCATAGCATATTTTCTAGTAGGTCTTTGTTGCCATCATTTAGGTAAGTTTCTGAGAAGAAAAAGAGTAAAAAACCCTACCTATATCCACGTACCTTTTTTCATCTGATTTAGGAAGAGCAGGACTTTCCAGACTTTAACGAAGTTAATCCAGACTAATTAATTAGCCCAAACCCTGACTTTGCAATTGCATTGCTGGGGAGGCGTACACCTTTGTCTGCTTGGGTTTTCAAGCAAACAACGAAATTCCAGTCTTTCCTGAAATCAGAAGGCAAGTAAACAGCAGACATAACTAAAGAACTCATCCTGCTGGCTGCTCTCAAAAAGTCTCAATAGAGACTCTCTCCTGTCTTCAGAAACAGGACTCCTCAAGCCAAATGAATCCTCTTCTTTTTTTCCCCAAATTTTAAGCTTCCCTCATTTTCCTCTTGTAGTATATCTTCATCTTGGTCCTTAGCTAAAGAGCATCCCTTTAAAGAGCTCTTCTTCATGATCACTCTTACAGAGAGCCCTGCTGTCTGCAGGGATTTAGCTTGGATTTTCCTTACTCCCCTGCCTGGGCTCCCCGTCCCAGCTCAAGGGCAGGATGAAAATTCCATCGTTTTGGAGCCATTTTTTTGAGTGCTTTTTGTCTCCACTCTCAAGTTCCAGCTTCTGAGGTGGCATTTCCAACAGCTGGAACCTGCACAGTTCGATGGGCAATGATCTTGCTTTCAGCTTCTGCTGAGCCCAAAAGTCTTCTCGTGGGAGAGCATTGGTGAAATTTCTCCAGAGCACAAAGTTCCACGATCAATAATGGTGAGTCAGCAATCCATCCTTGCCAGTTTCACAATTTCAAGCTTTTCATAGACTCCTGTAAATATTGTTACATTTATTAACCTCAAACTATGCATTAAATACTGTGATTGTAAGCTTTGACCAGGAACTTTTAAAAAAAAGAGAGCATTGCCAATGTTTATATATGAAGTGTGTGTGCACAAGACAGCTCTATTGGTGTTAATGTCATATTTAGTTGGTCATTTAGTGTAAGCATTTTCTGGTTCAGTGCCAAGCTCCCAAGCATCCTTGTTATTTCTATAGTGTTATTTCTCTATTTTTAAATTATACAGGCCTACACTTTTAAACTTCTTTCACTCTCCAATAACTGGTGGAAGCACCATGCAGCAGAGCATTGCTTATAATGAATTAGAAACTACACCTGCATCTTCTTTTCCCCATACATTGCTCAATTTCACAATTCTCACTTCCACTGGTTGTGCCTCTGCAGTCCATAGATATAATATATTGCTCAAGAACGGACCCGATATTAGAGTTTGGCTACTTTCCCTCAGATTTCTAGGGTATTTTATAGTTATTCGTATTATCATGAAGCAGAAAATAATTACATGTAAGATACTTTATCATTTAGGTCTTAAACCTGGTTTCAGTTAAATCATTAGTAGAAGTTCCACTGCTTTCAGTGAGAAAATGATCAGGGCTTATGTGGCATAAGGGCTCGAATTTGTGGTTTCTTGAATATTGCATGTATTTTTGTTCTTTACAGTAAGTCAATATATTGCTCCCTTTTTTGTTGCTGTTGGCACACCTGGAAAGTAAAGAAATGGAACCTGGTAACTTATTTTCATCCAAATAATCTACTGCACCTCTTTAACAATAACCTTTTACCATTTCTAAGAACAGTTGCAAAATGCTAAAGTACACAGCAGACTCTGAAAACAGGAAGGCAGAAAATGTTTTGCTTTGGAGGAATACTAATGAATTCCAAAGTCTTAATGATCTGTACAAATTACATTTAGCTATCTGTGCCTAAAAAGGAGAGCTCTCTTACAGAATCCACAAGGAGTTAATTCTTCTAAAATATTTCCAGCAAAACCTTTGTCATATAAAGATGTTTCATGTATAGAAAATGTTAGTGATAAGGTTTCAGTAATGTTGAATTACATAAAAGTTTAATACATTTCAAAAAAGTGGTTAAGACACATTGAAAGCATAAGCACCAGCAGCTTGCAGAAAACATGACAGAATGTTCAGCTTACTGAATTAAAGGTCCCAATTTCACCCAGCTTGACTGGCTGGCTATATAATTAGTGCTTCCTATATAATTAATGAAGAAATAGCTTTCTTTCAGTGCGGATCCATGGCAAATACTTCATATAAGTGCTTGAATTGCCCTGTGGTAGAACCTCTTTGTCTTCACTCTAAAGAAACTGCGTGCACCAAGTTTGGTTAAAAATACTCTCTTGTGTTTCCTAAGGGCTCAGATCCCTGGAAGTGTAACTTTGATCTTAAAACCACTGAAAGTGTGTTTGCACGTTCTTCCTTGGCAGGTTGTTGTTTTTTTTTTAAACAGGACTGCAGCTTTACCAGAGGATTCTGAGAACTATTTCAGAACAATTGAGTTATTTAACAAAAAGATATACCTATTTTATGAACCTTTAATTTAAGTCATCAAGTATTGTTGCCAATGTCATTGGTAAGGCAAATACTGGTGTTATCAGCTGGTAGGAATTCTAGAAAAGATTTTTATGGGGCTTCTTCTTTTTCTGCTTCTTCATTATTGTTGTTACTAATTCCAGCTTTTCCCATGAAGAAAGTGAAACGGGATGATCTTGCCTTCTCTTCATATCATTACAATTTTTTGCTACAAAATTCTTCTTAGTGCTTCTTTATTTTTGTAATGTAGTGATTGGTGTAACAGTTTATTTATCTTTTGATTCTTAGACTTCCTTTTGGAGAAGAGAGCGGGAAGGTATGATGACGAGGGAAGGAAAGCAGACAGAAAATGAAGGATGAAAATTCTCTCAGAACCCACTTTGGTATTTAGTAGTGTGAGGGTGGCTGCGAAGCAGAGCACAGCACACTGGCACTTCAGATGTCATGCCAAAAGTTACATTAAGTTACAACATTACTGACTGAAAACACATCTGCTTTATTTCAGTGCAGTTGGATAAATGATTGTCTCCTCTCTCAGCTCGCTCTGATGGGGGTGCTTCAGTTTGTGGGTCTCAAATGTAACAGTAACACTAGTTATTTTTACCCCTACTTCATATTTTTAAAAGATATGTCAGACCAAACATAGTATTCAAAATATGTGTAAAATATGTGCACTAAGTTTTACTGATAGGGAAACCTTGTAACTATAAATAACAGCATGGGCAAATGATCAAAGCTTTATTAGATCTCTTTTTCAAGAAATAATTTGAAGTAATAGGTGGTAAATGCAGTAGAAATCTGTGCTGTGCTGAGAAACACAGCTACAGAGAGTCATGAATCTGATTGTATTCTCATAAAGTTGCTAAATATTGCAGAAGTATATATATGTGTTCTCTTCTTATCTATCTTTTTTTTTGTTAAACATTTTGATTTGTCACTCAAGAAGAGAAAGAGAATATTTTGGAAGAATGCCAAACTACAGTTTAAAAGAAAATAGACAAAAACCCAGCCAAGTGCCCAGCTATTAGGTTCTCCTTCTCTGTTCTGAGTCTGGGATTGGGAGACTTTGTCTTTGCTTCAAAATTGGTTTTGTTCTTTGCTACAGACTTTGTTCTTCTGGTTTTATTCCTGCATGGAGCTGTCTCCTTCAGCCAAAAAACCTATCAAAATTTCTTGCCTGTGGTTATCCTATAAATTATGTGGCAGTATTGGAGGGAAAATGAACCAAAACCTGTACAAACTCTTCTCTTCCTTTTGTTGCAGAATATCCTCTTCCTTCTGGCTTAGAAAAACCCCATGCCCGAGGCATTACCATGGCATGTCTCATGTCTCACAGCAAAAAGTGTTAGTTTTGTGATTTGTTAGATTTGTTAGATTCAGAAAAAGACAGCAACATTTCTTGAGGATAGCTCCCCAGATTTAACTGGTTTCCTGAATGAATATCAGCAGATACGAAACTGGTGATTATGAAAGGAATGACCAGCTGGCTTTTTGTCCGTGGACATCTCCAGGTTGGCTGCAGGAGTGAAGGCCCAAAAGGGCCAGATGTTTTCCATCATGGCACACTCCCAAACTGCTGCTCTTGTGCCTGAACAAACCCACACATCAAGCAGTAATCGTGCCTTGATTTCTGTTCTAATGCACATTGCAGCATGAAATAAGTTGCATTCCATCTTGTTGACACAGCATGGTTCAGCTGCTGGTGTGGCAAGTTGTTCCTTCGCTGAAGCTGAACTAAGAAATGCCTGGCTTTGTCAGACAGATTATCTTATTACTGTTTTCTTGGCAGTTCCTCACAATGGCACTTGTATGGCACCATGAGAAAGTGAAAATCCAGAGCACTGAAAGTACATTAACAAAACAAATCGCAAACACAGATACTCTTCCAAAAAGTTGTTCTGGGACAGAATTCAGGGACAATATAATCTGTTCAGTAACAGAGGGTTAACTTCATGTGATTACATTCAACTTCCCCAGAATCAGAAGAAACAGAAGAACTGTCACAGGTCAGTTACACTCCATGGACAGTGTGAAAAGGACTCTCTACAGACATCCTCCTCAAACATCCTCCTTATCCATGTTTTTACTTATGTGTACTTTCTTGTCTAACTTGGGTTGACTGACTTGGCTTTCTGAATACCCTGTAGCTAAAACGGGTGGGAGCAATCAACCCACTTGGCTAGTTTGGCTACCTTTCTTTTTCTGCTTTTGACACCAAAATTCAGTGTTCCTTTTCATATATCAACTCAGCTTCAAGACGAGGGCCACAGAATACTCTGTGTCTGTTAAACATATGTAGCCTAAGAGTTTAGACACTTTCAGAAGATCAAAACTATAATTTGATCCTCCTCAGGCTAAAGAAGCACTGAGATTTTTATTTTCTGGCCAAACTCTCCAGCTGTTCCCTACACTGCATTGTAAAAAATGTCTATTTCTGCTTCTACTTTTTGAATAAATGGGTGGGGGTTTTTGTGCAAAGTGAAATACATCCTGTGCATTATGAGTCTCAAGTACTGTTAGTCTGATTCATTGAGGAACTTGGATCTAGAACTTAGGGACAGGAATGCTTTATGAGTCCCAAATAAAGCAGAAGTGAATACCAAAATCCATCTCCTCTAGCCAAATTATGGGCAAGTGTTGCAACATGTATTGGCAGAATATTAAAAAATATGTATGGAAAACACAATGGGTTTTTTCCTTGTATTCTTATCGTTATTCTGGGTTTTATGAATTGGTCACTTGCTGTTAGCTTTTATCTGTATTTTCATGGTTTTAATTTATTGAAGAGAAGCATTTGGGGTAACCATTCGACCTTTTTATGGATTAATAAATTTCTGCTGCACTATTGCAGTTTTATCTAAGGTAATGATAAGATGGAGGTAAAGAACCTTTACACTTGTGGATCTTATACAAGTCCATATAATTGTCTTCTGCAAAGTACATCAGAGAGAGGCTCAAAACCTTGGAGTCCTGTAAACAGTATGCACTACAAATCACTGTTTCCTAGACCATGCAAGAGAGGTGCAGAATAACTCGAACATGAAGGGGAAATTTATGAGTATTGGTTTTCTTCTCTTGCTGGTGTTTAGAACTGAATCTTTACAATGGTAACGTTCTAAGAAAGTGGCCATACCTGTGAGGACTGGGTTTTTTTACTGTAATGACAAAATGTATTGCTAATTGGGCTAGAAAGTAGCTGATACTTCTATTGGAGTAATTGGAAACAGGCTCTGGCACCTGAGACTCTTGGATTTACCAGTACCTGGAGAAATGGTCTCCGTTTTCTGTTTGCATAGCCCTTCTTTCATTGCTGTTGGTGTGAGGGTAAGAAATTTTCGGTGAGGATAGAAATAAATCAAGGTCTAGTACAGCCCATTCCTGTATAAAATTAAAAAAAAAAAAAATTAAGGCAAGTAGAGGTCACTTCAAGCATGGAGAGTGTTGAAGTCTGGGGTGGGATCTCATATCTCAGAGAACTCAAGAAATTGGAGGGGATCGCAGTTCAGGGTATGGTGAGAAAGTGAAAGAACCCCTTTAGAGAGCCCTTAACCTCTGTTGAAGCATTTCAACCCATCTGCTGTGCAATCTTCTCGATGCTCATCACTCTTCAAAAGTACCTTTCCTCCCCCATTCCCCCACCCACATTCCACCACCTGCTCCCGTGTCTTCTCTTAAAGGCTGCAGAAGTCTGATGCAATTGAATCCAAGTGGTGCAGAAGTTCCAGGCCGAGTAGTGTACACACACGGATCAGATTTCTGGATCACGGCCTAAGGCTGAAACTGTAGCCAAATATTTCCTGTTTTACGTGAGACCCCACAGCACATAGCTGTGTCCTGGAACAGTGCATTAACTTGGCAATGTTGCAAGTCATGTTTCTCTTTAAAACTAATTTTGTTCTATGAAATATCCATTGGAACTGGTACTAGCTTTTGAGTGGTTGATTGATTGCAGTAGAGAGGACTGATGGTAATCCTGTTTGGCTCTGTGTTCTTCATTTTACTTCAGGAAAAATGTAAGAGAGACTCTACACGTTCCGTTACCAGTATTGTTCAGCTGGTGTTTCTGTGTTGGTGAACTTTGAACAATCCAGAAATGCCTTATTCCATTTTAGTATTTACAGCAAGTGAACTGCTCGCACTGGGATTCAAAAAAATTTCCTGAATTTGTGTAAAACAGCTCAAGAAATTTGGAGTGCTAAGGACACTGAAGGAATCCTTACTGCGTTGAAGAACTGACTATATAAGAGCTTTTCATTATGTGCAGTGGTTTCAAACTACCTTTAGACCTAGGAGATTTTTTATCTTAGCCTGTGTATTTTAATTTGTTCTATAAAATTGTTTTGCACCAAAGCAACATCTGTCTTCTGCTTGATCTACTATAGCCATTGAAGAAATCACTTTGCACATTAAGTTATTTGGGCCATTATAGCCCGGAATTTCTTTTTCTCTATGAAACTCTGGAAAAAGAATTATGGGCTTTCTAGGTAGGGGAAAAATAGGATGTAGGACAACAATGAGGCAGGTCCAGTTTCTGCTGCACTCTTCTGTTGTCCTTGTGCTTGGTCATATTAGGTGGGTGGGGCTGCTGAGAGAGGAGTTCAGACTTTGAAGATAATGACCACTGAAGCCAATCACTCTGAAAGGCTTTTCTAATCCAGTACAGCCAAATTTATGCAGTGACCTAGTGAGGTCATTTTAATATGAAGAGAAAGACTGATTAGAGAAGCGAAGGAGATGAAAATGAAAGACAAGCAAGCCATAGCCATTTGCAATTTTGTAACCTTTTCCCTTAAATAACCTTACAGGAAGTTTTTCATCTAAGTGTGGTTACTAGTTTTACATCTAAGTGTGGCTCACCCTCATGAGAGAAGGAAATCAGTAGCCAGCTGGCTCATCAAAAAAGCCAGATTATGTAAATTTCGAGAAGCTTTCCCCAGATATCTTGCACTGGAAATATATTTGGACTTGTAAAGATCTCCATAATTACCTAAAATCCCCCAAACAATTGGTGTTAGTTTGTCAGTTGCAAAGGATTGGCCTTATGTTCCCTTTCTATGTAAAAATCTGTGCTAATGCTACTGCCATTAGTGTTTTACTGCTCTTTGTTTTGTTACATCACCCACTGTGTGTGAATTCCACCAGCCTTGGCATTTAATCAAAAAGCCTGTGTCTCTGTAACACTCTGAGAACTGATGGAATACAGTCGGGAAAGACCACGTTACTTAATTTTTGAGAACAGATTTATTATTTTTTTTCAAATGAAGCACTGAAATGAAGCAATCCACACACAGTTATTTTGGTATTGGTTCTGTCAGGGAAGTGACACAACATTTATTTCTAAACTAAAGTGAATTTTCTGGTTTAATATTTGCTTTCATTGAAATGAAAATTATTTTAGGGGAAAAACAGGATTTAAGGAATGATTAAAACCAAAAAGATAAGTTAATTTAACAATAGAATTATCTTCTTTAAATTGGGAAAGACATATATGAAGAATAATCAGTATTCTGCAAACTTTAAATTGTTAAGCAATATAAACTGGGCTAAATATAGCAAAATATAATCTTGTATTAGTCAGGATTAATCCCATTGAGACTCATTACATGCATAATTCTCATTACACACATAATGGCTAAGAGTTTTTCCTATCATATTATTCAAACAATTTAACTGCAGAGAAGTTGCAAACTTTGTAGGGTTTAAAATTTTGTTTATATAATCATATAATAAAAATTAGTTATCAAAGGAGCTCAGAAAACTTTCCAACTGTTTGGCTAGAATTAAAACTGGGGGCACTTAAACACTTTCGGTACAAATTTAGTGTTTTAGGGTTATCAGCCCAACCTTATGAGCTGAGATAGCTTCTTCTTAGTGGAACAAACTTTCCTGATCTTTTCCCACTTGAAAAAGGGGAAAAGGAAATACCCCAGAAACTAGAAAGGAAGGCTGTAGATGTGAGCATTTCTTCCTAAAGTTCCCAGTCTGGCATCTAAACAAACCCAAAGAAGCTTAATTCCAGGAACAGCAAATACCTGCAAACTCTTTTTGAATCGAAAGCTGCAGAATTAATACATTTGCACTCTCAAACAAAATGCTTAGTTCACCCCAATCATAGCAGGTAGTAATGCCTGGTTTGTTTATGGAATCAAAACTCTATGGTTTTGGACCCTGGTTAAGTCAGACTTCAAATTGTGCTTGAGTTAAAATCAGATTTGGATCACCACCCTTTCAGGAATGCACATCTTTAAATGGATTTCAGATTCCTGTGGCTAGATTCCCCAGACTCAATGAGCTGCCCTTGGCAAAGGACTTGAAAATGGAAAAGGAAGTGAGAGTTTTAAAGCTTTTGTGGCTCCCTGCTCTCCGAGCTGGCTGAAGCCAACCCAGTTCCAAGTCAGTGTGCTCAGATCCCCCGACCTCCAGGAACTGCTCTGGCAGTCAGCAGCTGATGCAGGCAAAAAGGCAAGAGCTCCTTGCTTTTCCATGGGAAAAAGGGGCACGAGAGGAAGACCTGAGCTGGGATACTGGCTGTCTGCCTAAAAGTTAGCTTTTTCTAGAAAGGAAAAAACATTAAGAATCTTCTTGTATTCAGAGAGTGGATTAATACCACCATGAGGAAAAAGATCTTGCTGTAAACTGGACACAATTTTGTGTCAGGTTTATGATGAAATTTGAAGGGGCAGAGGATCAGCTGGAGGATTTGGAAAGGAGCAGATCAGGTGTGAGGATGATGGACATTGATTAAAATTGATGGTAGTGCTATAGGAGGCTGGTGTATTTGACAGCAATATATGGTGCTTATAACTTAATCGGCAGAGACCTACAGCTCATGTTTGACAAATAAATGCTAGATTATGTACGTGATTTTGAATGCCTTGGTTTCTAGGATCAACTAAGAGGACAGATGCTTAAATGTAGAATACAAAGGCTCTGTAAGTTAATGAAAGATTTCCTTTAAAAATGACTATACTGTCCATAGTCTGAACCTACGAGCAGCAAGGCCCCCAGGGTCTAAAGTTTGAAAAATAAAGTGGCATCACATTGAAAAATCTCACCCTACCTACCTCAGTACCTCTGTTTATAAAGTAAATGTCTTTACATAGTTATATACTTTCCTATAGGTTGTATAAACTTTCAGTTGTATTTGAAGATACTTAGAACGTATTTTTAGTTTTCTTCTGCACTTATCTGAAGTAAGTGGCCACTACATACAGGTGTTCTTAACCTCTGCCTACTGAGCTGACAAAAATTGTGTAGTCTACTGTGTGCCAACTGTAACCAACACATCAGTGCAGTGTTTATTGTCCAAACTTAGGTCTAGAATCTTAAAATGAATCCTAAAACCCTTTTGTCTGAAGAGAGAAAAAGGACTAAGACACAGCCTAATAGACCACCCACTGATTTATAGAGACTGAAACAAACACATGAATGCTTTTCAGTGGAAATCAGTATACGCATTGACATAGACGTTTCTAAATATTTTGGTACATATATCTCCATAGAAGTAAAAAGAAAAAAAAAAGTAAGTAATAATGTTAGAATTTAATTGTAAAAAAAAATGAATGAGCTGGTCAGAGACAGAACTATTCCTCTATCCTTCACAGGCAGAATATAGACACAGAAAAACAATCTTGAAGCAAACAAAGCAGCTTGTCACATTCATAGCCACCCTCACACATTTTTCCTTTAAATTTGATCTATTCCTGGGGTTTTAAAAGGTTTGAACCATGATTTGAAAACACAGAAGAGTCAATAACTAAGTAAATGTCTTCTTGTGGTGGATGTAATTTTTCTTGAAGGTTAAAGTCCAAAGCACTATGATTTGTAAGTTATATTCCTCCCTACTTTTGATATGCTTCTTATTTATTAGCTGGATTTTCAACAGCAATCACTGAGGGATTTTCAAAATGGAATTTTGAGCACATAGACCTAGAAATACAACTTCTCTTTAAAAACATCCTTTAAAATATTTTTTTCCCCTAAATTTAGAATGTCAGGTTCCTACATTTCATTCTTCAGAGAAGAAGGGTTAACCAAATGTTGCAGACAGACCATTACGAAATGTTTTCCTCTCTCCAGAAGGATGATTTTTTTGCACCATGCAGTGCCTTGTGCAATGTTCCGTTGCAATGCAAACTTATAGATTTCTGTGGCTATGGGGCCTCTCATTGAGTGGGAGGTCATGAAAATTCTTCTTTGCTCTCTGATGATTTTGTCAAGCAGGATCCGTTCTGCCAAAACTGAAATGGCCCCTGCTCAAGCTTTCCCACAAATCAAAAAGCAAATGGAGGGTTTTTTTACATATTTCTGTTGTATAGTAGTTATTTTCCTTCTGAATTATGCATTTTTTTTTCCTCTTTGATCATTATGTGTTTCAGCTCACGTCCTCCTGTACATTGATCTCAGTTTATTCCAGTTCAGCTGCCATCTGCAACATGTTTAGCTTTTACATGCATCTTTTTCCTACCTGGTAGTAGGAAAATCAGGTCATAGAGAGGGAACTACAGGCTTTGAGGCTCTGGCCAGAGCAGCACAAGTGGCAGAGTCATCACCTGGTGGAGATAAAGGGAGCTGAGTGCCCAGAGTGGCTGTGGCTTCATAGCTTGGAGTGTGAGCTGATCCTCCCTCAAACGGCACACAGGAAAATGCCAGTGTGAATTACTTCTTTCCAAAACGTGCTTAGGTCCCATTAACATCTCTCAACACTAACTTGTTAAAACAAAGTTGATTTTATCAGGGAAAGGATCACAAAGCCTCTCAAACCACAACTTTTTTTTGTGCTCCTTTAATATCGAGTTTACTAAAGCCATTTTACCAAATGGAACTTTTAAAATAGACTTGTCAACTGTTTATGCCAACATTGACTCTAAAATTAATTTTCATAATTGAAATAATTATTCATTTATTCATTTATTCATATATTTATTTATTCATAATTACCTTTAATCATAGGCAAAAAGTTACACAGTGTCACTTTATTAATCTGACTATAACTTTGATTCTTTGTTCTCTGCTATTTTTTTCCCACTATGGTACAGAAAAAAAAATCTCAAAAGAAATTGGGAATTATGGAAACAGCACTGCAAAAACAGAGGGCTTTGCAAGTCTGATTTGACTATATATAATATAAATTCATTCTCTCCATGTTCAAACCCCTCAGTGGAGTTTGAGCTCTACCAGCATAAATCAGCATTGTTCTGCTGGTTTCGTCAGAGCCACATTGGCTTATTGCCATCGAACCTCACATCTGAGAAAGTTTAGATAAATAGGTAATATAAGTCACTTAGGTTCTTCAAGAGTTTTGCTGTAAACTGATGGACACCTTTCATTCCTGCTTCAGACTTTGCTTATTACTGAAATTCAAAACAAGGGCAGCATAGTTGGATAAAATGTTCAAGTCACATCCCGAACTGCATTTTACAGGGATGCATGATGCATAGCCTACAGTATTCCTGCCTTAATCTAGGTACTTACTTTACTTCCTAGATCATGAAAGATCTTGAAAATCCTTCACTGAAAAAGGAAGGATGTTGCATTTATTTTATGACTTGCAGTTTTAATGCGGACCTTGGAGACTCATTAACAGAAATTAATTTATCAGTTGTAGAAATTTCCTTGTCATTTCAGTCCGATTAGAAAAGAATCTAGTATCAAAGTAGGTCTATGAATATGTATTTTTCCAAGGGTTCTGTAGCCATTTATAAATGGTTTTAGAAGGATCTCTCATACAAACTCCAGTCTGTAATTCAGCTTGGTGGTGGTTTCTACTATTATTCAATATTTTGAGCGTAAACACAAATGTTTCACTCCATTTTGTTTGTTTTAATTTTTTTTAATATGAAAGACTTTCTTAAATCTGACTTACATTTCCAGTTAGTAAAATTAGATATTTATTGGCTTGAATGAATTAATGGCTACTTTATTTTCTGAATTAAGTGCAATCAAATAAACAATCCAGGCTTCTCATGTATTAGATATAAAAACCACCATCACTCCAGTTTGAAAAATCATGTGAGTAAAATATTGGATTAATGGGATCAAAGTAGCTTAAATTTTAGTAGAAAGTAGCAAATTTTCTGGTTTGTGTGGGTTTAAATAATACATCTGATACAATTATCGATGGTGGTACTCTGCTATATTGTGTTCCTACAAACAGCAAGTACAAAACTCACATGTCGAGTGTCATATTTCTCGATGGTTTTACCCTTAACAAAGCTGACAGGATATATAACTTTCCTAGGTGCTAATCCTAAAATCATGAGGCAAGCATCCATTCCTCTCCTTGGTTTCATCGAAATCATGTATTTGAAGTTCTTAAACAGAGACAGCATACAAAAATGTACACACACTTTGAAAACCTGGCCCAAGCTATTCTATTTTTGTGTCTTTGCCAAAGAATGCTAACTATTTTCAAAGACTATTTACAAGTTAGAGGAAGTTCCCACCAGATTGAGAAACGCTTTAAGAAAAGTTAAAACCTGGCCCAAATTACTCCGCAGCGCAAAATCTTTTTAATCTGCACGTACAGTCCTTGCATCTATAAAAGGAGTTATTTTTTTGATAAGGAAACCAAATGCATTGAGCCTACATAGCAGCATGTCTTTGTCAAAGGCTGCTGTTGGAGTCCCTGTGGTTGGTAATGTAAACAAAGTGCTGTAGGTCTGTTTTGATGAAAGATTGGTCAAATAACTATCCTTCTGCTGGATAGTGGGAAATGCTTTGGAGAGCAGTTGTAAAGATTCTGGTATCGTTTTACTGTGACCTGAGAAATGAAACTGGCTAAATAAACATCAACTAAATTTGACCTACCTTTAAAAATCAGCAAAAAGTTACACAGTGTCACTTTATTAATCTGACTATAACTTTGATTCTTTGTTCTCTGCTATTTTTTTCCCACTATGGTACAGAAAAAAAAAAAATCACTGTGATTCATAAAACAAGTTGAAAAAATAAACTGGAGATATGTTTTTGTAACTTCATGAGTGCTTGAAACTCTACTAATTTAGAAGATTCATCTTCATCCCCATAGGACTATTTATAGTAAGGATGTTAAATATATCTTGACTGTATGACAAACGAGCAAAAAGCGTAATTCCAAAGATGAACAAATGAACAAGATGAATAAATTGCATACTGTAGCCACCAAAAGAGGAATTACTTCTACTTACATCTGATAAATAAAATTTAACTATGGTTGGATGTACAAGAAGCATAAACACAAGCTATGTGTATCTATTTATCTATCTGTTTAAAGACTGGATTGGGAAAGTATGAATCACATTTTTTTACTAAAATTGATAAAATGAAGAAATATAAATTCTTGGGCCATCCATGGGGATAAGGAGCACGAGCTACTCAGAGACTGAAGTTTTCTTCTAAGGTACCTTGATTTGAACACTTTGAAACCAAAGCATTCACATTTATTCTCCCATCTGTCTGAGCCCATCTCTTGTTTCATCCTTTGGTTTGATATTGACAAATGAAACCCTATGGTGAAACCTTATGATGATAAGAAGCATCTATAACTATTCAAGGGGACTTTTTCCCAGAGCCATCATTAAATGAAATCTAACTCTTGCAAAATTGTTATGTCACAAGACTTTCTAAAAATTAAAAACTTTAAGATGGTTGGTATGAAAATTCTGTTCTTTCTCTCACCACTCTCATTAATAAATTCACCATGTCAGAGCTCAAAAGATGTACTGAATCAATCACTTTATTTTTTCATCTTCTTGCTTTTGTTCGATGGTTCAATTGCCATCATTTGATGTAAATGGCAGAGGGCTTCCCCTGCTTTTTAAAGTTTTTTGAATAATAATTTTATTCCATTGGGATTCTGTGTTCAGCATTGATCTTAGCTGAGGGAAAATACTGAATTCCAAACCAATACAAAATCAGGCTTGCAAATTAGTGAATAAGCAGTGGAAATATATTTATAGTATATACAAGAGCTCTGGAAAAAGTTCTGTTTCAGGAAAGTACACTTTTTTGAGAAAACTACTAATTTTTACTATTACGTATTGTGTACTTAATATGTATTATATATATTTCTACTAAAAATTAATAACTTTTTAATTAACATTGAGCAGCAATACTTACAACCTAGGAGTGTTGTTTTCTTTATTTCTCAAGCTGTGCAAAATTCAAACAGTAGAAGACTTTCAATGTAAGTCTAAAATATAATATGTTTTATTTTATAAACAAGTATATTGACATGGCTCCCATGATTCATATTTTTAATGGTTTTTTAGGAAAATGTCTGATTTACAATTCTCTTTGTGTCAGTGTAGTTATACTGCTGTAACTTGGGGCACAAGGTCTTCAGGTGGTGCCCTCTCTACTGGACTTAGAACAAAATTTTGCAGCTGAGCTGGAACAATCCCTGCTTCCTGTTCTCCTCTAGAAACACCCTGTAGGTCTTTAATATCTTTATCTCTCTGGCAGTCCAAAGAGGCCCTGCTCTCTGACACCAGTCTAATCACTGGTAATCATTCTCCATCACAAATCAAGATGTGTTGATGCCATAATGATTTTTTTGCCTTTTCTTTTATACCTCTTTTGTATGCCTTTGTGGCCTTTTGTATTCTTGGTGTTTCTTTCAGCCTACATTCCTAGACTTAGTATTTTGTTGAGTTAGGAGACTGAACATCTGAGAAGCCTCAGACACCAAGGTCCTCTCTGGAACACATTTTGTAAACTCAAAGATGGGTCTGGCCAGGGGAGGTTTCCTCAGGGAGGGGGGTCCACTTAGCCTATTCATTGAGGAATCTTTGATAGATGTGCTAATTTGTAAGACCTATAATTCTATACCNAGTGTAATGGAGCCTTTTCAATCTGAAAGAAGATGACTCTTGCAATGGCAGCATTCTAAAAAGATTGTGTCAGCAGGTCACCTGTATTTATCTGGGCAGTCACTCCAGAGTGAATCATCTGCACATACAAGTACCTGTGTATCTCTGTGTACATATCTGGAAGGAAATCATCCTATTACTGACATTAGTGGAATATTTGTATTTTTCATATCCTGCCTTATTTTCCTGAACTCTGTGGCAAAGCTGAATTGAAGTAAAACACTTGTCATGTTGCCACCTTGGCTCACTGTGTAACTCGTCTTTGTGGAAGTCACAAGCAAGATCTGCTTATGCAAGATCTGATTCCTGCGCTTGCAATTCCCACCTTGCAGTGAGATAATGTTCCCAGCCTGTCACTATTCAAACATAACCACCTCAGGGCCATTTCCCCCCTATTACAGCACATAATGGAGATTACTTACTGCAAGCTGCTGTCTCAAAGTCATTATTCTTTCTCTACACTAAAGAAAGCATTTGTTTAAAAACTGCTTTCCCCACTCAAAACATCTTCCACTGACCTGGAGAGCAAAAAGCACAGAAAATCACGTACTTGAAGCACAAAAAAATGGTGAAAATGACAATCTAGAACACAAGAAATAACAAGTGCTGTCTTACTTTCTTACACTACTAATTTATTCTTTGATAGTTACTAGAAGCTTTGCCTAAAAACATGACTGGAAGCCCTATATGGCCATTTGCAAAATTAACTATACCTGCCTTTGCCTGATTCTAGGAATTATGGAGTATATTTCTTAATAAACTCTATGTCATGCAAATGTAGAGCTATCATTGGTGGGGGTAGGATTGAAGGATGCTTTTTTTAAAGAGGCATTCTACTGTAGTAGGAATTCCTTTTAGACTCAGAAAGTCCATTTTCTGAAAAGCATCAGAAATCTACAGATATTATGACTCTATCTATCACCATAAATCTACAGATTTATGACTCTTCATAATTAAACACAATTTGCCAATGCAACAACATACAACTGCAGCATAAATCCAATTCCAACTTTAAATGTATTTGCTCTCTCAAAATTAATCCATTTTGTTCAGATGCTCAGGAGGTTATATTCTTGTCTTCCTCATGAGAGAGACACTAAGACCAGGTCAAACTCCAGTATTTTAACTAAATAAGACTCTAAGTAATATTTGGGGGTTTGTATCTATCTGTCAGTAAGGAGAGTGAGGTTTAGCTGAATTGCATTGTGTGTTCCTATCCCATCAGAGCTTGAATCCCTGTCAACAGTAAATTCCACATCTAAGGAGTATTTTGAACCACATTCAAGAGGCAAGAAAACCAGACTACAATAAGCAACATACAGACTGCATTGAGAGCCATTTTTAACATATGAAAGCTCCAATAAATATCAGAACTCTCCTGGGTACTTGGAAACTCGCTGTTAACTTTAGGTTAAGGAATTCAATCTTCTTCAAGAGTCATTAGACATACCAACAACAACCATATCAACCCCATCCTCTCGTCTAGTTGGATTAATTCTTGGAATTCCCCCAAGCAGCAAGAGAAAACAGCACAGTGATTCTTCTACACTTTTACATTTGCAACGATTTTACTTACATTGTCCTCTGAAATGTACATTTCCAAATTCAAAGATATGCATTCTGTACTCTTAATGTTCTCATGACAGTTATCATAAACAGAAAGCATGAGGAATAATTTTCCTTTATTCACACAAAGCTGACATGCAGCAATCATTGCCAAATGATGAGCAATAGTTAATGTGACATCAACTAGTGTTTTAAAAATATTCACTTCTGGATTCTTATACCAGGATGCTATCTTATTTGCAGTTGCTCTATTCTCTGCTTGCTACCCAGATGATGAATATCTTGAGCTGGGATTTTATCTAATTTCTTTTACTCAAAATAATTTTTTTAAAAAATAGAAAATAGTATGTTAGACTTCCCATTATAAACTAGAGTTCCTGAAGCATGAAGGGATTTTATTTGTAAAGTTCAATCATATACTTTTATCAAATACAAACTATAATAATGGAATGTTCCCATAAATGTCAGCACTTTATCATCCTTAACACTCAAAATCCCTTAAAGAAAAAATAAAATGAAGAACACAAAGACAAATGTTGAGCTTAGCGAGATGTGAATTTACAGTTAGCATTTTATGGACCACATACCATTTGAACAGAACAGTAGAGAAAACATTTTAAGATATTTTTATTTAAACGAAATAAAATATTTATGCAGCCAAATTTCTGTGGAATACAACGACAAGCATTCATCAAGTCCTGTTGCCTGTTTTCCTCAGCTCAGTATTATGGTAAGTAAATCTCTGTGAGTCATAGAGCAGGAGCTTTATACATGTTTAGTTTTGTGGGTGGATCCTCACACTGATGTGGACTTGCCAGAGGCAGCTGTCTGTGTAACCTGTGGAGTAATCACTGATAATAAACCCACAATGTTCCTTACATGCCTTGCTGGGCAGAACCTAAATATCATCACTGCAGTACAGAGGTCTCCTTCTTCAAAACTTAAGAAGTTTTTTTAGAAATAATCTCGTAGTACTGAAGAACTGCAGTTTAAGGTACAGAAAACTGATTACAGATATGTTTTTACCTGTAGGCAAAGGTCAGGTATCCAACCTGCCTCTTCTAGCCCACTCCAATCTCAGACTTTTCACAAGCACTTATCTGTATTTGGTGTTTTAAAATACATGATTTAACGGTGGTCTGAATGTTAGTTGGGATATTAGTGAGTCAAAACTCTGCTCAGATGCCATTTGCACTGTAGAACATCAACTGCTTTAGCCTGGGTGAGCATTTACCAGCTGCAAAGATAGTCTATGTAAATGACATGTATTTTTTCAGATTTAATACAGCCTGGATCAGGGAATACTGGCTTCTATTAGGTTACAGAGGTTTATCTCATATTATTTATTAATATATTACTAAATGCATTCTCAGATTCTTCCTGATTGTTTGTTTTCTTCTATTTTTTTTCCTTCAGTTCTTCTTCCTCTGTGTTATCTCCACCATTAAAAGTCAATTTCCTGTATTTTCTCTTATCTGCTACTAATGCAAATCTCTTTTCCTCTTACCCATCTTGTATTTCCTTTTCTGTTTTCCTTGTTCTTAGATTTCAAAGTTCTTTCTTCTTTTGCTTATTATTTCAAGTTTTTTCTTTTTTAAAGTCTTTGTCCACCTTCTCCATATCTCTGCTATGAACCCCTGATGCGATTCAGAAGGGATAATGAGATTATTGCAATTGTTGAGCTGCCTTTTCTTCCCATCCATGCCCACTTTACCCTTTATTTAGTGTGAGCAGGTGGCACTTACTCAATAAATCATAGGAGAGAATCTGCAGAATGGCTGTCAGGGTGCACACAGAAAACTGTTGTCAGGTCTTGGCAGTGTGCTGAATATATATGCAGTCAACAGTAACCAATACAAAGGCACTTTAGAAAAAAAAAAAAAAGCCTCACCCCAAAATCCCAAAGGTAGGCAAAGCAGTGTTCTTGGGTTCCAGTGCTTTTTTTAAGTGTCAAAACTTCACTGTCAGTAATGAATCCCAGGTTAACACCAGCTCCAGCCTGAGGTTTGCTCCACTGAGATTTTGCTCCTTTGCTCCGTGCAGAGTGTGGTGAGCACAGCTCCCTTCTCAGCCCTCAACATTTGCTCCACAGATGGGCTCTGACTGTGCAGGAGGTCCAGCCAAAAGAGAGAACTTCTCAGAAGGGCACTGAGCTGCACAGAGCTCCGTGGTTTTCTGCTTCCAGGCAGCTGCTTTAGAAAGAGCTTAGGTTTTTCTTCTTGACAGCACAGAGCTCTGAATAAAGCGAGGAAGCCGGGGTGCACTTTAATGTTCTCCACTGACGTTCTCCATGCCCTGGGTGCTGTGGGGTGGATCTGCAGGTGCTTTAGCCAGAGGGCACTCGGGGCACAGTCCCAGCTGCTCACATCCACCCAGGGCTCTGAGCACCGAGGGAGGGCTGCAGCATCTTCAGCGTTCAGAGCACAGACATGAGTCCTCGGAGGAAACAGCCTCCTCCTGGTGCTCAGGCTGGTCTCCAAAGGATACTGTTCCTGCCTTTAAAGGTATGAAGAGCCATCAAATGTTTTAAATAAGCACTGTCAAGATTTTTGACCCGCTCAAATAACTGATGTTGGGTATTTTTGGTTACTACTTGCTTTGGCAGAAAGATTCTTCTAGCAACAAATCCATGCAAATACCCAAACTTCATAACAATGACTCCTAAGTGTATGTGCACTGAGTGCACTCCAAGCTGTATGTTCATATTCTTTCTAACACAAGCTTTCACTCAAGGCACTGTTTATTGTGTTTATTGTAGGGCAAGAAAACTGTTGTTTTTACTTTTTTTTTGACAACTGAACTTTGCTTGTTATTTGAATCAGGGAAAGAAAAATGTATTGCCCCGTGTCCTTGTTTTTTGTAGAGACAACAAAAACTATTGTCAAAAGAACTGCTTTTTGCAGGTAAGAATAGTCCTTTGAAGTGTTTTAATTCAAAAAAAAAAAAAAAAGAAAACTGGTGGTTGGAGACCCAGAACCACCCACATGTAATACATTTCTGATCTGTTCGTTTGATGGTTGTAATTTATTGTACATAGCAGTGCTATGTGGTGCTTGGGGGGGAAAAACACCAAAAAAATAACAAACAATCCAGCTAGTAGAAAAGTAACAGCAGAAGAGGTCTAAAGGAACCAGTCACCTCGATACTGTGCAGGCTTCTCGGGGGTAGACAGACACTTGTCATATGTCTCTGCCCTCATTTGGGAAGATACATCTAAGAAATCTCCTCTCCAACCATAACTGTGACTCTCACAGCAATTCTGTTTCTTGTAACAGGTAAATTGTGGATAAGGCTGCAGGGAGGTTTGTGGATGTCAAGGACGGCTGCTGTACAACATGGTCTCCTATTTTTTAGCATATTAGCATTTTTACTACCCTGACAACATCCACTCTGGGAAGATATAAAGAAATGTAGAAATGACAGTAATGGGCAGGCTATTGCTGATCATACTGAACCTCATGCTGTAATCAGAGATGCCAATGTAAGAGTTTGCTGTTGTTATTTGCCACTGGCTGCACTCAAACAATGTTTTCTTTCTGTGTACTTGGGTCCTGTGAGAAGGATGTTCCAGTAACAGTAACTGAATGACAGAGTTGTTATCCAGCATGGGACAATTTAAGATGAAATTTATTTTTATGGTTTTGTGAGTTTATAGCAATGAACATCATGCATCAGCCTCACGTAAACTAGTGCTGTTTTATCTGTTTTAATATATTTATATACTGCAGATAGAGTCTGTCAGTTTAGTCTTGGCAGAATTATTACATTTCTCATAAGATAATAATGATTTCTGTATTAGCTACTGTATTTTATTAGTGTGAGATGTCTTTTTAAGGATCAAGGCCAAAACCACAATTATTACTTCTTCTTATCAACATTCAGCTTTCACAGGCAATTACAGATTATGCATATTTTATAACAAGTATTTGGAGCACATGCTGATTATGTAGTACTTTCTCAATGCCTTGTAATATCCAAGAATGCTTATGGCAGTATTCAGTATTGTGGGATCTTACAGTATGAAAGAACCCTTTTCCCTGTAATGACTTTCATAAACCAGCATTTTTTTGCCTGGCTTTGCTATATCTTGTTTGTTTCAATTATTAAATATGAAAACAACAGGCAAAATATTCTTTCTAACATTTCCTCTGTGAAGTCATTGCATTACTATGAGATATCAAAACTGCAAGAAAGGAACTGCCATGTGGAAAGATACCTGAAATCCCAGCAGTATTCCAAATATGTAGCTTAATATTAGCTTTATTTATATATTAGCTTTCTTATATATATATATATATTAGCTTTATATATAATATTTATTAATATTAGCTCTGTTAATGACCAGTTTCAGGTATTTCAGTGAAGCAAGTAGGAAGTCAGAAAAAGAATCTTCAACAGCTAACTAGCAGGCAGTTTTTGCTTTGTAATATATTTGTATGTCTTAGAACAGTGTGGCCCCATTGAATTTATCCCATCTAATCCTCATTTGTTATATCTATATAAATCCCTGGTTTTTTCAGGAGTGCTCAGAATGCCCTCCCCAAGCTGTGAGAATAAATGATGTCTGCAAGGTGTGCCATGTGAGACACAGCATCTCAGGTAGCTGAGCATCACATGGTTCCAGCTTCCCTGCCATCTTTCAATCCTGAGCCATCCCTTAGAAACTAAAATTAGGGTTGGCTGGCATTATTCTAATCTCCAATTTTGCCTCAGTCAAAGATTTTTCAGTGTCAGGGAATGCACATCTGCCTCTTTAAATCTTCTTTCTATCTTTTCTGTGCTGTCTCAGCAATGTTCATCAGAAAGAACTGGAGCCAAGAGCTTGGATCAAGATGTGTAATTGTGCTTTGAATTCTGCTATGCTTTTGGCTTTAATAGCAACTCATGGCTGAGGGTTCCACAGCTTAATCATAGAATTCATTGTCAGTCGTCATGAAGATCAGTAACTTAATGAGATTCTAGCCAAGCCCAGGAAGCATTTAAAAAGTGTCAGTGACTTTTTGGGAAGGTTTTATTGAAGAAGAAATAGTTTTTCAAAGAAAGCTTTTCATTTATCTTATTCCAAATTCAGTTTAATGTTCTACTTCCTTCTTATGAATCTTCAGCTTAATATTAATATAATGAGATAGGGAAAATCTGAGTACAAATGAAGATGTTTTATTACTTGGGCACAAAGTGGTCTTTTGGGTGTTCTTTCTTGCTACTTTTAGGGGGGCAGGGATGAAACCCTGATCCCTCAAAGGATAACAGCAAAGCTTTCAGGGACTTTGAAGAAAGTTTCCCTAAACTTAATCTATATGATAGGGCTGTACATGAGTGACAAAAATCTTAGAGATGGGTAGAGGAAGCCATTCAGCCAAATACCTATGTGTTTACATAAATGTCATAAAATTTCATTTTTTGGCATATGGTTTTCAAATTCAGTTACTCCACAGAAGTTTATGGCAATATATTCCTGCTCATCATGTGTTCTGTGGGAGTTTTCCTACACAGTATTTTAGAGCTTCTAATGTTCACAGTCTCCCATGAAAATGCTGCTTTTAAGACTGAAGTTTACTACCCTATCAAGGAAAGCAAGAACTAGAGCAGACAGAATCTCCTGAATAACTTTTCCTTTTTAACTCCAGAGAAATCTCCAAATACATGGGCAACAGCTTCAAAATTTAAGCAGAAAATTTGCCTTGTCAGTTAAGTTGCAATCTCTCTAACTTTTAAGGACGTATCTTGATGGAAATCAGTAGCAAATACCAAATTATAGTTTGGTTTCAAACGAGAACTTTGTAATTCTTTCACACTGCACAAGGGTGTTACGACTTTATATATGAGGAACCTTCTGTCCTAAAAACCTTTTTTTGTCATGGATTCCAAAGAGCAGAATTTCTGTATCCCTATTTTGCTGGTGTTCTCGTGACACACGTGGTTAATTTCACAATGAGATTATAAATTGTGGCTTTTTTCCCAACTTGTATTTTGACATATGTGGTACAATTGAATCAACTTCCCTGTGAAAACCAGCAGCTGGAATGTTGATATGTTTGTTGCTTGCAGGGTTGTGTGAATTCAGCCACAACCATTGCAGTTTATCATGGCAACACACAATTCTGATAAGGCACATATCACCAACATGCCTCAGAAATAACTTTTCTCCTCTGAAATCCTCACCATGAAAAAGAATATATGTATTAATTAATTCATTTTCAACGGAGTAGATTTAGAATCTGTCTAAATTAAAGAATAGCTTACAGTCTCTTGTGAATAACTGAAAAACTTGGTTCAGTGTCAGGTCAGAGTGGAACATAGATTGCAACAGGAATATATAAAAGCTCTGAAGGGAGCAAAGAGACTTTATTCTGGAATGGTGAACATCGTTGCCAGAGTAACGTAAACCTTGTGTGTTTTCACAAGGAAATGAGTCACTTGTTTCTGTTGGCTGGAGCTCTGTTTTCTTTTAATTTCATATTTTAGCTGCCTAATATAGTTTGAAAGAACCCTAGGATTGCAGTCTTTGGGTTAAGATACCTTGTTAATTAAAGCAGAGTAGAAGGGTAGCATGCTAATTGCAAAGAATCAAGAAAAATCGATAGTAAATAGGATATTCTCACATGTGTCAAGGAAGCCTTTATCCTTTTCGAGGACAGTGCTGTGAACTATTTACATGGTTGTGAAAAGAAGACTCATTTTCACATGTGTTAGGTGTTTAGCTGTGTGTGTACTTACATCTGTGACTTATGTTCTTTGTGGAGATGATTTGCAGGTCCCTCCGTGCAGCCATGAGTCCCACAGTTAACTTAAGGACACGAGCTCTAGCTGTCCTCAATGAACAAACTGTATTAATGTTAAAGCTGTTGGGTCAGATTCATATGAACTGTGAGGCAACATTTCCTTTCTTTGGACCAGCAACCCATAACCAGTAAGATTCTTCTCCGTTTCCCTGGTGTTAAGGCAGCAGTGAGCGTTCTCACAGAGGATTCTCACAGAGTGTCACCCCCTCGTGCTAAGGCATCCCCACGAGACTCAGCATCAGCACAGCTCATTCCTAAAACACTTCTATTTTCTCTTCTTACAGCTCCAAGCTCTGGAGGTTGTGCCAAGCAAAATAAGTAATACAGACTGTTTGAGCAATTCTCAGCTCCAGTGGAGTCTCTGAAGGAACAGAGCTGGCTGCTCCAACATAGGCTACTTTATCCTGGATGTAATTTGGGCAGAAACTCCATATAGCTCTCTTCACTACTACAGCCCTAAATGGAAGTAGCAGAGAATGAGAGCCAAATACATTCAGTGAAGAAATAAAGTATATATTATGAATTTTTTTTTGAAGGCATAAGTTTATATGTATAAACACTGCACACCTGTGTGTGTATGTGTGATGGCTGAGACACAGGAGCAATTTTAATTCCACGTTGCACATGTGTATAGGTGGAGCAGATAATAATGCATTTATTGCATCATGAATTCCAACAGAGCAAATTCCTGTTCCCTGTGGTAAAGATTATTCAAAATGCAATGTTTTTTGTTTAGATTGGGTAACGAAACACTTGGAAACACTGAAGAGATGCTTAATCTGTCTTATTCCAAAACCAGTGTTTGCATTCATGTTCCAACTCACCTGAGAAACTCTAAAACAACATTTATTAATTAAATATTTAAGCACATTTTTGACAACCTAATGAAAACAAAACCAAATATTTTTAAGTAGTTTCAGTAAGAAGCAAAGGAGAAATGGAGAAGATAACTGGAATTTAAAGGTCATTTACTGTGATTGACTCACCAAAAAAAGGGCCTGGCCTAAACTAGCACCTTGCATTAACAGTTTAGACATGGGTAGCTAGTTAGGACTTTCTGGGCATGTTAAAAATGCACTAAATCCCAAAAAGCACTGCAGATGATATTCAGGTATGTATAAATGTAACTGAAGTAATTTGGTGCCTGCAGTATTAAAACTCTTGTTTATTTTGAAATATATTATGCCGAGTAATTAGTGATGGGTTAAAAAAAAATTGCAGAGAAAACAACTTAAAATATTTACAATACATAAAACGTCTTTCCTTGCCAAAAAGTGGTTTAGCTTATGAAAATTGGTAGAGAAGCAAATGAAGGAAATAAGCACTTTATGTCCAAGTGCTGGAGAGTGGCCTTCTCTAACAAAGGGTGACCACTGATGGATGTGGCTGTTTAAGAGCAACATTAGCTTGCAGCCTTTGTGAAACTTGAAACTACTAATTTCAATGTGTCTTCCATCCAATGGCTCTGGTCAGTCAATATACCTGAGCATTTTGACAGCTGCAGGTGTTATAGAATGTTTATTGAATGTTTGTTATAGAATTTTGACCTTAAAAAGAAGATGGCTGTGTAAGAATTTTAATCAGGGTTTTACTATTTGTTCTCCCATTCTTTTCTGTTCAGGGTGGAGGGATGTGGAAAGTGCATCTAGTCTTAATAAGTGTTGTTATGCTGCTATTGATATATGCCCAACAGTTTTTATTCTATGTCTTCTAGTCACAGATTTTCACATTTGTAATTAATCTTTTCTTGTTTCTGAGGGACATTTCTTCTGTGGAAATCCACAGAAATATGGAATCCATTCTTACAACATGGTCAAATAGTTCCTTTGACCATTTCAAAATAACCTGTCTGAAGTTCTTCAGACACCAGCATCAGAATCTTGAGTTCAGCAGGGATTCAGTGCAGGGGTATTTTGCCAGATGGGTGTTCAGATGTTGGAAGTATTGAACAAAAATAAATTAACATAAATACCATTATTGATAATTATTCTTAGAATCAAATATTATTTGGAAGCCTTGTTTATTGAAGTGAAAACCCTAAAAAAGAGACCTCACAGGTCTCCCTTAAAATGTCCAGAGAAGATTTTTGGCCTCAGGTCACAGCTGTCCTACCTACATTTATTCAGTGTTCTTTATATGCTTACGTGAGTGATGACTCGTGAGTCCTGAGAAGAGAAATCTGTAAGAAATCTTGGCTTATCTCTGTGCAGGTTTTATCTTTCCACAGGAACTCATTTTGAGGGTGGTAAAGATATAAGGAATTTTTTTCAGTATTTTTGTGGGGTGGTTTTTTTCCTTCTAATTTAGTAACTGCAGTCCTAAAAAAGAAGGGTTATTCTAAATAGCATCTAGCTAGAAAGAGACTAGAAAAACAATTTTAAAAATTAGCAAAACTTCAGCCCAGTGCTAGTGCCTATACAAAGCACCATTTAATCTCAAGGCATTTTAGTAGAACATATTACACTAAAACAGTATGGAAGATCTTACAAGCATTTATCTGCATTCACACATCTCTTTATCTAGTTATTTTATTAATATTTTCATAATAACATGGCTATTTAATCACAGACTAGGTCTCCCCTTGGGAATTTCACTGTGTTTTGTTACAGTCCCATCGTTTATTCACAACACAGCAGCATCTGCTCTAGAAAGCTCAACGTGCAAGCAGAAGGTGGAATCACAAACAGATACAGGAAGATGGAGCAGGAAAGATCTGTAATAGAGATGACAGAGGCTCCAGCACTGTCTCAGAGGTTTCTGATGGTGCAGGACTGGGCTAAGAGCAAGGAGACCCAGAGCATACCATTCATGGGACTTTGGAATATTACGGTTCATCAGCTTCAGCTCTGGGAGATAAAATTCAGGCACTCTGGGGTTCTTTCCCATCCTGTTCCCAGTCATGTTTTTCATGGGGTACCACTTCTGAAGAAGTGTGTTGCTACAGTTTCTCTACTATCAGCCTGTAAAACACCAAGCTAAAACTTGATTTTGCAAGCTGCTCTCTGAAAAACATTGCCAGGCTTGAAATATTCCGAAGAGTGAAATTTTAAGTAGCCCTGCAAAAGGAACTGATAAAACCTTGCCAGATTTCAGACTTATTGCCAGTTTCTTCTATCCTTACTGGAAACTTGAGCTTACACTTTTCAATAACTTCTGCATGGTCTGTACTGAGATTTAGCTTTTATTCTGCTGAGTAGTACAACTACATCAGACAATGCCATCTCACAACATCATGTCTCACCCTCCACAGCCTACCCTCACTGAAAACCTCAGTCAACTCTCCAACTACAAATTATTGTTTGAGCCATCTAATCCAAGAGTTTTCACTGATAAAATAATCCAGCTGGTAAATAGCAGGAAAATCCACAATTTCAAGCAAAGTAGTCTTTAGAAAAATCAAAAAGCCCCTGTAGAGAGTTTCAGTTTTTCACAGCATGAAACTCTCTTCTAGTTTCTAAATCATATTTTTCAAGGACAGATACAAAAAATAGGTAAAATCAGCTTCCAGAAGGAGCCTGGACTAAGTAAGTTGCCAAGAAATGATATGAAGAACCACAGTATGTTCCATGTAATCAGTCCTCTGTGAATAAAAAGTGATTCCTCCTGAATATCCACATGTCACTTTTGCATAGAGCTAAGCAATTACTCTCAGTCATCTTAAAGGCTAGTATGTGTTTGTAGAATATGTTCTTATGATGATTAGTCTTTTATAAGAACGAATGATGACTTGAAGGAAATCAAGGAAGTCTGAAATTAATAAGGATCTCCCTTCTATGCTTTCAGAAGAATTTTCTTAAGTGTCTACAACTGTGTGGTTGGCACATACAGTAATTCTGTTTTCTGAGAAAATCTGCAGTTTGATGGTCAAATGGCAATGAGCAAATGTGGATATAATTCTGTTTTCTTTCAGTGAGATTTAGATTTCTGTCTTTGTAGTTTGGGGTGCAATGTAAGAGTAGCTATCAACTGGCATTTGAATAAGAAGCCAGTATAAAGTACATGGTTTTAATTTCCACTCAGGATAAGCTACTGGATAAATTGCATCAGCTTTTAAACCCAGGCTGGATTTAGCCTGCTGTCTACATACTCAGGTTTGCAGTATTAGGTAAAGGGTTCCTGTGAAAATCAGGACAGAATATTCATTTATCATTTTAGCTCTATCCTGTTTTAATCTGGTACTTTTGAAAAGGAGGGAAGAAAAGATATTGTTGGGAAATTTTTCAGTAAAAGGAATTTATATGAGAATGAAGTGTTTCATTTTAGCCCCTGAGAACAGGCATGGAGTAAACGTGGACAATGCTGAGCAAAGCCTGGTCGACACTGACAGATTTGGGAAGCAGTTTGTTGTCTCTGTCATGTAATAGGCCTTTCATGTAATTAGAAGTTTGTCTTTGAGACCATGTCTAAGGCAAAAAGGTGCTGTGAATGAGGTTCCTAAGTCATGAATTCAGATGTTGCACTCAGTAACAAGCTGGTGAATTATTTTAAAAGATTAGGATTTCATCAGAGTGTAATTCCTCATTTATGCATAGTACACTTTACTTCAATGAAATGATTTAAATATCAATTAAATAACCATTATAGAGAGAAAGGAAAAAAAAACACCATTCGAAATTAATACATAAATCTGGCACAGAGATCTAAATGCTGGCATGTCAGTACTTGGAACCACTCAATTTAATTTATTTTCTAACTTTACAAAATAAATTAGGATATATTTATATGTATATAACAAATAGTCTTACATACCTATATTTGTTATTCACATTCTCTTACACAACAGTTTCAAATGCCCCAGGGATTTATGAGTCATACAGGCCTTGAATTTTAATCTTAATTTGTAAATTATGGGACTGAGAGGAGATGAATTGGATGTTTTACACCTCCCTTGCTGTGTATTTCTTCTTTGCCAAACTCAAGATAATTGAGCCAACTCAGTCCAGGAAGCAAGATGACAGGTGGTGCTGTGCCCCCTCTGCTGAGCCCTCCTGCTTTCTAATTGTGTCAATTATGGGATTGTAGCTAATATCACTTCATAATCATTTTCCTGTCCCTTGTAAATAAATCAGTTTATATTCAGAATGAATGTTAGTTCTTTTTGCTTGCCACTTGATTGCATGATGACGATGAATATTTTTTGTCTTTCCATGCAGTATAAATGTTAGTTTTTTTTTTTAAATCTCCTTATCCTTTTCATCGTCAATCTCTGTACAAATTTATGAGATGTTTTATACCATTAACATTTAACTTTCTCCTGATCCCTTAGACAGACTCTGCTGACTAAGGAAGAGTTACTAGGGCTTTTTTCTCATGGTGAAATCCACAATTGTTCATTTCAGGGGTTCTTCATCAGATGAAGTACTAACCACTGTCTAAAGCAGGATGGCTGAAGCACCAGACAATCAATCTCATATGGTGTGGCAGACCCTGTGTTCCACATCTGCACATTTTTCCATGTGGAAATGAATTGTTTGGTACAACGTTCCTTCTGTATAATTATGCATATACTTGTTGGGTAAAACACTGATTTCCACTAACTAGTGGGTATGATACAAAAGATGGTTTTGCTAATTAGTTCTGCTGATGAAATCGTCGTATTACATTTTGGGTTTTGCTCCTGTTCTTGGATTATATGTTTCTGGTTTTCTAGAACAGGACAGCATTATAAAGCTCCCAAACAGACTTGGAGCTGCCTGCTGTCCTCAGTGATTTCCAGTGGCCTCACTTGTAGGCTGTCAAGGAAAAGCAGAGCAAGAACTGCAGGTGAGAGCTCTCTGTTTGAGAAAGGTATTGCCTGCTGGTTTGGTAAATTTGCTCAGGAGGGACTGGTTCCACAAAGAGGCTGGGCTTAAATGGGCCTGATTATTTACTTTTGAGGAGATGTTAAAAAGCTAAAGAATAGGTACTGATAGCTCCTACCCTTGTTAAGGCTTTCAGGTGGAAATAGTAGCAGCTAGACAGTTTGCTTAAAGAAGGAAAGTATTCCCTTTTCAAACAGCCTGCAACATGTAGCCTGGGTTTATACCAGAAATTATTTTAATTTGTTACAATTTTTTTTTAGAAATCAGTGTGAGGCAGCTTCTAATTAGATGTGTCTGAAGGTGCTGCACAGTCATGTGCTATTAGAATGCTTTCTTTTATTTTTCAAGAAGGAAGCTCTAATGAAAATGAGCAGCTATGGCAGTCCTTGTGTGCCTCATAGTTTCAGGAGGAGTCAGAGCAATGCTGCAGTAATTAACACTGAAGTTTGTCAAGAACCACAATTCTTGGGATGCCTGCAGATCAGGCCTGCAAGGGTTTCCTGCAGGGTGAGATATTTTGAGCATTTCCCAGTCCCTGTGCTGGAGAGAATGCTTCGTTTGGAACAAGGAAGGGAAAAGCAAATACCTGGTGCATGTCAGCCTCCAAGCATTCTCCACATTCACTGTTTGGTGTGGTTTTTTAACCCAAGACCAATGGCAGCAGATGCTAGTGCTTCTGGCTGTTCTTAAGGTTCTTAATATAATTTTTACTGGGGCTGGATGCTAACCTTGGGCAGTGGAGGAGGGGAGGAAGAGGACAAACTGCTGGGAACACCCCATACTGGTGTCCAGTGCCATCCCAAAGGATCACCAGGGTTTTATGAAAGGACTCTTTTGTACTCCTGTTTGGAGCAACACAAACAAAATGTAAGTCAGGGAAGCAATTTCTAACCAAGATTTACAGAACTGAAACTACTGATCCCAGGGTACCTTATCTGACTCTGCATCAGTTTAACAGAATTGAATTATCACGCTTGTTTTGCATGGAACATATTTCAAATCTTAGTTGAAGAATACACTGCCTTTTAATTGCTTTTAGCTTTTGGAGTACATCTTTCTTTTATATTTATATAATATCTCATTGCCAGTGCTATGGACTTACTTGGGAAAACTCACATCACAAAAATCAAAGGAGACATTTAATAACTCTTTTGATATTAGACCTAAAATGTTTTTTGTTCCCTCAATACAGCAAGGCTTCTTTATAGGCCTGTCAGCATTCCAAGAACTGCATTTATGTGAGAGATTATGTCATAAAAAATGTATGCAACAGCTCTGTTCTAGGAATGTGAATTCTAAATAGCAAAGTGCAATAGCTGCAGTACCAGAAAGCACTTTCTTAAGAAAATGTTTTTTTCGTTTCATGCAAGAGGCTTTCTCAACTGCTCAGAAAAGAGGGCATCTACCAGGTATTTTTCTCTATCCTTTTCAAGCAACTGTTCAAGACTAAGTGTAAGTGTTAAACATTGCTGGGTTCATGCACTTGAAGAGCCCCCTAGGGTTGGATTCTAAAGCCCTTTCATGGCCTTTATAGTCATAAATAAGGGATTTGCTGCATTTTAAAGCATATCAGATCACAGTGAAAGTTTAAATTAGCATTCACTCCAAGGAGAACAGGGTCTCCAACCCGTGTTAGTGTTCACCTCTTGGGTACATGCAAAGATTGAAATGAGAGGCTTTCCAGACACTCTGGGCATTTCCCTCCTGTTCTCTGTCCCATTTTGCTCCTTCTGAACTGCTAAGCAGCAAGATAAATCCTGGAGGAAATCTGCTATATTGCTAAAAATGGGGTTTATGTTACTGCAGCTATACCACATGGGTGTATTTTATCAATTTGTGTAATAACTCAATGTCAACCAATCACAAAGCTGTTCAAGTGTTCAAATCCAGCTCCCAGTTAGCAGCTGTAACAATAATCCATCCCAACAGCTATTCCAGAGTCAGTGATGGGATGCACATTTTCAGCCCGAGACTGAAGAAGCTGTTATCTCTGAATCTCCTGTTTTGAAAAACATGGTGGGCTCTTCTCGTTCTTGCAGTTTTTCTTCCGAGGATTTCCTTGGTATGCAGTTAGAATAAAGTATGCAGGAGGGTGTATCCGATAAAAATATTTGGGGCTGGAATTTTCAGCAGCTGCATGGTGAGGCACAGAGTTTAGAACTTAGACTTGTAAATGTTTTCATCCCAACCAAAGACATGCAGTTGAAGTGAGTAATGCAGCTGAGAAGATTTGCCAGCCTATGCACTTACGACTGTACAATTCAGATATTGTTTTGGAAATATTTACATTGGTGGATAAGTACAATGAGAGTAAGAAGATGAAAAAAGCCAAGTGCTCTGCAGTCTGTGCTCCTCTGAGCACAAGCCCACCCAGACTGCAGCGGGGGGACTCTGTAGGCAACCAACACAAGGTTGTGCTGCAGAGCATCAGCTTAGGTGAGGCTTTCTCTTCTCTTTGGTGGAAAAAACCTCTTTGAGGTTTATGTTTGGACATCTCTGCAAGGGGAAGAGTAAATCTCTTTCTTCATAGTACCTTCTAACTGCTCTTCTAGGTTGATGTTTTGAATTTTTGATCTGGGTTAACCTCGGGCTCTAAATACATTCACTCCTACTCGTAGGAGTAGAAAATGGATAAAAAAGGAATCTATTGCAATACCTGCCTCTCTTCTTGAGGCAGAGGAAGGGCAGGATAGAAAAAAGTGGTGTTATTTTACTGCTAAATACTTGAAGGGGAGTAATTTATTATGATATAGAGACACACAAGAACCTTAATAGATTGAGATTTGCAGATACTGATTTTCTGTTTTGTTTCATGATATCCTTGCATCTAAATATTAGCAAAGATTTATGGGCTTTTGTAGCACTTTTACTATGGCTCCCTGTACCTTGAAATTTGCAAAGCCAGGCTGTGACATGAAGCAGATATTCATGTACCTGCCCAGTGACTGGGATTTTTTTGCATGGATCTCAAAAAAGTTCAGGCTTCTCCTTTATAAAGCACAGTAAAGCTCAGGGCTTTGGGCATGACATCGAACCTCCAAAAGTGAAAACTGGTTCTTTTGCTCCAAGATGGTAAAGATAAAGAAATTAACACAGGAATTAGAAAATAATTATTCCAAACTGTCACTGAAATAGCAATCTCCTTCTCCTGCTCTGAGTTTCATCGTTACTTTGCTTTCCTCAGTGATAAGTTTCATATAATCCAACCCGAGGTCTCTGCTGCCACGAAGCAAATATTACAAACAGTTCTGATTCATTGCTGTGATAGCAGAAAAATCCTATTTCTACTTAAGTTGCTGCAGTGATGCAATGTTTGGGAGAAACCTCAAAGCTGCTTTTTGTCTATAAAGGAGAAGAATTCCCATCCCTTTGTGCCAACAAAAAGATGGAAATTGCTTCTATATGATGGCTCCTCCTTTAAGGTGTAACTAAGAAAAATGATTGCTGTTATTTAGGAAATTGGGCAATTTATAAAACATTGTTGAGAATGGTAATCTGAACAATGGACTACCTCAAAAGAGATATTGCAACAGCAATAAATGATGAATTAAATAGAAAGTGCTTGAGGGCTGAGAGTTGGAGGTTAGCCTTGGAATATTAATTAAAATTATAAAAGTAGGTAGCATTCTGAAGAAACAGCTAAGTCTATTGGAACAGGCTAATTCCTGCTGAAGATCCATGAGTCACAAAGACTACATTTGGCTCACTGAGTTAAATGCTGCATCACTACTTTGGGAGACAGTGCTGTCCCTGTTGCACCAGGTGCAATTAAAAAACTCACAAGATGCCTTGTCTTTCTATAATAATGACTTTTCTTTCAGCACTTAAAAGGATTGAGGTAGAACTGTGCACAAGAGGGAGCAGGAAGGGCTTATTTTCATATGGTTATCTTGTTTTTCCACTGCAGTAGGGAAAAAAAATTCTGTGAAATGGTTGTTTTCTTTTAAGGGAAGTTTTACAGATTATTGGTCCAGTATGTTCATTCTTTATCAAGTATATGGAGGATAATTTTAAAAAGAATAAATTGTACTGTTTTCATTTTGTTGTTATTTTTTCAAAACCCACAAAACATCCACAGAAAGGACTTTCTGATCTTGATCAGCTCCATGTTGATGCTAACACTGATCTCCATAGTAATCAGTCTGCTATAATTAAAAATCTATTCTTTTTCACTTTTCTCTTACAATTGCCTCATGGTAAGAAGGACAAAGGAACAAAAGTGTGGAAAGAAGCACAACCAGAATAATTTTTAGTAGGAAATAGTGTCAGGTAAGGATTTGCATACAGTTTCACAAATCCAAAAATATTTGGCACTGTGCAGTGAATGTGCAAGGAGGAAAAACAGTGTTCTCTGATTACTGTAAGGTTAGGCTTCAAACTCTTTCTTGGAAAGCTGGTCCTGACATCATTCCATCCCATTACAGGATATTTGCCACTTCATACGTGAAAGTGTGTATTCAATGGTCCCTCCTCTGGCACACACCCAAAAGCTCGATGCAGAGCCCTATTCAGGGTTAGCCTAGTGTAAAATGGGTCAATTTAACAGACTTTAATTGGATCAGTTTTCAACCACGAGTAACAAATATGGGTCTCTTCTTTTTTCACTTAACTCTAATTGCTGCTTTCCATATACTACATGCCTGCATCGAATGCTGCAGTACAAAGCTGTTGCTGTAAACTGAGCACCTCATTCTGAAAAGGGAGGCCCAACTGGTTTCTCAGTAGAAAGCATAGAAAAGCATTCAACAGGGAGTTACTTAGTTCTTAAAAAGATTAATTTCTACTTACATTGATCCCTGTGAAAACAGAATTCTCTTCTCTCAGCTACTTTTTAAAGCCTCTCATTAATTCAAGCCTCCAAAGTCCTTGCTGGTGGAAAAGGAAAATGGCTGGAAGATTGCTGATTATCTGCTTTAGGATGAGTCATTCAGTACAAGCAACTGTGAATCATGAACAAACTATCTGCAGGCAGTACCCATCAGACTTAATATCTTCCATGTTACTGGATGCTTCTAATGTTTCACATAAGTGTTGCTTTCTTCTTAAAAGCCCAGAGGCTCACAATATTTTATTGAAGAATTACCAGCTTAAGATTTGCACAGAAATATTTATAACCGGTTACCATCGCATGGGTTTTACGCAATCTTTTCAGATCCTTGTGAATGTCACATCAAAAATCCGTAAAATTAAAAGGAAAAATGTAAAGGTTTGTCCATGGCCACACACTGTTACTGCTGTGCACGTGGGTCATTACAAGATTGAAGTTTGTGATGCACAGCTCAGCTGGCATAGCTGGTAGCAGGATGCTCCAGTGGATGGTGAAGGGACAGCAGCAGGGTGAAGGTGCAGCTCAGAAGGATTTACAGGTGTTGCTAAGAAAAGAGGAATGGTGAGATTTTAAGACATTCAGGTTCATACCAACCCCATCCAGTAATGGGTAACAGTCAGAATAGCAAACACATGTACTTGATTTCTACTGTTATTCCAATATCTTTGTTCCATCATGATGTACTTGGACATTCAAGAAATCTACTTCATTTTTCATCCTAGCCTTCATCTTCTTCCTCAGAGAGACCTTTTTTCCCTAATGTTGCATCCTGGCACTAATCCCAGAGTTTCCTAGCCCGTCTGGTACTACCTGTATCATTCCAGGTTCTTTTGCCTCACCTCTCTCCTCCCTTTTCAGTTTCTTCATTCTTGTTTTTGGTCTAGTTTCTACTGCGTCTTCCTTCACATCTTTCTTTACTCTGGCCCACCATCTTCCCTTCAGGTCTCATTTTCAGCCTTCAGCTGAAGGTCCCTAGAGGTCTCAGTCTCCTTGTCCAGCCAGCCTCATCTCAGCATTCTCACTGGATATATAGGCTGAGTGGCCTATAATTCAGGCTGCTACCAAACAGGTCTGAGCTGCTCTATTGCTTTCCTGTTCTCTTTCTATTTTCAGCTTACTTACTGCAGCAATCCATTTTCAGTCAGTTCTATCCTGAGATCACTCTCTCCCAGTCAACCAGTTCCCAGGCCTCCTCTATTCTTCTTAAAAACTTTTTGACCCTGACACAACCAGTCTTTCTATTTATTAATTCCCTATTTAACCACCCAGTCTCAGTATCACCACCTTCCTTCCTCTAGATTTTCTTTCCCTCTTTACCTCCATGTGCTATCAGGTATTCCGCCTGCTTTTGGATCCTGCAGCTCCTTGTGCACGCTGTGAGTGCCAACAGGGCAATCCTGGAGAAGGCAGCTCACTTTACAAAGATACTCTTCCTGCTGTATACCCAGCTCAGCTCACACAATTCTCAGCCCATCCCCTGTGACCACGGGAGTTGCCTCAGATGAAGACAACCAGGAGCAGGCTCTGTGAGCTCCCTGAGTGAGCTCTTCCCGGGCAGTCCTGCAGCATCTAGGATGAAGCCTCAGTGGATGTGTTTGCAGTGCAGGTGCAATTGCTCTGGTGTTTTACTCAGGATGTCAGGATCACTCCATCACTGGTGTGGGAGCAGCTGCACAGGGTCCCCGTTCCCACAGGACACGAAGGTTGCCAAGCACTGCTCAAAAACTTCATAGGGTTTTAGCTAAAGAACTACTTCATCTCAGGGAAAATTTGATTGTGTTAAGAAATAAAAGTTGAGGTTTCTTTTTATGTACCTGTTTGTTTAATTAGGGAAATTATTCATTTGAACTGTCCTCATCCGTGGTTACACAGTAAACACTTTTATTAGTACAACTGTGTTCAGAACATGAGAAGCAAGAGAGAACACAGAGAAGACCATTAGGAAAAATAACTCCCTATGGCATGCCAGAGGTGCTATGCTCTACTTTGGAAGAAAATTAATTTTCCTTCATAAATGGGTAAGGCCTCCTATATTCTGTGCTCTGAACATACTCTCCCTGAACATCTTATGTTGCCAGTGGTCCTTTATGCAAGGATCCCTAGATTAATCCTAAATGCTGCTTGTGTATAGCCAAGCACTACATGATAACTAAACATTTTGTTTCTGATAGTGCCCTTTTAATGAGTTGCAGGTGCCACAAACTTCATGTTCCCTTTAGTGCTTTATTGCTTACTAGATGCAGTAAAACAGTTGGCACACTGTAAATTATCAAGTGATAATTATATTCATGGCCTCAATACAAGAAGAAAATCCACTGTTAAGAACATATTTCTTCCAAAATGTGGTAATGAGATGTGTTGCACCTCCTAAGACGAGCTTGCAGGGTGACTCTCTATTTAGAATACTGCAATCACAGTTCTATTTTCGGCCAGCATCTCCATGGTCAGAATGGAGAGTGACTCTGTACTCCCAAGCATCTATTTCTCATTCACTACACCATTTAATTTTTACTCATCCACTAATAGAAGGTAGTTCTGTAGTTAAAATCGGAAAGATGCAATATTTATTTACCAGAAAGGTATCAATGTGAATTTTTCATATGATCTGATTTTTAAAGGTTGAGCTGTGAGCTGCAATAACTTGATGGCTTAGCCAGGCTATTCTGGTAGTTTTCCACTGTTCCAAATATCTCCTGTATGTAAAGACTCCATGACAGCCACATCTCAAATGGTAATAGTGTCTCTGAATAGCATAGGATGCTTCCTAACTCTAATAAGCTGCTTTAATATACCAGTCATATAATGATGCTCATCAGTACAAATTGCCACTGCAAGGTCAATGAATGTTAATATGTTTCCTGCAACAGAACCTTGAAGAATAATATAATCCCCTCCTCCTCTCTAACTAAGGTAATTCCAGGCTGAGTACTGTTCTACAGCAAAATAAATTAAGGAATATTGGAGTGTGTGGCTATGCTGACTGTGATTTTGTGAGAAAAACAATCTCATCTTACAATTCTCCTCAAGCGTTATAATAATTATTAGTTTTTAATGGTTTGTATTAATCTGTGAAAATTCTGTGGTAACTGTAAACAACTAGGATAATTAGGGAGCAATAGTCACAGAAGATTTAATTTAAATAATTTCAGTTTTAATGTTTGGAATCTTTCTCCAGGCTGCAAAGCTCTACCCAAGCAAACAGGCACACGGAGTACATGTAATAGTCACACCATGAGAGAGCTGCAATAAATTCCGGACCAATCATTAAAGAAATTGGGGTTTTAATGGAATATATTTGTGGTTTTTTGAAGCTAGTGTATGTTATACCATTTTTAAAAACAAATTGTCTGATTTCTTATTATTTCTGAGGTATTTTTTGTTCCTTTTTGAAAAAATACAGATGTACACTGAAAGTGAAAGTTAGTCATTCATATGCAGGCACTAAATCACAAAAAATTTAAATTCGATATTTAAATCCCTATTTAGGAGAGTATGTGAAAATAAGAATAAGTTCCTAACAGGAACCTCAAGCAGATTAATTTTAGTATATTAATCTTTAATTCAATATTGTCTCCAAAACTTCTTCAGCAAAGAGAAAAGGTTTTCTGAATATTCTGTCCTGTTTTCTTTCACAGCTAACTTAGCCACCTGTCATATTTGTAGCAGATAATTAATTTCAGAGCATACAATTAGTCTAGCTCAGAATAGTCCTTGCAGCATACTACCTTCCTATTATTTCTTTATTATCCTTCCCAGCCCATTGACTCATTACGTCTGTTACTACATTTACATTTCACTCTTGGGTGAATCCACAAAATAATAAAATGATAAGATAACAGACTGACAGTGCTCATTATGTATTGTAATAACCATAATAAGAGGGATAATCATATCACGCTTATATTTCATGCATACTTCATTGCCTTAAACTCTGGCCTATACTCACTGATGATTTGGGGTTTTTTCCTTGGTGTTTGTTAGAAGAATTCAATGTTAAAGAAAAAATATATTAAACAGTAACAGACAATTTATTTGCAAATGTAAGGGTAAAGTCATGATAAATAGGTATTTGAAAAACACTTCTAAAAAATAATGTCTTTACTTAAAATTATATTTCATCATTAAGATGATAGACAAATTAATAAAAATCTGGTTTGCTTCATAGCATATATTACAGATACAAAGGGGCTCTCATGAGAACAAAAAATGCATAAACCATAGTGTACTGCTTTTTCCTCAATACATAATTCATACATGCAAATGTTCTGCAGATATTTCACTATAAATATAATTAATTGCTGCAGATTCACAGATGAGGCTGTTTGACTGTGCATGCACACAGTGCCAGCCACACTCATTTATGCTGATTTCAGGCTAGAGACTCCTGTGACAAGCATAATAGGTAAAGAGGGGGAAAAAATCAGCATTTAGAGACACAGAGAGTCATGCAACACCGTGTAGACAATTCCTTTCAGAAATGACAGCATCCACCAAGAAACTGCTGAAGGTGGTCTGAAGTAAAAAAAGGAAAGGTCTCTCATATTAATAAATACATGTACAAAGTCACGTTGCATAACATTAGCATACTGCAGTTTGGTTGAATTTATTCCATTGTCACTCAGCAAGTATCTCTTTATGCTGTTGCTGATTCTGGGAAAACTGAAAATGGGTGTAAAGAGCTTTAATGATGATATTTTTTAATAGCTTTGCAAGGTAGAAGCTCTGTTGCTTTTCTTACAGAAGCTTTTGTTATCAAAATGTACAGCAATTTTAACCATAGTCTTGAAAAACAGGGAATTCAGGTTGATAAACATAAACATAGGGGCCATTTGGAAAATTCCAAGCAGGGAGGAGCTATTTTGTTTTGGAGGAGGGAAGCAGACACAGGAGATGATCTTATTGGCCTCTCCTTTTCTATAATATGTGATTTCATCACTGATAGCACAAAGCAGCTGTTGGCACAAAGAAAAGGAAATTATGTGTAAATATTTTAGTGTTATTTCATAGTCTTAGTATCAACATTGTAAATATTTAATCATATTTTTGCTAAAAAGTTTGTAAGACCAGGCACTGAGAAAGGGATTTTTCATTTCTATCTAGATTTTCAAATTCCTATCTAACATTGTGTCAAGAAAAAAAAAAAAAAAAAAAAAACCAGGAGATTGCATTTAGTGATTTATTTCCTATGGCATAATCTGTTGTAAAGGATATACTCTGAAATTTCATTACAATTACGTAATCAATTTACCTATCTGATCCCACTCTGAACAAGCTGTTGCGTTCACAGTCCTTAAAATAAAAATAAACACCTTGATTTTTAAAAATCTGACCACCAAAGGCTTCCTGCCTCCAGCAGGAAATCAGTTAATCCCTTCTGAATACTAATAGATTCTCATAAATATTTAGAGATCATATGTTACCACTTAATTTCTAACAAAACTCCAAATTTATGTCAGTGTCTAAAGATTGAGGCCCTAATAGATTCCTAGAATACAACTTCTGGAATTTTTATGATTGCTGTTCTCTGTCCTGTCCATTTCTGTGACATAAAGTTTACAAGAATTCTCAGATTTATCTCTTTACTTGTTTTCTATAGTGTTGGGATAATACCTTCAGCCTTGCTTTCTACACCTTTTCTAATTAACTTGATGGCTATATTTAATTTCTTAAAATTATCTTATTTATTCTACTTGGAGATAGGTTTGGTATACCAGCACAAGCTTCAGTTCCTTCTATTTTGGTATTACCCACTAAATATCTGTTCAGAACACATTGGATTTTACTTGGTTTATATTTGGTTCAATTTGGTGTATATATTCAAGTTTCAGATTTTCAAACACTTAGCTTTCTGAATCTAGGGTTTCCCATAAATTAGAAAAAGTCTGTCACTTCTGAAAATCCAGTTGATTTTCACATCAAATCAAGAGAGAACTGAACTAGGTGAAATTATTATGTTTACCTACAAGCTTGAAGGTGTCTCCGTGCCTAATGTGTTGTGTAGAAGAATGTCCAATTAGTTGGAGATAAATGGGAATTCTGATAGATTAGAAAAAGCAAACAGCAATCAAAGAAGAGTTACTTTAATAAAGTTTTTCTTCACATCCTAGTGAACATCAGTTAACATTCTTTTTATGATTTAGTCATGGCTCATAACTGTTATTCACCTGGGTTTTCTTGGATAGGAAGAGAGAAAGCTTCTCATTTGTTTGCTTTCTGTCTTTTATTCTTCCTGTTTTTATTTGGCCATTTTTAAAAGATTTTGGCAGTGTCAGAGAACCAACAGAGGGAAGAAACACAAATACAAATTAGGTGAAGTTGCTCAGTATGAATAAGAAAAAGTAAATAACCAAGATAAGAAGTTCACAGGTTGAAATTTCCTTTCAAATTTGACGACTTGCTCCTTCATTTATAAATGATGGAAGAGGACAAAAAAAAACCCCAACCTCAAAAAAGAACTACCCACCCACCCCAACCTAAGTTAGTCATAAATTGTTTCCAGTAAATAATCTGTTTTCTTACTTCCCACCAAATTTGAATAACCACTATTTTCTTCAGAGACTTTTCTGAGCATGGAAGGTGATCAGTGGAAATGTCCTGGGTTTTATTGTTTTCTATACAGCATTTATACTGTTTGTGTTATTTTGCTTCATTGTTTCACTGGTTTATGAAGCTGTTGATGTTGTCTGGATCTTTAGCAGCTTATGCACAATTTCCCAAAAGCAAATGGGACACGCATTCAGTGCTCTGCTCATACTGACATTTCTGATATAGCATGTTTTAGAAGAAAACTCCTGTTTTTGTGAATTGTTACTTAAACAAAAAAAATATTTGTAATGATTTCCCCATATATATCATAAATGGTACAAAAAGAATCCAAAACAAATCTCAATTTTTGGTGACAAATCAATGTAAATTTTTCATCAGGTTCTCTTCTTCAACCTGATTCCCTGAAGGAAAAGGAAAAAAAATCTTTAAAATTTTCTGTAGAATAAAATCCTACACATTATTCTTCAACACTCAATAGCTTATTGCAAGTGAAGATGTGTGGGAACAGTTTTGTCCAGCAACATCTCTGTACTTGCTATAAAAAGTTGTTACTATCATCTTTCCTTACAAATTGACAATCCACAGGCTTTTCTTGTATATCCTTTGAAAAGCTGCAATACTTGCTCTTCTACCTTTACCAAGCTTGCAGAATTTGTAGCCCAGTATCCCACTCATTATCTCAAAACCTTTCTTAAGAACTTCTTAATTATTCCCATCTTGTTATCTATTTTTTCAGCTCTTTAATTGTCTCAAAAAACCAAAACAACCAACAAACAAACAAAACCATCCCCATGTGTAAGTTAGGATGGCCTTTCTCCTGTGAAGATGCTAGTGTTAGGATATAATCATAACTCCACCCTGCCTTTTATTATCATTTATTTTTCTCTGGTTACTGCAGAGCACACTAAGATTCTGAGAGATCACTCACCATTTATAAACACCATAACTAAGATACTGTAGCTAGGAATCTTTGCAAAGTGTTGAGGAATAAATGACAAGAAAGGTAGATCTTCTTTTTAAAAATATGTCTTTTTCTAATTTGGCATTCATCAATTTGCTCTATCAAATAGAGTTACTGTAGAGCAGCCAATGGAGACATGAAAAAATTCTCCTCTGGAGGGACAAATGCTTGCAGAACCCACAGCAAACACAAGACCAAATGGCAGAATTACAAAGATCCACTGATCTAAATCCTGTTCAGAGAGATGCTAGAACTGACTTGCTCAGAAAGTACATTTATTTTTCAGTTTGACTTCATCAATTGAGCTCGTTGCTGGGTTATGCTGAAACTGAGCTATTGCACTGAATTAAAATAAATGTGGTAACTGACAACAGAGATTCTTTGTCATGCAATTACTCTGTAGAAGAGCTGTCTTTGAATATACAAAAAATTCATAGTATCACTATTCACCTATGAGAATTTACCACGCTCTATATAATAGGTGTGTTCAGTATGGTTACACTATTATTGTTTTACGATATACTTGAGTTTTCATGGACCCATCACAAACCCACAGGACAATTGAGAGGACCAGCACTGATCCCATCATCCTTGGTGTTTGGCACCAGTGCTGGTGAGCAACCTTTCCTCTGAAGAGCCTTTCTAAGAGCTTGGGTGTCATCAGCAAACAAAGTTCTGAAGCTGCACCCTGTGTGCATCCCCCAGTAATTCTCAACCCTGGTGGTGAAATTGTGGAAGATTACTTGAAATGAGGCAGATAGGCAGAAATCCCACCCGTCAGATTCCAACAGGCTTTGTGAAAACCAGATGAATGGAAAGGGAGAAGGAAAGAGACACCAAGCAGTGCCCCCAGAAATGGAGAGGCTGCACAACGAGCTCAGCAGCAGTCGGTCCTGTCAGACTGTCACCAGTCCATCAGCAAATGTTCCCTGGGCTGCGAGCACTTTTTTGGCTAGGACCCAGTGGCTGGATCTGCTGCCTCTGGCTGAAGCAGTGGATGGAGGCAGAGGAATGCTGTGGAGATAATGTCAGGGAATGTGAGTGCCTGGAAACACAGTAGGAACTGGCTTTCTCACGGGACTTGTGCAGTAAGGGACATGAAGTTGGGTGTCTGGTGATGAGAGGTTTCCAACGCACCAGCACACAGGTAATCGAGTTTTAGTAGGTGTGCTGTTCACAGAATACTTTGAATTTTATTTGTTCAACTATATGCAATAATGAAATTGCTTTGAAAAGCTTCTCTGTTTTGCCCTCTTTCTTCCTATCTCATCACTCTCAGGTTTTTCCACTTTGCAGAAAGACAGAGATTTTATTTGTTTTCCATTCTATCTATGTAGAGATACCTATGTAGAAGTTGATCTGGACTTCATGAATGAAGTTCATTAATGAATTTATATTTGGATCTGTCCCATGTCTGAAAGCACGTGTGCCTTCTTTCCTAGTGTGCTGCAAATCTTCCTCTGCTCCAGAGCCTTTGGAAAGTGCTTTACAAAGGAAACTGTCACTGCAGTTTCTGAGAGCTGTAAGGTGTTAGTAAGGCAGTAGTGAACCAAGGACAGCTATAACAGGAGAACATGTATTTTGCAGCTTGAATGAAGAGGAAGATGAGCTTTAAGGGATTTACACCCTCTATGTCACTCATTCTCATTTATCTTACATGTTCTGATGCGGACACACTAACTTTGGCTTTGGTTGAAGGCAAAATGCAGAATAACTCAAAGTGAAGTACTTTTAATCACTGAATGCTCCTGTGCTGTTGAAAGGGCCCTCCACAGCTCTGAAGAGAGCCCCACATCCCATAACTATAAGGCTTTTCACCACTGAAGAGCTGTTGCAAGCTGAAAAGTAAGAAAGTAAGAAATGCAAGTAAGGTTTTAGCTGACATTTTTCTCTCTTCTTGAGAGCGTGGATGCATTGTCCCTGTTCAGAAAGAATCCCATGGTGGTGGATGAATCACTAAAATTAATTCTTATACATTATCACTGAATTATGCTCAAAATTTTGAGTGGGCTGGTCGGGATAATGCTATGGAGAATGACTGACATTTCATCCTATCAGCCCTTCACCTGCTCCTGCTCCTGTGAGGATGCCTGGCAATATTTTTTTGTTTAAAGAAAGCAGACCACAGAGTCAGCATTTTTCCCCTCCATCCATGTACTTCTCTCATGACCAGGTGGAGATACTAATTTTTATCTCCAACAAAATGTGATGAAAGCATTAATTTTAAACAGATGGAATATATGTAGATTGGGCTTGTCTATTGTTCTCTACTTTTACCTTCCCTGTTTATACCATCTGTTCTGGATCTGTGTTAGTTTAGATTGCAACCCTTTTGAAGGAAGAAATAAAGCATCTTATACAAAGCATCACCAATATGTAGCGAATAATAATGACATTGTAGCTGGGAGATCAATTAGTTCCTTATTATTATCATAATCCTTCATGTTTTTACTGATGTTTGCCTTGTAATGTACATAATTCAGGGTTTCTTCACTAAGGCAAATTATTTCAAGCATGATTCCTGCTAAAATACTTACAAGGCAAGTATTTCTCTGCTGTTGCACAGTTTAATGGATGACACTATTGAAATTAAGGGGAAACACATCAATTCAAGGTAGACTTCTGTTGGTTTACATTTTAAAAAGCATCCTAAGTTTATGCTTTCTTTACATCCAGAGACTTTAGCTTTTTTTCTTTTGCATGTTAGCATTTATGATTGCCTGAGGCTTCTTGGGTTTTGCTGGCACTGGGACTGGCAGCACCAAAATACCCTGATAAGGGCTGTTTTGTGCAATAGTTCCTGCCTTGCCAAAGGCAGGAAGTGCTAACACCCCTGCAGAAATTTCACAAGTTTCATGGTCCAAAGCTGTTCAACAAAGCCACTGAGATTTCTGGATGCTAAATGCTAACTGATCTGGGTTTTTTTTTATGTTTGCCTACCATTAGCACTGTGCCTAAAATGATGCCAGTTTGTCCTTTTGAATTGTTGGCTGTCCTTGAAGACTAAATTCCTGTGCTTATTTATTCTTGCAGTGGGACAACCACAGCTCACCAGCTTCTTTGCGATTTTTGTCCAATGAATCCCAATTAATTTCCTGGAATAACCATGAAAGAAGCATCTCGGGAAGTCACACTTACTTTAGGCTGAGTTTGCTAAGTCTCTATGCTGTGACCAAGGCAGGTCACTGGCAAGCCATTTAGGGTGAGGCACTGTTGAGAATCTTCCATAAGTGTAAAACAGAACTGTCAAACATGATGGTTTGGAAAGAAAAATACCTCTCTGCAGCTCTCTTTTCTCTCATATTTTGTACAAAAAATGTGCAACTGAGTATTTCCACTTGCTGTGAGTGCACAGCTACTGAGAAAGGGACAGACATCTCAAGGAACCTTTTTAAAGGAAGAAGCAGTTGCAAGGATTTGGAAATCCATGGCAAATTATTACTGTGAACACTAACGCTGAGCAAAAATGTTTATCCATAAGGCTTACAAAAATCTTTTTCTGATAGAGGTCTGATGGAATTCTGTGCTATGCAAAATGCAGGACAACCCAGTGTTTTAGAGCAGTGCTTTTCTACCTTTATGTGTAAGACAAGACTTGATAGTGAGATCATTATATATTTTATCTGAGAGCACATACTGCAACTTCTTTTTCTAACCCAAAAATGTAATGTTTCATCTCTCCACCCAAAAGAGTCAGGTCTAATTTAGGTGGGTTTGTGTTTGTAAGCATGTTTAAATGAAAAGGGAAAGAAAAGATTCATAGGTGACAAGCTTGTGAAGAAAACAGTTCTTTCTAGATGAGGTCCACCCCTATCCCCAGCTGTTTCATCTGTAACTTTCAGAAACCAAACTCCAGAGCTGCAGAACTCCAGAGAGAAAAGATCCTGATGGTATTTTTCCTGGAGAATGGTGTCATTACAGCAACACAGGAGACTATAACAACAAAGTGACACAGAGGAAATAAAGCAAATTTTTTCCATCCTATGTGAGCTTAGGTGCATAAAACAAACACCTACAGCTTGCTGGGATCCTGTGCTCCACCTTCGTGGTAGTCAGTCTATTCCCAGAGGGATGGAGTCCAGAGTCTACTACATCAGCTTCTTCTTCATGAATAAGCTCTTTACAAGTTGTCTGCTTAGGCAGATTTTCTAGATGGAAGCGGTACCTTATTCACTCACTTTTTTCATAAATTGTAAGCATCTATATTTTTAAGATCTAAAGAACCTTAGCATAGGTGACCCCTTATCTCTGATCCCCCAGCCATTTAAACTAATCCAATAGGAAAGGATCAGAGATGGGGAGATAAAGAGGGGCAGGGACAGCAGCATGGAAACAGTTGTGCAACTAAAAGTGCCTGGGTGACTGTCACAGCCATGAAAGGGACCATTCATAAGAATTGGATCATCAGACACAAGGCAAGGCCAAATGCCCCACGTTAAAAGATGTGTCATGCTTACCTTTTAGCAATAAAATAAATGTTGTTCGTGAGAAGATATGATCCTTCCTAAGCAATTTCCTCAGCTTCCTGAATGTACACAGGGAAGGAAAAATCGAGACATAAAAATTGACTCCTGGATTTGAATCATGCCATAATTGAATGGCAGACTGAAGAAAGGTCAGTATGAAGGTCTTGTCTGTGAGCAGCTCAGTGAGCGACTGTGACTGGAGCCATGTCTTATCTTTTCCTTTGATAAACTGAAAAGGCTGAGCTGAAATGTGAAGTCAAATATCAGCATTCTTCATGTAAACATGTAATTTCTTTTAATTTTAACTATGCTGTTTCGGGAAAAGGCTCCTCCCTGTTTGAAGGCCTTTTAAATCCACAGTCCACCAGACCCCCTCATCTGAGTTGATGATGTCCATATTTATTTATGCCTACAAGAATACCCATCACACACACAAATGTGCTTAACTGCTCCCAGATGAGTTGGTTCATATATACATTTTGCAAAAGGACTCTGTATTGAGCGTGTGGTTTTTTAGGAATATCTTCACCTCTTTATCCTGCTAAGAACGCAGTTCGTATCTCTATCTTACTATATCCTGCTAAGAATGCACTATAACTGGAAAGAAAGAAAGAAAGAAAGAAAGAAAGAAAGAAAGAAAGAAATTGAAAGGACAAAGCAACCTATTCACTGATAATCTATATTTTTAAAAGAGATATTTTTTTCCTCTCACTGGTAAAAAGAATCTGTTCACTGTGCTAAAAAGTGACAGCTGTGGTTAAAATCTTGTATAAATAAGTAAAAAAATACATGGTGAATTTGCTTAGTTCTGTTATATACTTATGTAAACATATAATCAAAAAGTATTGATTTCAGTTATTTTAATTATTCAGATTTTCAGTTCTCTGAGATTAATTTTACTTCCTTTGTGGATGTTTTGAATGCTTAATTGGATTCTGAGGTGGGGAAAATGTCCAGGGCTGGTAAGAAAATACACAATAAGTAGTTAAAGAAACTACTGTTAAATGAATTATATGTAGTAACCATGATAAAAACAAATAATATGAAAAAAAATATGAAAAGGTAAAAGGGCTTTCAGCATGGCCTGCTGTGTCTTTCTTTTAAAATACAAATAAGAAATAAGGAACACAACTTATTTTATTTTATTTAGCGTTCAGAACGATGTTGCAGTGTCCCTGCCCATGACAGGGGGGTGGAAATAGATGTTTACGGTCCCTTCCAGCCCAAACCATTCCGTGATTCCGTCATCATGGTGGCGCGTGGAAAGACCAAAGTCTGGAAGGCTCATGGAAACAGAAAACATCAGCTAACGGAGCTGATACCGAGCCGGGCAGGGAGCAGCGCCCTGGGATCTGCGGGGCGCTCTGTGCTCCGTGCGAGATGATCTCCCTCATGGCACGCGGGGAGCGAGGAGCACCTGGCAGCATCAGGCGCTTCAGACGCCAGAAATGGAACGGAAAAGGCCGAACGGGCGTTTCCCGGTGCCGGGGGAGCGGCGTCCCGCGGCCGCTCCGCGCCCCCCGCGCCCCCCGCGCCCCCCGCGCGG
>VZRO01002486.1:562722-598475 GCA_013397915.1 Daphoenositta chrysoptera
CAGGCGAAGGTAGGTTCCGGCGGGCGGGTCTGGGGCCGGCCCCGCGCGGGCGGGGGCTCCGCGGCCCGGGCACGGCCCGGGGGAGGCGGTGGGGTTGCGCCGGGGGCCGGAGACAGGAAAGAGCCCCCAGCCCCTTCCTGCCGCCCGCCGCCGCCCCGGGAGCCCCCGCCGGGCTTCCACGGCTTCCCCTCGCTCCCGACCGTGCAGTCTCCGACCCGGCTCCCCTCTCGCCTTCCCCTGCCGCTGTGGGTCCCTCCTCTTCCCCGGGGCTCTCGGTGTGTCTCCTCCTTCCCAAGCACGTCCCCGGCCAGCCCGGCGCAGAGCGCAGCGCTGCGGGCCGCGCTCCCGCTGCCTTGGCCCGGCGCAGATCCTGGCAGGCGGCGAGAGGAGCCGAAGTTGGGCCGGCTGGGGCTGCCATGGCCGTGCCTCGGCTGCTGTCACATCCCCGGGGGTGGCAGGGCGCGCTCGCTGCTGCCGTGGGGCTGCCCGCCTTTCATTCCCATTAAATACGGGCACTGGGCAAGCGGTCGGACTCGGGTGGGCACTCATTGTCTATGGAGTCGGACCTTTGTGAGCTGCCACCTCGCAGTTTTCAAACTGGGTTAAAAAACGCATTAAGGGTCCAGCTCGTGATGATTAATGTGGTAGACGGGGAGCTGCTTTTTGCGGGGATGTGGATGTTAGTAGCTCTTGCGGCGGAGAATCTCCACCTTTCTCCCTTTCTCCTTCAAGTCTTTAAGGGCAGCCAGCCCCACTGCTCTAGAAGCATCATGCTGCAAACTGGCAGATGCAGAGGTGGTTGCATCAGCTGTCTGGAACATTTAGCATAAGCCTTTCCAACCACCAGTGACACTCCTCACAAATCAAAACAGACCCATATGAGGCTTCAATGTGTGAACTTTTTTTAGAGGTTATAACCGTGGTGTGGGGTTTGGTTGTGATTTTTCTGGTTTTTTGCTTTTGAGGTGTCTTGCCTCTTTGGCAATGACAGGAAAGAATTCCCTTCCCTTTATCTGCACACTTGATAGGCTCTTCTTTTTATTGTGTTTGTGTTACTGTATTGTGAAATGTATTTTGTACTGCTTGGCTGAGAAATAAATTCCATTTGACAGTCATGAGACATTTTACAGGGCAGCAATGAGGAGGCTTTGAAATGTGCTTTCATATATACAGAAATTGATAGAAATGTGATGAAGGTCTTAAGGTGATTTGAAATGAGTAACCTGTTAAATGTGTAATCGACATCAGGCTAAAGATGTACAGACTACAGCCATTTAAAGATTATGCTGCAGAGTAATCACTGCAGTACTGTTTATGCATATATATATTTAATGCATTATTTTAAAGAAAGGTAGAATGCCTAAAGGACAGCCTTTTGCATCACTTAGTTGTATGATTACATGTACATTCTCGAATGAAACAAATGTCTTTATTCAGAAACTTTTATCTTCATGGTTTTGTGTGGCAATAGGAAGTTACAAACCAAGTACATAACATGGAATGTATATAAAGCAGGATCACTTGGCTGTTTTGACCTGTAAATAATTGAAGAGGGAGATAAACTGTAATAGCTTATAGCAGTTAGTAAAGAATGAGCCTAGAAATCCATGATCCTATGAGAAAGCATGATGGACCATCTTTTGAAAATGTTTCCTGTACAGATAATTTAATATTGATTTGTATTACAGTCAATGACATCTTCAAACTGTCTTGCAGTCTTTGCTATAAAATTATACAACCTGAAATTACATTGCTCTGTTTCAGCAGAGAGAACACAGAGCCATTTGGCCTACACACATGAAATGAAATATCTGAGATCCAATGAAAGTCTCCTATTTTCAGAGATCTTGATTTTATAAAAGAAATAAAAGAAAAATCGGTGTCTCCTTGGTATAGATAAAAGGACCAGTAACTGTAAGTTTTGGTACTCAAGTATGCAGAATCCAGTAATATCAGCAATCTTCCCACTATGGATCCCCTCTGAACATGTAGAAATATTCATTTAATTCATAGTTTTTAGGCCTTCTATTATTTGGGCCCCAAAACATCTCACTGTCACCTCTATGTCCACTATTTCAGTAAGGCTGGAGAAATACTTGGTTTTTATTAAACACAAATGATAATAGAAGTGAATCACCTTTCCTGAATGAGTGATGGGTAATGGTACATGATTACACTGGGGGAGGTAGGGAAACCTCCTAAACCAGAAGTTTTGCTTCTCATCTTACCCTTATTTAAATAATGATGGAAAATCTGCTGACTAATAATCTGCAAATCAACGACTAGGAGGTGATAGGAATTTCTTGAAGATGGATTTTTCTGTGGAGTGCTCAAAATTACTCATTAGATAAATTGCATACATTCATAATGGCTCTTTAGGTTAAAATGTTGATGTGGTCAACTATTTTAATTGCTACAAATATGGTTTAGAGTTTAAAAAACAGATTTTGTATTTGACTGTTGTGATCTTCACAATCTTATTCATGAAGTATTCAAGCTGGTTCAGTGATATATTCTGTGAGGAAATATAAACATTTGCTGTGATTCAGCACCTCCCTCCCCTTATTCTTAGGGAGCTCAGCATCAAAAGAGATTAGTGAAACCATGGACTTAAATGAAATGAACAAAATTAACATTGAAAGAAGACTTTTAATATGAAATATCATTATGGCAATGAAAACAGTTTGAAATGGCTTAAAGTTGAAGCAGGTAAAACCTTCATTTTTAGGACAGTTTTTATTCTGGAATATGTTTGACGTATCTGCTAAATTTTTGTGTCTTCTGATGAATGTATGTTTTAGGACAGTTCATATATTGCAGCATTGTATGGTTTGTCAGAGAGCATCAAAAATATTGTCCAAGTTCACTGGATGTTTCTAATGGTTTAGGTGCTTTTTTAAAGCATATTTTTGTAACATTGCTTTTCAAATTTCAACTCAGTTGTGTTTAATTTTCATACTTAAAGCTTTACTTATAACTGAGAGATTTTTGCATTTCAACATTTTGGAAAATTATTTTCATTAAGATTACATGTGTTCTACCAAGGCTTAAAGGCCTGCCTGCCCAGGAGAAAAACCTGGCTGTGCCAGGCAGAATATTGTAATATTTAACAAGGCAGAGTACACATAAACAAATACAAATGTATAGATGTCCAGGCCACAATCTGTTTGCTTTGGTCAAGTAAGAAATAAAAGTAAATCTATGTTTTGTGTTCCCATATCAAGTGGAATTCAGGGTCACAGTGCACACAACTGTTTACAACTAAATTGTGATAACTCCCTGTATTACTGGTTTTTCCTTGGAGAGTTATGTGGCAATATGACTAATTCCTCCAGCATCATAAAGGAAAGCTCTTTGTATAAGAGAGAGTTCAGAGAAGGTGGCAACATTTCCTACAGATAGAATGGCTTATCTAAAGTGTAAGCATTTAATAGTCATAGATAATACCTATGTGAAACTTGAATTCTAATTATTTTGTATGGTATTAGGTAACAAAACCTAGAACTAGTGAAGTCTTGTGAATCTTGCTAAATTATCTTCAAGTGGGCTTTGAACTTTATCATTTGGTAGTTGCAAAACTGGTGCCCTGGCAGCTCTGAGAAGAACCAATATTTCTAGAAGTTGTGTAGGTTTGTAGGCAGGACTGTAGATTGATATAAACTGTAGTGCACAGGCAGATTCTGCCATGTCAAAACTTTGTTCTCAGGTTGTTGACAACAAACCTTAAAATGGGAACCCTTAATTTTTACCCAAGCCTGTTAATGGCAGAGTAAGAAGGAAATCAGTTAACAATATTAAAGAGAGTAGACATAAAATTGTCTTATTAGCAGACATTGGATAAGCTGCAGTTTAGTGTCAGTATATGAAATTATTAAACCGATGTAGAACCTTCTGCTTCTAAAGCAGAAGAGGTAGGACCTGCTAATTGTTTGCTGCTAATGCTTGGCACTGCATTCTGCACCAAGCCCAGGACTGTCACCCTTCAAAAGTTTCAGTTGCTTATGAGTTGATTTTCATCAGCATAAATGATTACTAATTGTAATCTGTTTAGTTAGATTTATTCTCTATGCACTAAGACTGCAAAATCTGTACATAGTAAAAGGCAAGTTTACAGTAAAGAGGATTACAGGTATTTAAAAGGTTGGATAAAAGTAATTTGCACATTTTGTGTTCTGGGAAATTATATTAATTGTCCATAATTGTGATCTCTGTGGCTCTTCACTGAGCTTAGAAATTCATTAAAATTAAAGGAAAAAACCCCACAGGTTAGTTGCAGGCAAGCTTTTTGTCTCCACAGAGTTACCTGGTCCTATTACCCTCTTCAGCCTCTTGAATGTGTTCTCTCCCATTCCAGCCAGGCTGGAGGTTTGTTGTGCAACGATCCAAAGAATTCCTTCCAAAAATGTACTATACTGTGGAAGGGAAAGAATTGAAAAATCCACCAATTTTAAGAAAAACTTAAGCGTTTTGGTGGTAAGGTAATCCCTCTGACTCTATTTCAGAGGATGGAAAATAGAGAGAAATTAAGAGTATTACCTAGAAAAAGGATTTTCTCTTCTTCCAAACATCCCAGCCCAAAACTGGTGCCTTGGGGTGATTTTATGGTAACACTTTATTCCCCTATTGTCTGCTCATTGCCCAGAAATGGGTCCCATAGCTTTAAGCTGGGTCCAGGAGAGGGGGGAGGGAAGCCAGGCTAAAGGGGAATACAGCATTATTATAAAATCACCCCAAGACAGCCGGGAACATCTCTTTACATCCATCTATCAGACCAGTAACTTTTCCTCACTGGTCACAGGGATTGTTCCACGTAATTGTTCCAGCCAGCTTTTTTCGTGAGGGGCATCTCTGTCCTTGTCCCAGTTATAGCCACTTTTAACTTATGAAGTTCAGTTCAGGTGGCCTGTGATGAACTAGAAATATGCCCTTCAGAAAGTATTTCTAGAAACTCTTGCTGGAATGATTCTTAAATATGCAAAAGCCTTTCTAGAAATGGATTGAGTAAAGTTTGTACTTTTGAGTAAAGTACAAAGCTCTGCAAGGGTTCATATCATGTATTTTAGTTGTAACTAATTGTAACTAATTGTTGTAACTCTAAATAACTCTGATGAAGGAACACGAAATGTAGAAACACTTCACAACACCATCATCTTGAAGACTGGCTTCATTGAAGTCAACATGAGTTTTGCCTTTGATTTCAGATAAGCAACGTTTACTAGAACCTTGATTTCTGGTTGGGTTGTGCTGATCATGCTTAATTTGGAGGTGATTTGTAATGACGTGATGGTCGTAATCTTCAGAGGAGCAAAAGTTAGGGAATGCAAAACAGAGATTGTGTGATCGGAGTCAAGGAAAAGCAGCAATGGCATCCATAAGGTGTGTTAATTTTGTATTTTTCTCCTAGGACATCTTTTAAAAAGAGCTTTAAAAAGCCACAACTTTCCTCCCTGAACCCAACCTCTGTATAGAGAGGAATACACACGCTACAGACTGAATTTGCAAATGACAAAGTCAAAAATATTTTCTCCACTGAATTAATAGTAGAAATCACAGGTTCTTATTAGCTTTGTAGTTTCTAGGAGTTTGAGACTGAACTCATCCCTCGAGTACACCGTGCTTGGGGCTTAATTTGATACTGTGTGATTCGCCTCATTTAACAAATGTCAACAAAATCTTGGTCCCTCTCTGTGGTTCTGTAGTAACTTTACTGCAGACACACGAGCAGATCCTGAGTCTGGTGGTCTTATGGGACTTTCACAGAAAAGTGATAAACCAATCTATGACTTGAAACAGTCTTGAGACATTTATTCGAGTGCTGTTTTCCTTTTGTATTTGATTGTTAACCCCCTCCAGGCACCGGGTTTGAGTGTGTGAAGTTTATATCCAGTAGGCAACAGCTGGGAGAAGCCAGAATTACACAATGTCTGATTTGTGCTGGTGTATTTTCTAGCTTCACCTTCAGCACAGGATCCCAAGGCAGTCATGAAAGGTGTGCAATAAGTTTGTGGGGGGAGAAGCTAATTTTCTTTGAATAAAGCAATTCTTTAAAGTATGTTTTTTTTCAAAACTCAGCTGATACTCTTCATAATAATAGTAGGGTTTGGGATTTTTTCTCATTACTTTAAAACCAGAATTGAGCATGCTATATACTTCTAAATACATTGCTTTTAGTTAGAGGATCAGTCTGTAGGTCTCAGTCTCAAAGATGAAATTTCCTGAGTAAGTTTCTGAGCTTCCACTCAGTTTTGAAAGAACAAAGAAAAGTTAGGCAAAATTATTCATGTTTTCCAATGAAGAATAATACTATGTAGTAAAGCATTGTTTTCTAAATCTATGAAACAATACCTTTAAGAAACATATCTACTTAGTATATACATCAAAACCTTGGACCGTATACCTTGGACACAATTTTTCATCTGCTTTGAAGTCCAAGTAGCAAAGTTTGAGCTATCAATGTTGATAGTAGATGCATCATTCTTACTCAGAAAGGTGATTGATAACTAACACAGTGCTTCTAATGGAAGAAATGTGGCTGTGGTAGTAGTAAAGAAGTTTGAACAAAGGCATAAATATAAATGGGAAAATATAGCTTGGTACAGTTATGTATTTCAGTTTCAGTCTTCCATAATCGAGCAAATAACAATGGTTAAAAAAAATAAATTGTTTTTCATTAAATTATGCTTTTGGTTTGAGAAATAGTCCCTTGAAGATGTATGCTCCGATTTAGCTACAATTATATACTTGGTTTTGTTGTATTGTATAGACTTGTGGGCTGTGCAAAGCAGTGTTCCCAACTATTTCTACTGGAAAAAGTCCTGCTTTGCTAAAAAAGTGAAAAATGTTGGAAAAGCATGCTGATAAAAATCTGTTCTGTTTGAGTTTAATTCATTTCCGTCAAAACAGACACACAACAGATTCAGGTTGTATTTACTGTGGTTAATAGATGATAATTATTATCTGACTTCATGCATCTTCTCAGTCTTCCTCAATACCAAGATCTGCATTTCAATGTTATTTCAGTAAGTTCTGAGCTGAATTATGTTATCTCAGAATTGAGGGAGGCAAAGAGCTTGGACATGGGTAGAACCAGACACATGGGTCACTTGTTCCGTGGTAGCTTTTGGAGCACTGTGTTCTTGTTCGTGGTCTGAGATTGTAAGAACACATTTAGTCCCAGTTGCTCTGACTTGATGAAAATATTTCAAAATATATTTAAGAGAAATTTCTGAAATCCCAGCATGCATGTAAGGTTTGTGAGAAATGCTTCATAATCATTCAAGGTAGTTAAACAGAGCTTACTGATACAAAGTGCAACACAAAATGTTTGGTGTGACTCCTGTGCATTGAGAGGGAAGTATTGATCTTTTCTAGAGAGGTGGAGTGAACAGGCTTCACTTCGTGGATTTTACAACAGGTTAAGAAATGAATTCCTGTGCTTGTCTCTTGGCAACACACACTGACACAATTTCCACAGCAGTTTATAGGCTGTGGTAGTATCTGTGACCTCTTCCATCCCTCAGGCCATAGCTACATAATCACTTTAATTTTACATAACTATGCACAGAGCCAAAAAGGGCAATCTTGTCTTCCCCCATTGCTCTCAGCAACCCATTCCTCTCCCTTCCCCTGTGCTGTATGATCAGTCAATGAGCTGAATCCAGAAACCAGTCTGGCTGAAAACTAACCCCAAACCCCCCAGCTGCAGTGCCTTTTCACAGTGGAGCAGCTACTGAGATACTTAAGAAATTTGGGATTTGCATGGCTGTGGGTGAAGTTGTCACCAAAAGAAGTCCCCCCTCTTGGGTCTCACTTTTGTCGGATGCAGTGGTGCTGTGTAGCTCTTCTGGATAAAAGGTTTTCTGGGGCCTTGGCCAACAGGGCTCTTAAATTACCAAAATCTGCTGATTACACATAAATGCAGATAACTGTTAACATAATTTTTCTATGACTTTATCCTCTCTTTTGTTGTTTCAAATTGGGTTAGATGTTGGTGCACTAAGAGTTAAAAAACCCTTTGGGTCTGTCTTTCATTCTTAGGACCAATGATTGTGGAGGTAAGTGTGAAATAATTTGCTGAGAGGGCTTAAGTTAGGTACAGGCCTGGGAGGAAAGAAAGAATCAAATGTAAATGAAACTTCCAGAGGCCTTGTAGCATAATGTTACATCTAACTTTCCATTTTCAGCACAGTGCAACATTGATACTTTATTTCATTCTGGGGAAAGGGGGGAGAAGGCTGGCACTTCAAATTAGCAGCAGCTGCAGAATTAAGACAAGGGTGTTAGTGACTCATTTGGAAAAGTACTAGCTAAAACATTCTGTCTCCTAGAAAAAACATTAAAGGAGGGTTCATGATACAAACTTTGAATTTTGTGAATAGTGTCAGTGACCCTCTGGTTTCCTCCGGGTAGCTTTCCTGATCAGTGACCATTTACTTTTGACTATTGCACATGAAAGTGAGGAGAATACACGGGGACATTTTGGAGGGGGAAACAGTTCCTGTCAGGGTCAAGGACTCCAGAATGCCTCTTACTTCTTTTTACCCAGTCAGTTGTCCAAAGGCTCAGATTATTATTGTTCCAGGTAGCTGGAAAAAAGGGTTATATGTAGTAGCTTCTTTGATGTGTTTGAATAAATGACAGAGTAGTCAAACTCCAGTTTCCCTGAACACAGGGAACTTGGATCATAGAAGGAGTTTCTTTGTTCTCAGTCCCAAATTTCTTTCCCCAATTCACTATTCTCACTGCTCAGGCCTTTTACTGGACTGTATTCAAAGTGCTTATATTTAGGTTGTTCTCTACTCTTTCCACATCTGTATTTGGGGGAGGTTTTTTCCTTTCTCAGATGAATGTGGGTATTTCCCTGTTTTATGCCCAGGTCCTACGAATGGCTTTATTTAGAAGCGCAGGCTATTTTAAGAAGAGAAGGTTAAGGGGAGATCTAATTGCTGTCTAAATGTATCAAATGAGAATGCCTTGAAAAAGTGGAGCAAGACACTTCTTGGAGATGCATGGGGTAGGATCACAGGCTGATTCAGGTTGGAAGGGACTCCGGGAGCTCTCTGAATCAGCCTTCTGCTCAACTCAGGTTTGTCTAGAAGATCAGACCAGGTTGCTTAGAGCATTATTCGGTCTGTTCTTGACAGTCTGCAAGGATGGAGATGCACAGCCTCTCAGCACAACCTGTTTCAATGCTAGCTATCCTCGTAGCAATTTTTTTCCCTTATTTCCAGTCTCTGCTGTTTCAACTCTGCTGTTCCAACTTAGGCTCATTGACTTGTCCTCACACCACGGACCACTGTAAGAACCTGGCTGCTTCTCCTTGATATCCTCCTCAGAAATGTCCATCCTATAAATGGAAAGCTGCTATTAACTCCCACCAAAGCCTCCATCTCTCCAGCCTGAGCAAACCCAGCTCCTTCAGCTTTTCACAGAATATGTGGTCCAGTCCCCAGCCATCAGACAGCCCTGCTCTGAACTCGCTCTGGCTTATCAGTGCTGTTTACTGGAGGCCCAAAACTGCGTGTGGGATTCTGAATGGAGCCTGGAAGGAGGGAGAGTCACTTCCCTTTCTGAGTGCAGCCCAGCAGGAGCACCAGTGCACGCTTTTGCTTGGCTGGCTGGCTGCCACAGCCCCCAGGTCTGTTCCAGCAGAGCTGCTCCTCAGCCAGTCAGTTCTCAGCTGACACAATTCCAAGGGACTCTTCCTCTACAGGTGCAGAACTTTGCACTTCTCTGAGGTAAAAATGTTAAACACACCAGTCCCAGCATAGAGACTTGTAGTGCAGAGCTGCTGCTTTTATCAGAGAGGGGAATAGGCAGCAGGGTGCAGCACAATGGACATGAGAAAATTGTGATTAAATATGAAGAAAATCTTTCTTTCGCCACAAGTGTGGCCTGAAGGTACTAGGAGAGGTCCTGGAATCTCTTGGAGATGGTGAAAAACTCAACAGGTCCTGAGCAACCTGCTCGTGGAGGGAAGGTGGACTGCATGACCTGCAGTCGTCCTTCCCAAACTTCTGTGTGATTCCCTAAGGCTGGCCCTGGTAGCCCCCTTTGGAGCACAAGAGGCTCTAAAGAAACTGTTCCTGTTCCCTCCATGTTCCAGCATTGTAAGCTGTGCTATGGAATTTGGAAAGGAAAGGTATAGAAGGAAATCCCTTTTTCTGTTTGACAGAACATGCATTATACAAATATGCAAATGACATTTCAATAATCATAAGTCATGCAAATTCCCTTATCCCATTTTAGCAAATATCTTGTTTAAGCTGCTTAAAATTTGAGGTTTTAGGTTTGTCTATTTGTTTTTCTCCTGGCAGAACATTATAGTGCTACAAAATTATGCTGTAAATTGTGACAGACTTGTATACATTCTTATACCAAACCGCTTTTTTAGGCTGACATTTCTTGTTCCTGCATCAAATCTGAATGTGGTGATAAGTTTTTGTCTGGAACATGGATTAAAAATTAAATAAAACAATAATTAACGCCCAAACCTTGTTTCTTTCCAAGCAGACATTATTCAGAGGTACAGCAGAATACTAAGGAAGGCAGTATTCTTTCTTGTAGAAAAAATTGGAAGAATTTACATGTTCCTATTGCTTTTCACTAACAGTTCTGCTATATTTCACATGACTTTTCTTCCAAATTACAGTAAGTTCATCAGCTGCAGGAGCTATGGATACATGAAAGGCTTCCAAACCCACCTACCCAGCTTCTTTAGCTCGCTCTGCTTTTATTAGCACTTCTTTCCAGTGTCTTTTATATACTCTCCCCCAGATTTTCTAAGGATTTTCAATGGCAGGTATAATAATAGGAACTCACATGTTCCCAAATCCTAGAGTTAATCTTAAAGATGCTGCTTTTACTAGATCTTAAAAAAAATAAAATCACAGCTATGGTTGTCAACCAGATTGGTGATGAGAAAAACATGTAAAACCCACCAAATGTCAGTTCATTTTTACACTGGTAACTAAACTTATCATAGTCGTCCATTAATTCTGAAAATCAGGTTTCCTGTTAGGTGCCAGAAAATATATTTAAGGACCCAGCACTGGATTAAGTTGGCCCTAAGATGACTTTCATTGCCACAAAGTCAAAGATAGCAGCATTATCACTGCAAGTCATTATAACAGAAAAGAAATTACCCATTGAACACTTCTTTATTTTTTTCTACGTCCTGGAGTGTTTACCTTGATGGTGACCGGGCTATCTGAATATTAAAAAAAAGTGCAGATTTTTCCAAAAATACAGAATCGGGAAAAAAAATGAAGATACATTGGTGTACTGGGGATGTTTCTGCTCTTAGAGATTTTAAATGCTAGTCTTGGAATTTTATTTAGTTGAGGCCATGGGACTAGGGAGGAGTGTTATCAAGCATCTAACAGTCAAATGCTGAGTAGCCATGCTACTTTCTGGGAGAAATAGCAAAATACCATAGTAAAAATGAAAGAGAATGACAAAAGTTTACTTTGCCACGTTGCCCCCAAAAGAGGCAGGAAAGCAACTATGCATATTTTATATTTGTTGCCCCTTTCCTTCTTTTAAAATTGAAAGTGGAACTCTATGTCAGATGAATAATTGAATAACGATCACATGAATAATAGATACCTTTTTATTCCTATGAAATATAATGGGTCCTTTTCCATGCTTACTTACACTCTGTTCAGCTCTGTCAAGGTTGGGATAAACGGCTCCTCTTTTATTGATATTTATATGAAGTTGAGAAATGTTTTTATGCTGAACAACAGAACTCCTGGCATTTCTGTTGGCACACCTATAAAGAGTAGGAGTTTATCTGAGTGTTGCCTTCCAAAATGTATTCTGTCTTTCTCATTGATGGAAACTCTGCTACTTTTGTCATCCAGGGAGGATGCTGCACATCCCAGTGCTCTGCTGGTGGTTGTACACACACATTTTTAAAACGTGTTGGATATACACTCTAGTTTAGATTTAGCTACCAGTTGTTAGAAAGTATTCACAGTTGATTAAATTTCCTTGAGTGACTAAATATTGTTGTTCTTTGATCTTTGAAAGTGTGGTGTCTACTCTGCAGGATAGTCTGCGCTTCAAGTAATTTAGATATTGGGCAATCTAGTGAAGTATGGATGTGCATGTATTATTTATAATATATTCTGGGATGCTGCCTGTGTGATGAAGGTATTCATGTGTAAAATGGGCACTAGTTTGTGATTTTTTCATAAATTAAGACCTCAGTCCTTCTCTTGACACTGATACTGAGCTCCATGTGTTCTTTAAATGTCCCTAGAATCAGTCTTTGCAGAAAAATCATGCCCCAGAATCTTCCTTTTATATCTAGAAATAATAAGCAGAATATTAAGTTGAATATTTATTTTATTACAGCCTCCCATTTTTCAGTTTAAATGATCTGGAAAATCTCCAGACCGTACCAGACAGCCTGTAGCTTTAAAGCAGAGTTCAGGAGCCTCTGGATGCATTGGAGACAGCAGAAAGAAGGCTGGTATCAAGGGTTTTGTACAAATTTGAGCAGCTCTGGCTTGCCTAATTACTGGAGGATGTCAGGAGTCTGAGCTGGGATTTCTGGGAGTAGAAAGCTGAGAGCCATGTCTGGGAATGACAAATATTTCACAGTTTTAGTGAGAATCTTTTGATAATTGATACTTACAGGAATAGCATCTGGACAAGAGGAAAGGAAATCATGTCTCAGAATGCCACTGAGATAACAGCAGAGAAGTAGCAGGGGTTCTGTAATTTTATTTAATGTTGGCTTCACTGAAGCACCAGACACCATTTTTAGAAGTACCCAGTGTTAGTCCTTGCTCCCTATCTGAGGCCCAGAGCACCTGGTCTGGATAGTGGTGGGGCTGGACAGAAGGGAGATGCTTCCATGGGGCTGATCCAGTTGGATTTCTCTGGAAGTGGGTTAAACGGGCTCTCACAAGCTGGCTCTAGACGTGTCTCTTGAGCCTTGTATTGTCATTTGAGACAGGAAAAAAGGAAAAGGTAACCAAAAAGCACAAAGCCAGATGGAGGGAAAATGTAAAGAAAACTAATTTTAAAAGAGGGGAATTGCTGTGAGGAACAGATAAGGGAAAAGAATAAGTGAAAAGAGCAGAGAAGAGCAGAAGGCCAGTTCAGGGGAGAGGCTGTGGCATGTGTGCCAGAGCATGGCACAAGAAGGCGCCTCCAGCTGCCAGGCCATCCCTGGGGAGCTGCATCTCCAACAAAAGCAGATTGAAGGCAGTATTCTGCAAGAACTCCGTTTGGGGACTGCTAAAGTTCAGCGAGAGTAAAAGGTTATTTTTACAAAAACAATGGGTGGTTTTGGGGAGCAGACAGGCAAGACCTCTGGGAAAGGCCTTGTTTTACACAGATTGTGAGGGGACAGAAGGTGCTTCTGGGACAAATGAGAGTTGTCTTTGCCTCTTATCTGCTGCAGCCCTGTTGTGATACTGGATATAAAGTTACAGAGGCAAAGTTCTCAGAACTGAAGAGTTTAGCATTTCTTTTTACTTCTTGTAGCTTATACATTTGTTTTCTTATTACACTGAAAGTAGAGTAATGCAAGAACTTACTGAACACTCTCTCAAGCGATGTGGGGGTGTTGCAATTCTTTTTGATATTTTGTATGTTCATAAATTGTCTCATGCTGATAGGTCTGGCACGAATCTGAATCCAAGAAATATACAGTGTAGCAAAGAGTAAATGGAGTTAGTATCCACTCAGCAGACAGAATATCACTGCTCCTAGCAGAATCTGCTAAACAGTAAAACCAGAAGGCTCCCATCTCAATATAAAAGATCAGAAGAGTCTGCACGGGGAATAGAGCTCCGTTGAAGTGATTCAATATATCAGTCAGAATGAAACTTAGAATTTATAATAACATACTTTTTTGTCTTTAAGCTTCATGCATAGAGACATGCTTTCTTACACTGAAGTTTTCCTTGCTCACTTGTGCTGTTTGTACTGTGCCAGAACCCTTCTTTCCAAACACTGCTCTGGTCCTGTGTCAGTCAGCTCAAGGCCAAGGTCCATCACTGCAGCCTGAGGAGATCCCATCTTTGGACTAGAAATAAGATTCCAGCCTGCTTTGGTGAGCAGAGAGGTGGGCTTTCTGTTTCAATTCAGATCAGAGAAAAAAACAGGAACAAGAGCAGGTTAGGAGTGCTCAAATCATCACTGCAGAATGGCATTTGCAGTTACTATAACTGAAATAGAATGATCTGTATATTTTAATTCGTATTTTATGTGAAGTGGCCAGAATCACTGTGTTATGGCCTTTGGCAGAGGTGAAGATCATGACACTCCAAAGGAGTAGCACACAGAGTTTGTATTTTTCTCTCACAGCCTACCCCTGTGGAGCAGCACAGCCCAAAAAGGGCTGTGGTTTTATGGAGAAGGAGTTGCAAAGAATGCAGAGTGATCTTGCATGTTGAGTCTGCTGTCCTGAAACTATAACTACATCCAAAGAGAGAAGCTTCTTTTTATTCATTCAGATTTAATGTCTCTGGTTTGTAGCTTTTGGTTTCCTTTCTTTTTGATGTTTTTTGTTTGTTTGTTTGTTTGTTTTTTTAAATCATAGGTTATATTGGTGATGTTAGCACTCAAAAATGATAACATTTCAGAGTTTTGCAGCATATAGTTTCATCCTGCATCTCTCTTGTGTGCAGTCATCCCCTGAGAATGGTATTTGGCATCCAATTCCTTGATTCTGAGAGCAGGGATCCTCGAGTGGTAACTGCTGTGCAAGCACTGGGCACAGCATTAGCACAGCGAGCACTGGTGGAAGGCCACATATAAGGATTTATTAGGTATTCTGGAGAAATTATCCCCAAACAGTTTCAAGTGAACAGAACTTTCTTCTTGAAAAAAAGAGTACCATTGTCCAAAACAGCTTAATCCACTTTCAAAGCCAGTTCAACAAGAAAAAGAATTCTTCTTCTGCAAGGTGACTGCCTTGTCACGGTGTTACTTGTAGATGTAGTTATATTTAAATCTGTTAATGGATGCACGAGGCTTCTGTTGCTGTTCTTTCCAGGATGAAGCCTTAAAGGTTTGATGATACTGAAGTAAACACGCTGGAGTGTTAGAGAGTAAAAGCTGTCAACGGTGCAGAATATTGATGCTAACAAGATTTAGAGCTTGTTTAGAGCTTAAAAATATAATGGAATTTGTAAGGAAGTGCTTTTCTGGAATTATTGAGCGTGTTAAATTCCCATATAGATGTTCATGTATCTACACATCCCTATCCAGGGTTATTTCAGAGTAGTTCTGGTAATTTTCCAAATGTAGACAAGACTTAATTAAGCTGACTCAGTGTGCTAAACTCATGTCACCTAAAACTCTATTAACTATATTGTCCTCTAATTAATGATTTTAATAGTTTTAATTATATTACTAAATCCAGTAATAGCAGAAGTAAATAAATGCACAATGAATATTTATTCACTTCACTAAGTGAGCATTTTGCCTGCCTGCAGTATTCAGGACTGGGCTGCAGAGCACTTGGCAGAACAAAAATGAGATTTCTCTGCATTCTTTTTGATGTCTCCTTTCTTGAGAATTATGAGTACTGAAATTGCACAGGTATCTTGGATTTGATTTTAAATTGAAAGGTTTCTAGGATGTACAGTAGTGCAAAACACAAGTAATTACATAAATGTATCATGACTATATTAACACATTTAATTAAATACTAGGAGTTTTAGAAGTAAAAAGTTAAGTTACACAGAGGAATGAATATGAAGTTGCTTAGCTTTATAAAAACCACATTTCCTATGATGTATATATAGACATATATTTAATGTAATGACAGTAAGTGTTGGCATGAGATACCAACTCTGCTCAGTTGTAGCCCTCCAACTAAAATTGGAGGGGAATGGAGTTAAATAATGCCAAGTAGAATTTGACACTAAATACAGAAAAAACTCAGTTGCAGTGAGCAGCATGTTCTACTTTTGTGACTCTTACAGACTTCAAAGAGAATTGTACATTTGCATCCCAGGGCAGAAATTGGCTGTGTGCTTGGAAGCATGAGATCTCTCAAGGTAATACTTCATAACTATGGAATGTATCCCATGACTGATATGTAGCTAAGAACTGAGAATCAAGTTACACATTAGGAATACTTGAAATGAAATATTTTTCAAGTTAAAGAGAGCATTATGCTGGGTAAACAATATGTTTTCTTTTTCTTGAAATGCATTGGAGCATAAATATATGAAGCATTTCAATATGCATGTTTGTATTTCCTGGTCTCTATTGGATTTTAGTAATAGTTTTTTAAGAAAAAAAAGGGGTTTTTCTTGATTTAATTTATTGGAGTCTTATGTTTGACTCTTGAAGTTTCTATTTTTAATTTCTTTTTACATTCTTCTTTTTTTTCCATTCCAATTAAGTTTGGAATTTCTGATTTTAGGCAATTCATTTCCAAACCTACCAACTTGTTCCAGCAAGGAAGGAGCAAATATCCCTAAGATCTTACTAGCATCTACACAGAAGCATTCACTAAGGCACTCTCGGTGGTTTTTTATTAAAAAAGAAGTTACTGAGAACAAAAAAATAAATTGGTGAACTTTGTAGCATCCAAGATGGACAATAATTTCCTGACTATTCGTTCTCACAGTGACCCAGATCCTTGCAGGTACAGAGGAGTTGTTTTGTCCTCAGGTGGACATTTTCTTTCTGTAGTATCAACTCTGCTCACTTTTCCTGAATCCATTCCCAGTGCAGGCTGGAGCCCCACACGGGGCAGGTTTAATGAGGGCTGTTCAACCCCTTCTACCTTGTTTTCTTCCCATGATACTCCTGCCTGCCTGGACTGTTGTTGTGTCAGGGAAGGTGATGAGCATGATTTCGGCTAAACAGCTCTCATAGCTGGGGAGACCCTTCTGTGTTGCCTTTGACCAATGTAAGAAATCGCTGAGGATCCAGCCAAACCTTCAAAAGCAAATTCTCGTGAGAAACAGAAGAGGACGTTTACTCGAAATGAAATAAATAGTAAAGGAAAAGCGGATTTTTTTTTTTTATATTTGTTCTTTTGCTTGATTTTCTGCTCCCCTGAGCGCAGGTGGTCAGGAGGGTTGTCCCTAGAAGCTGGGTGTGACACTCTGGGATGGATGCAGGTTTTTGGTCATTCCTCTTTCTGCCCTTGGAGCAGGCTGGCATCCATGGCACGCCATGGGAGGGCTCAGGGAAACCCAGGGCACAAAGTGCACTTAGGAATAAGCAAAAGGGCCACTGGAAGTGTTCTGCTCCATAATCCTTGGGTTTAAGGTAGACTACTACTTTTTTTAAGGCTTTGTTGCATTCTGTGAATTCAATATCCTGTGACTAATGGGTTCTATTAGGGAAATCTCCAGTGTTAGGAGATAATGTCAGGCTCATCGCAGACCTGATAAAGAACAATGCAACACATTAATCTCATTGTCAGGAGACCTATATATACATCTCAGCTGCAACAGAGATGTTATTTTTCGCTAATGCTTTATTTCTGTCAGTTTTAACAACCTTCAGCTCTGCGTCACAATTTGTAAAATGCTTGATCATGAAAACAGCATTTGGAACTTATTAATGTAGTTAAGAATATTCACACGATTAAAAATCTGAAGTTCTATCTGACCTTTTCAGATCAAGTCTGAAGTATTTTGACTGTCTTTACCAGAGCTCTGAATTGTCTAGATTCTGACAACCACATAGATAAAAATGTAGATGTACTGTACTTTGCAGAAGTTTTTAGGCATATGTAATTGGGGCTAGATTAATACTATAAGGATTTTTCTGTTATGTTGCAAAATAAAAGCCATTTACAAAAAGCACATCTTGCAGTACTCATCCCCAAAAAGGAGTTTCACATGAAGACTGCATTTATATGAAATCTAATGGCCATTTCTTCAGTAAAATTTCACTGTCCTGCTGAAAATAAAACGCAGCAGCACTTATATAATAGAAACTTGGAGCACTCTAAATTATGTCCTTTGAGCAATAAATGAACTTTCTTCTTAAATGGAACTGAAGTTTAGGAATGCAGTGTTCTTTGTCTCATAATTGTCTGCCTACACACACCCAGTCTGCACTTCGAACAACTCGCCACTGAGGAAGCACACGTCCTATATTTTTGGTCTCAGATGTATATTTTTGTAGTTGAAGATGTCTTTACATTAACAAAAATAACTTCATCATGATTATACATTAGAGTTAATGGTGCCAGTTTTACATTATTATGTGCATACATACTTGTTAGAACACGAATGATATTTTCAGAGTAACCATACATTTTGTGGAACTTTTAAGTGTTTTTGGCTCCATTAAAGTCTTCAACACCATTTTTGTTGAACATGCACTTTTCCTCTTGCTAATCTAGTATGGCCATTTGTTAGGCAGTGATGAATATGTTCTCCAGACAAACTAACAAAAGACAATAGATCAGTTCTCCATCCAGGAAAACAACAAGATGTAAACAGAATATTAGACAAGGGCTTTAGAGGACAACCCATCAATCTGTAAAAGAAAAAGGTCAGCCCGGTATGATGTCTCTAACTGTGCTTCAGAAGAGGTAAATATAAAACCATAAAGAAAAGCAACTGTCATTAAAAGCTAAGTGTAAAAAGCACAAGCTTCATTATCGTGCTGATCTGGATGAACCTTAAACAATGTTTACAGTAAGGTTTGGAGAGTTGCCTAGCACTGGCATATACACAATTAAACAACATAGCTGAACTTTTCTTTCATGTCAGCATACTGCTAAAAAGACCTCCATTGTACTCATATGATAGTCATTCTTGGAACTCACAACATAAACAGGAGGAGAGAACATTGACTTGTAATTCTATCCCACGGTGGCTGAGTGCATCGAGGGCCACGACTGCATTTTCACCTGTACAGCTTAAGGAGTAAATTATATACACAAAGTAGTGGTAAGGGCATAGCAAAACCTGAACTCAGTTCGGACATGTGAACGAGTACCTGAATTTGGGAGTTGCAAGTATGGACTAATAGTTATTTAATGTACTGCAAAATGAATTCTGATTGGTTTGGGCACCCTTATTCCTGTGACTAATAAGCTTCTGTCCCTGCTTTGGTATAGTAACCCATGAAAGGCAAACATAAATTACTGAAGGAATAAAGGAAAGCCAAAGCAACAAGCCAGTCATTAGACTTTGAAAGTGGATAATCTGAATTGTAACTGCAGTTCAGCATGTCATTAGTACCAGAAATACTTCTGTTTCACATTATAATACCAGGAGTTTCCAGAGTCACCAGTATTATTTTATATTTATTCTAGTTTTTTTAAAATTACTTTTAATTTTAAAAAAAAATTATTTTGGATACCACTTTTGCATACATATACATCATAATAGTTCTTGTAGTGCTTGCAACTAATGTTATTTCATTAACTGGCCACCCTCAGTTCCTATTAAGCTGTTTATTTTTATGTAGAGGCTATACCCGAATGAACATTTTTAATGAAAAACTTAATATTAATGGATGTATGTAAAAATAGAAGTTAATGTAGGACATGAATTTAAATGTACAGTATATGACTTGTTTAATTCTACAATTAACAAGATTTGGGGCAGTTGATGACACTGCAGAAAAATGGACACAAATTGAATGGTAAATGAAAAATGTTCCGAACTTTCATCAGGAGCCAGAAGAGAAGAACAGTTCAAAACTTACGAACAAAATATAAACATAAATCACAGAATCACAGGATGGGTCAGTTTGGAAGGGACCACAGTGGGTCATTTGGTGCAACCTCCCTGTTTAAGTGGGGTCATCCCAGAGCACATGGCACAGGATTCTATCCGGACAGTTCTGCTATATCTCCAGTGAGGGAGGCTCCACAACCTCTCTGGGCAACCTGGTCCAGTCCTAGTCACTCTCACAGTAAAGATCTTCCTCCTGTTCAGGTGGGACTTGCTGTGCATCATTTTCTGCCCTTTGCCTCTTGTGCTGTTGCTTGGCAGATCCTGGTCCCTCCTCTTGTCCCCTTCCCTTCAGACACTGACAGACATGGAGGAGGTCCCCTCTCAGCTGTCTCTTCTGGAGAAGAAGCTCCCTCAGCCATTTCTCATAAGAGAGATGCTCCAGTCCCTTAATTATCTTCATAGTCCTCTCCTGGACCTGTTCCAGTGGCTCCTTGTCTCCCTTTCCCTGAGGAACCCAGAACTGGACACAGCATTCCTGGGCCTGTTCCAGTGGCTCCTTGTCTCCCTTTCCCTGAGGAACCCAGAACTGGACACAGCATTCCTGGGCCTGTTCCAGTGGCTCCTTGTCTCCCTTTCCCTGAGGAACCCAGAACTGGACACAGCATTCCTGGGCCTGTTCCAGTGGCTCCTTGTCTCCCTTTCCCTGAGGAACCCAGAACTGGACACAGCATTCCTGGGCCTGTTCCAGTGGCTCCTTGTCTCCCCTGCCCTGTTGGTAAAGCTCTTCCCGGTGCACCCCCGGGCACCCCTGCCCTGCCTGTCCCCCAGGCCCTGCCTGTCCCCCAGGCCCTGCCTGTCCCCCAGGCCCTGCCTGTCCCCCAGGCCCTGCCTGTCCCCCAGGCCCTGCCTGTCCCCCAGGCCCTGCCTGTCCCCCAGGCCCTGCTGGCTCAGGGACACTTTGTTGTCCACCAGGACCCCCAGGTCCTTCTCCCCAGCAGGGCAGCTCCCAGCCTGTGTGGGGTTATTCCTCCCTCGGTGCAGGAGCCAGCATTTGTTTCAAATTGAGTGTTTTCTTTCAAATATTGTTTTTCTTAATCAAGACCTCTTGACCTTTGCTTTCTGTTGGAATAGTACTAATCCTGTGCAATTTCAGATAATCACAACAATCACTCATCAGAGATGAAAACAGGTTTTTGTATTATTTGCAGACTTGAAATTAAGGTGCTGAACCCATACATTCTTTACACTTTCGCTGAGCTGTTCTTACTGCTCATTGACCAAAAATTATTCACTCTGCTGTCTGAAATTGCAGTTTATTACAGTTGTGATAGAATAATTATATTCTACTCTATACTAGAGCTGATAATAAGAGGAAAAATAATCATTTTATGTTGTCAAGACCCTCAATCCCTCAGTGGTAAATAACTTTCAGTCTTTTAAAAAAGGCCTCCCATTTATCTGGACAGATACTCAGCTGGAGAACAGTGACAGGGCCAATATTATTGCTTTAAAAATTCAGAATTTAGGAGTAGTGCATGGCCTGTTGTGTGAGTCATTAGCAATCCTGTGGCATGTTTGCCAACAGCATTAGAAAGTGCTCTTCCAAGCAGCCCAATCAAGAAGTGAATGTACAGGGACTTAATTACCATTGAAGTATATTTTCTCAAATTACTGTCCTTTGAATTAAGCCTTTCTGTCAGATGCAATTCATGCTATATTGCCAACTGTTGCCAGTACCTTTCCCTCATATATTTAAGTCAAAAAAGTTCTTTCAATATCTAATGAGTTCATATTATATTATATTATATTATATTATATTATATTATATTATATTTTAATACTTTTTTTTTAATATTAGGTGGCTTTTTGTGTATTCTGGGCAGCCAAAGGAAGGTCCTGCCTTGCAAAGTCAAAAGAATATCGTGGTGGTCTAGGTGCAAAAATTGATGGCCAGCCACTGGGCAGCCTGAGAGAGGAATTCAGTGTTTGCTGGCACTCAGCTTTGTGCCTGCAGGCTGGAAACGAGGGGACACCCTGGGGTTAGGCAGTGACTGGCACTTAGATGTGCAAGAATTGTAGTCTGAGGAGAGTAAAAGGAAATGCCAAACAGAAAAGCACATGGCTGCTGCACGTCAGGAAGGTCAGAGCTGTGCCCACTGTGCACTGGAGAGGTTTCCCTGTGGGCCTGGGTGAAATTTTGGTTGCTATCTATGGGTAACATCACCCATATTAACTTGACTGGGCTTATGCCCAGCGAATGGAGAGAGAAAAACTCGGAAAGCCAGTAGAGTTCACTTTCAGTTGCAACTCTCACATTTCCTTTAAGGCTGTAGGAATATCATGCTACCCAGCATGTCTTGTGGCTGTAAAGAATTCTGCCTTAATAACATTTGAATGTTTGCTCATATAAATCTACCCTCTCATCCCTGGCAGCACAGTTGACTTCTAATAATGGCATGCATTTGTAGCTATTCCCCCTGTGTACTGATGTCAGCAATCCTGGTGCAGATAAGGGGTTGTCACTGCTTCCCTGATAAATTTGTATTAAATAGAGCTAGAGTGTATTTAATTTGTCGTGTTTACTCATAAACTGGGACTTTGCTCGAAACTAGTTTATAGAAAATAATTTCTAAAAGATAAAATATATTTTAATTTTAATTTAATGTTTTGTTTTAGTTAAAATATAAAATATGCTTCTCTGATTTTTTTTATTGTAAGAGGAAGCTACCATCTTATTTGAGTGTTACGTGTCTTTTAACAGTGACTCAACTCAGCTTTTTAAAGTAAGTGAGAGGATGTTACTTGATATTTCAAAGTGTGGGCCAAATGTCCGTATACTTCAATGATAATATGAATATGCATTAATTTTCTAAGGCTTTCACTCAAACATTAGTAAAGTAAGTGTTAAAATAAATATCAAAAGATAAAATAGAAATAAAATACATCTTCAGGTAAATATTTTCTGGTATATGTGTGGATCTAACTCACGTTGCTTTAAGGTGCTACAGAATGATGAGGTCCTATTTATGTACCAAAACAGGCCTAAAATGATACATGAGAAATGCCCAGGCATTGCATTATTCCCTGTCCAGTTTCACAACTGTTGTGATTATCTCATCAGAGCCTATACATCCACTTGTTGTACATTCGTGTCAAGAAAACTTCAGCTACACAAATCATTATTTCAGTGGAATTAACAGTCCTGTGTCGCACCCCAGAAATTCAGTGATATATGTTCACTTATTCATTGTTTCCAGGGGAAACTAACATGAACTTGTAGACCTTTCTGCCCAACACACCCAGACATGCAGGTTTAATTTTGTTCAAGTATTCTTTATTTGCTCAGTCCCTAACCACTGATGTGATTGGTAATAGATAAATGAGGAATCCAGATACAAATCATACAATAGGCCTCCCTTCTAGTGGTCATCATAAAATCTTGATGCTTAACCTATAAATTTTTTGAATAGTTTTGGGTTTTCTTTTAAGATAAATTCTAAGTACAAATTGCCGGAATGTTGCTGTAGTGAATTGCCACTGAAATTTACTGAATTTAGATTTCTTCATCAATTCTTTCAGAAAGTTGTTGTTGTTGATTTTCTCATGACACAAGAAGCATGACAAAAAAGGCACGAGCCAGTTCAACTTGTAGACATAAAAAATACAAAGCACTGTAACCCATCAAGCTAATTATGGTATTAAAAGTTGACATCTCCAGACTCCATGCTTCCTTTTTTTAACTTCTGCACAAGGACAAAAATGGATGTGGCGTACATGTGAAGCAACATGAATTTGCAGTCAGAAAAGAGAACTCTTAACAATAATCCTCCATGGATGCAGTCCTGAAGGACTTTCTTTCCAAACGTGTCCTGTTGTAAAGCACTGGGATTACTCATAGTAGTAGGGATTTGTTCTGGGACTTTACAGGGTTGCCACCCAACCATTTTGTGGCTCCCAAGATATGCAGAGCTTTTATAAAACACAGAAGAGCTGAAGAGCATAGGGAAAGTACTTTTTATGTAGCCTTGCCACTGTGGAGACGTCAGGACATGCAGGTCTTACGGTGCCCTCAAATTTTAAACAGAACTCTCCGGTGCTTTCACTAGCAAGTTGTGCTCGAGAATTGATGGCAAGAATATGACCCCGGTGTGGTGTGTGCTCGCAGGCTGAGCGGTGGTGGGAGGCCAGCTGTGGAATGTGGGAAAGCGGCTGAACTGCCGAAGCCATGCAGGGAATGTTAAATGTGTCTCCAGCTGGCAGGGAGCTGTGGCTCAAACACAAGCTCCAGGTTCTGGGTATTGCCGAGTGTTCCCGGCACCCTCGGCTCCTGCTGCCCTCAGCGTGGCGCCGATACAAGTCGCAGATGGATCGAGAAGAAAATTAAATGCTTGTCGCCTTTTAGGGGAGTTTTAATGGCAAATGGAGAGAGGCGGTGAAGGCTTAAAGTTTGTTATTATGAACTAAGTGTTATGGTAGCACAACCAGTGAGAAGTGTGGTCCAGAAAAGTTAATGCTGCAAAGAAAAAAAGCTCTCATATTTTTCTTTTTTTTTTTTTTTTTTTCCTTGGTATGGTCCTCTTAGAGAAAATGCAATTCTCCCCTCTAAAGTGGGGGGCAGGGACTTCTCCTGCAGCTTAGCCAACACTTTCCAGCTTCGCAGTAAAAGCACCAGAGGCAGGGACTGCCACCTACCTGGCATGGCAAAGGGCAGAGGGCAGAGGGGGAGTCCGTGGGAGATGTGGTGCAGCTCTTCTCGGTGGGCACTTAGAATTTCCTCATGTCCCCCTGTGTTCCTCGATCAGCAGAGCAGCTGCTGGGAATACCCCTAAGGGATACCCCTAAGGGATACCTGCAAGTATTTTCAGGTGAATTTTTAGCATGCTGATATCACTTTGCAGCAGCCCAGAGCCAGTGGGAAAATATGTTGGGACAAATCGTGCCGAGGTGCCAGTGAGGTGACTGCTGGTCCAAGGGCACAGGCTGTGTAATTCTTGAGAGGACTCTCTAGATACACCCTGTGTTGTCTAAAGGTATACAGAGAGCACAACAGTAAAGCTCAGAAGTGGCAACTGTGTTACGAATAACATAGAAATTTGGAGTACCATCTATTAAATATTATTAAATCAGCAGTAGAAAATTGCTTATTACAAACGGCAGTATTTTACTGCCAAACCATGCAAGTCCCTAGCAACGATCCTCCTCTGGAAACTCCTTGTTGTCTTCCTAAGGGTAATTTTCATAACAAGATTACAATTTCAAATCATCAAGAGAAAGCACTGATGGGCTCTTTTTCAGCTTTTGCTTAGCTAAAGGCTCCACCCAAGTAACTCTGGTCATGAGACATTTTCTTCTGTTAGAGTCATAACTCAGGATGTGTCACAAATGCCATTAACCTTGAAAAAGACACAGGCTGAGCCTCCTGATTTTTAATCCTGACCACAAGCCTCTTGACTCTGGATCAGTAACAGAATGGAGAAACACGAGAAAAATGTACTTTTAAGCTATTCCTATGCAAGCAATAATTTAAGGGGTTTAGAGATTAACTCTGGTGAATTTGGCACAGATGTCAAACATTACTTTCCCCATCTAACCACACCCTCCTTGCCTATCCTCTCCCGACTCACACACCCCAGTGAGGGCAGCAAGGGGACACCTGCCCGTGCCTCTGCTGTTCCCTGGAAGAGCTCGGCACTGCCACTCAAATTTGCCGTACAGCAAATCAGCATCATCAGCACTGCTTCCTGGAGGAAGGAGTCCCCACCTTGGGAAGCACCTAGGACCAGAGAGGAAAGTGTGCTGTAGGCAGCAGGTGAAAAGCCTCTGGGATGGACGTACAGCCCCGTTGAAGAGAATCCATTGGGGAAAGGGAGTGAGGACACAGCAGCCAAGGGAATACAGGAGAGCAGCAACACAAAGAACACCTTGCAAGCACATGAAAGCTCACCTTCCAGCCTCCTCCTCAGTCTGTCCTATGGGAATAAGATTCTTCTCACAGTCAGGAGCTGGAGTGCATGAAAAGTAACTCTAGTGGTGCAGGAGGCTGGGGAAATGTGGGGGAAAAGTTTTGCTGAGCTGAGATACCACACGCTGTATTTGGAGCAGCTGAGGCTCCAGCATTCCCTTCTGCTCACCCTGCCAGACAGGCATTTTTGGCAGAAGAGCAAAAAGGACACCTGGAGGCAGCAATACCTCAAATTACTAGAGGCACGCTTGCAAATGCTCATCTGCCAAAGCCCAACTTGTAGTAAGAACATTCACTGCTCTCCAGTAGTCAACAGACAGAGTCGTTGCTGTATGGTATCAATAGAAGCAGCTGGTGCAAGCAGTGGGTCTAAAGAAGACGAACAGCAGACGAACATTAAGCATTCTTAATTTGTGCTCCAAGGTCTGCAGCTCAGTGCAGATCGGTATGCCTTCATACAGAAGATACGTTGTGAAACTAAAGCTGTGTTTTCTGATGTGTTCTTTTGTAGCAACACCAACTTTAAGCATCTCTCTTTGTCTCCAGCCATTCTTTCCCCCCACATTACCCCATCAACAATGCCAGCAGAGCTGTTAGCGGGGCCATACAATGAAATAGGTCTGGGAACCAGCCCAGGTTAAAAATAAACAGCAAAATTGAATACTAGGAACGAGCAGGATAAGGGGGGAAATGTTTATGCTAACATTGTTGCTGAAAGAAATTTAAGAAATTTTGCACTAGTGAATTCTCACTTACTGTTGGAGAAAACAACTGATGATGTGCAAAGTAAAACATGGGATTGATGTCCTGGCAGTCTGAGAAAAGCAATCACAGTTATTATTTACCTTTATAAAAGGTCTTATAAAAGGGATTATATTAACGTGAGATATTACTAATTTATTACATAAATGTTATTGCCATGTAGAACACGGCTTAGTCAGGCACTTCTGTAATCTGTAAGTAAAAAATGAGTTTAAGAAGTTAAATATTAAATATTACTTTTATAGTACAGTGGAGGAAAAAGTAATTGTGAAACTCACACTAGAATTAGGAGGTTTCTAGAGAAAATCCTGTGCCATAGTGTTAGAGTATTTCAGTACTAGATTTTGTAGTCTTTGCTATAAAATAAACTAACAGTTGTAATAAAAGTCTAATTGAAATATATATATAAATACATATTTATTTTCTTCATTACAAATGAAATGAGGAAATTAATTTAATCTCAAAGTGTGAAAATAGGGGGAAAAGGAGCTACCTTTTCTGAGTAAACAATGACTGCTGTTGTACACAACAAGAAGAAAATCCAATCAGTCCGTCTGCTCTTATGGTGAAATCATCTTATCAGAGGACATGAAATAAGTTCGGGAAGTGAAAATGGAATGAAGAAAGCACGTCATATTTAGGGAGAAATCAGATTTGCAAAGGCATTTGTAAATAGGTCTTCTCATTCATGTAAACGGGGCACAGCACACTGTACTCCATATCTGCAGCTAAAAACGAGCACGGAGAGCAGAGCAGAGAACAACCGGAGCACAGACGTTGGGACAGCGGGGGTGTGGTGAGGCTGGGTGCTACAGGCAGAGCTCTCCCACACCCAAGGGGCTTGGCCAACCTCTTCTGACACCCCAACACCTCAAAGAAACCTATTTTGCCTTAAAGCATGGCTCTGTTAATTAGTTTCAAACATAACCGTATCTTATCTGGCTGGGTTTTATGCCTTATAAAGTGGATCAAAAGACTGGATAGTTTGGGAGACTGTCATTTATCTGATAAGACAAGAACTATCTGAAGAATTTTTTGAGTTGCTGGAATTCGAAAACTGGGAGTGAAAGGCAATGTATTTGGAGTCCATCTGCAATGGAACATTTTAGTTTACCTGAAATGCATTGTTTTTAGAGATCTTAGTGAAACACTAAATTGAGAGCATTCTGCTTCAGGCTGAGTTAATTGTTTCTTTGCCCCAATTAATTTTTGAGATTTTTAAAGGCAGTAAATATAACTTTGAAATGTTACATTTAACTATTTAATAAGAAAAAGCTCAGAATGAAGTAAAGGGGTTTATTGTCACTAACTGTTGTGAGGTTTGTTGGTTTTGCTGCATGGTGCTGGTCCCTGATACCAATGGAGAGATTAGCTCAGATTGGTCGTATTTTGTCTCTGGACCCTCCTTGTGTATCCATCTTCCAGATCAAATGCCTCCTTGTATATTTAAAACTTTGTCCTTATTTCCATGCCCTGATTTATGGAAAACGGGGTAAATCCTATATCTTCTTCCTGATTAATGAAAGGGTCGATTGAACTACATTGCTCTAAGATAAATAATGTTTAATCAAGTGCTGCCTCTGTGGCCTGCTTTCTATAATTTTACTTTTCACTAATCTTGCAAGTAACTTCAGCAGAAGTGATATGGTTTCTGAGAGTTCAGTTTTCACTTATTTTACATTTGGAAAATTGTCTCATCATTTATAATGCTCAAGATTTTAGAATGAGAGTGTAGTTAGCTTATAAATATAGGAATGATTTTTACATGCCTTTATTTCAACTGATTTAAAAAATCTTTGTTTCTCCCAAAAATACCTAATTTCCAATCTGATGTTACTGTCTAAAGGCATAGCAGCCAGTAGGAAGGGAACAAAGTTGTCAGTGTTCAGTGGTGGTTTGTTGGTGATGTGAGATGAGCTGCTGCTCTCAACCTGTTTGTTGTACTTACAGAGGTCACTGCCTCGCTTGTCACCCTTCCTCAAACGCTCAGCAGAGTGTCAAAAAAAGGGAACTGCACACTCCTTCTTTTTGAAGGCAAGCCTCCAAAAGCAGGTTTGAAGTAAATCCACAGGGCAGATGGGGAAGCTTCTTCTCCCACTGCCCATATTGAAAAATGGGATCTAGGCATTCCCAGAGCTATAAACCAGCTTTAAGGTAGAGAAGGAAGGATTTGATGTTAACTTCAAGAAGAATTTAAGTTTTAACTTTGGGATTAATGTCTTAATCCAAATTTAATAAAGTCCTTAACTGCTAAAAAACAAACCTTTTGAGATTTAATGTGAAAATAACGCCATGCTGGCTGTGGTGCAATAACTGAGGGCCCAGGCCAGATGCAGATCACTTTTTCTGTAATTGCCTTACCACCAGACTTTAAGATTTCAAAGGCAATAAGTAGGGTCACGTTCAGTGAAAAAGAAAGTTACAAAATTGTGTCATCAGGTCGGTTTTAAGGACATTAAGAGACTGGGAATAACAGTAACAGACTGCTTCAGTATTCCTGGTGCCCAGGAATGATCCACTACAGCTGACTTGGGAGCTATTGGTTATAGGTAATAGTTATTTCCTATTTAGTCAAGGAAGTTTAAGGCTAGAGGACATTTATGTTCTGGCCCTTGTAAGATAGATGAGCAAAAGATTTTATTGTGAAGGTGTTGAGACACTGAGTTTTCAACTGGATTCTGTGTTAGTGAATAGGATTTTAAAAACCAATTCACAAATGGGGAAAAGTCTTTAAACCTTGCTGTCTTCTGTTTATGCTTCAGGATAGCTCCCTAAAATGGTTACAGATGTTCCACCATCTGTAAATGAAGGGTTTAGTAATAATAATAATAAATATGAATAGTAATAATAGTGTTGAGAAGCTTCATTATTTGTGCAGCGCTTCAAGAATCAAAAACGTTAAATAATTCCAGTTAGTAATTAAAGTTTGTGCTTGTAATAGAAAAATGTGCCAAGTGACTTAGACTGGAAAGCAGTTAGTCAAAATTTAGCCTCTTTAGTCTGTTTTTTTTTGTGGAAAGATGAAACCCAGGATTGTTATTTTATACACCATGAAAACTGAGTAAGAATTAATGGGTGTTTTATAATTCATTGACAACACACCACATTCATTAGCATGCCTTTATGGAACTGTGATATTCCCATGTATATATGTCATATATAAATAAAAAACTTGTGTAAAATAATATACTGATTATGTATACTGATAATGTAATGTATCTATAAATAATATACTGTAATGCATTTTTATTTTTTAAAACATTCATGTGCTTATATGTTTGAATGCTGCATAGAAGCACAACTTCTGTAAAGCACAACTTCTAGTTGCATGGTAAGATCTGACATTTCAAATACACAGAAAGCAAAGTGCTGTCTGACAGAGCAGACAACAGGCTTGCAAAACTTTGTACTTGAGAATAATGAATTCAGGAAATACCTTGTGCCTGACCCCAGCAACAATCTCTTCCTCCCTAGGAGTGATCTGTGTGCTCTGTGCTCCACAGTAATGGCAAACACACAGGCTGGAGGGAGGGGGCCATGCAAAAAGAATCTGTAGCTAATGCAAATGTCTCCTTTTTGTGTGGATCCATGTCACCATTTTTGCTTACATGGGGCAAAGTTCTTTACTTCTCTCAGGGAAGCTCTGCATTCTGCAAATCGGGGCACCATTTTATTCTCAAAGAATAGGCAAATACATGCTAAAGCTGCCTAGGATAGCAGCCACAGCAGGAGAACATTTTAAATCCAATCTGTCTCTGCTATTCAGCCACCATTTTCAAATAAGTATTGAATTATTTCCATAATTCTCCTCTCCTCTGACCTGACTTCTGTGCTTTATGACCAAGTGAGCAAGGAATCTATACATAGATCTAGAGAGTCAGCATTATTTCTATGAATTTGGGAGAAAGGGATGCTGTGGAGTTATTTGTTTTATCTCTAGGATTGGTTTTATGTATTGATATACCTCTGAAAGAAGAAAAGAATATATGAACATGTGTTAAAAAAAACCCCAAAAGATTTGTGTCGGTGGACATCCCTTCCACCTCCCCGTGAGGGTTGAACCAAGTACAGAAGAAAACAAGGGATGTCCTTGTTATTGCTTGTGGATCATCATGAGTTTTCTGTGTGTTCCTAACCAGGACAGACAGGGGCTGTTACTCTTCATTACCTCGCCCCTTGTGAAAGTATTTATAGCAAAACAAAGTGGGCATGAGGTGTCTGTTACCCAGACCCTTCAAATAAATCTAAATCAAATCTTCAGCAGTCTTCTGACATTGGAATAAGTGGTTACCCAGAGCATGGGGGATTAACGAGTCTGGTCCCACATCTCCCCCATCCCAGACTACCTGCTTGTCATCCACTTCCCAGAAAATGGACAGCTTGGGTAGTCTGTAAATAATCAAGACAAGAAGTTGTTCCAATAATACTCAAGATACTAGAAAGTCTAGCAGCAGGGCCACCTCCTACAACGTTACAATCCCTAAATTATCCCTTTAGTCACTTTTGTACCTTCAAAGAAATAAATTCGGACTCTGCATTAGGAAGAATGATACTGCAACCGTGTAATTCCCTACTACAGGTAAATAATTTGCTTTCCTGTTGCAAGGCTGGCCTGTCAACACCATGTCTGGTTCTTTTGTCTAAACTAAGTATCTGGATTGGTCCAGCTACAGATAGATATTTTTTTTGTCAGTCAGATGCTTAGATCAGATCTAGTCCCCATTATGAATGTTTTCAGGCTGCAAATGCAGAGTTTTCTGTCTGGTGGCTGCCTCCATGTTTCCATTTTCCACATTTCATATAGCCATTATCTATTTCATCATATTTAACCATTATCTATTTCATAATATTTGCAGTAGCCTGCCAGATCACTTCAGCAAGGTAGACAGAAAAATGTCACTTTTCCCTATGTGCCTGCCACATTTTCTGTTGTCTCCCGTTATTTTTCCCAGTTATTTTAACCAACAGTAATTAAACACGAATAAGATAACAAATCACTACTCTTTTTATTTCCTTGTGTACTAGCTCAATAATGTTTTAGATTCTTCTGTTTACTTCTAGGTTATTAAGTAAACTATCTGAAGTTATCAGCATATCAAAGTAGAGCAGTAATCAGTGGGAAGGGAACAGTGCTGGTTCCAGTTCTCAACTCAGCTCTGCAGTGCAAGGAACTTTTCCCTGTCCCCCTTGGGCGTGTGTCATGTGTCTCCCACGTTGACTGCAGAGGTTTTAAGACACTCCAGTGAGGATTAGGTGACAGTAGTCAGCCAGGGTGCTGTGCATTCTGCCATCATCATCAGATGAACAGTATTCACCTACTTTGTACTGCCTATGCCTGGTTTACGCACTATTGTGATGTTTTGAAATTATATATGTATCAAGATATAAGGTCAAAAAAAGCATTGAAACATCATTCCACCTAGTGGTTCTCTTGACCCTGCCTAAACCAGTGCTTGTAAAACAAGCATGATTCATGTTTCAATGATTGCATGATTGCAAGGAATGCATGATTGATGGCATGTTTCAGTAATGCTTGATTTAGATGTTATTTCTTCATAGTAAGTGTTGTTTCTGAAGTACTGTAAGTATTCTACTCTCTCTGCTGTTACAATCAAAAGCAGTATTAAGTTGAGAAGAAGACCTAACTGGATCTCCTAAATGCTGTACGAGACAACTACTTTAAAAAAGAATTGGCATAAATGTCAAGATTCCAAACAGGTAACATGAAACACAGGCAAAACTATCAGTTGGTATACTGTTTGGATCATGCTCCAAGTGTACAAGCAGAATGCTTTAAAGTCAATAGTAATAACAAATACTGGATCAAATAAAAGCTCAAAGTACATAAAATCTTGTTTAAATTCCAAGGGTAAAAAAAATGTTGATGGAATATATGCAATAACAGGTTTTTTATTAATGTTCAAGTAAGAATGGAGAACTAACAGCAGATAAGGAGTAACCATAGCTCTAATATCATGGTATTAATGGCTCCTTTTTCATTGGCAGGTTCAAAATAGCTTTAAAGTATGATGCCAGGATTATCAGTGTGTATTCCACTGAGAGAGGAATAAAGTCACAGCAGAGGAATGATAAAGTGGCAGAAGCAGAGCAGAACCTGTGTAGCTCTTGCATCCTATTGTGGTGTGTTATCCACTAGACCTCTTTACCATGAGTGCCTTTTTTTGATAGGGGGTTCAAGAGGACAAAATTAAAACTGTGTAAGTTTTACATTGGCTTTGGAAACTTGGATTTTTGTACTGTAGATTTTTGTTGAAAGAAAATACGTTCAAAACTAGTGTACAGTTTAGAATCTGAGCAGTAGTAAGCTGTAATGGTGGGGTAACTGGTACACAATTAAAATGATAAAGGATATTCCAAACATATTAGCAATCTGTTACTGAAGTTTTAAGCAAATGAGTAACAATATGGATTTCAGTGGATTATAAAAGCGTGTTTTGTCAAACTTCATATGAATAGTCTCCAGTCTATTATCACAAATAGGGCCTTTTTACTGCTCAAATGTATCTTTACTGCTCAAGCTTTTGTGCAAAGTGGTTTCCTCTTCCTTTCCTTTCTTGTAGGAACTGTATTTCCTAAGGAAAAATGTTGAATAGGCAAAGAAGAAACTTCTAGTGATGTTCTTAGTTTATTTGATAAATCAAAACACATCTCTTCTGCACAAACCCCACTTTGTGAAGGGGCTGTAGAGCATTTTGGATAGATGGAAGTAACCTGACAAATACATCCCGGGACTGTACCCATCCCTACAGCTTTTTTTAGCTGATGCCTGGCGCAAGAGCTGCTTCATCCCTGGAAATTGTGTGGAACCCTAGAGCCATAGTATGGAGGAGCATAGGGACCCCTCCAGTTTGGTCCAACTAGAGCTAACTCTGCCCCACTGGATTCAGAGGTAAAACGTCTGATGGTGTAAGCAAAACCAGAATTTATTCCCTATTCCTGCACATCAGCCAGGGAAGCCTCTTTAGGGTTGGAAAAAGGGGTTTTTTGATCCACGTTCCACTTGTGCGCGTGGACGTGTATCTGCCGTTCAGACTGAGCATACTCATTTAGAAAATATTTTAGGGGGAGTTTTGACTTCCATGCTATTTCTGAAGCGCACTATGAACAGGTGAGTTTATATAAATACTGCGTAACAGTGATAGCCTCCAAACTTCAAGGTTGCTTTATATATTGCGGTGACTCAGGGAGGCTGTTGGCAACGGAGCGGCAGCTCCGCAGCACCGGGGGCTGTGGGCGGGCTGTGGAGCGCTCTGAACACATCACATACAAACTTTCCGAAAAAGTCAAAATGCGATTTCCTTAATTGCATACAGTCTTATTCCTCCTGCCGCGGGGCTTTGGGGGCTCCCTCTAGCGGGGAATTTTAGCGTTAGGAGCTTTTCTGCTGGGCCGAGCTGCACAGCTGAGAGACAAGATGGCTGCGAGCGCCTCAGAGCTGGAGCTCCTCCCGCCCTGCGGGCCGGGCTGTGTGAAGTTAAAGGAAAGTTAACACCCGCTGGGCCCGAGCGCCAGCGCTCTGACAGGGCTGCTCCTTGGAGCGCCCGCTGCCTTTGGCTCAGCCAGCGCCTCTCAGGGCCGAGTTTCCCGCTGCCTCCCCCGAGCCCCGGGGGTGTTTCCCGGCCGCGCTCGGAAGCGCCGGGCACGGCCGATAAGGAGGCGGCGCGGCCGAGCCCGCCCCGGGCCGTGAGGGCCGCGCCCCGCGCCGGGAGGCTGAGGCCGCCCGTGAACAACGGGCTTTGAAACTCCTCAGTCGTATTGTAATGAAACCCGGTGATATTAAAATGAGAAGCGTTTTAGGGTCCTCGCTTAGTCTCGATTGCTTCGGAGAAAATATTGTGTTGTAGAAAAGACAGGAATTGGTTTCACCTTTTCCCCCCGGTTTTTAGTCTGTTTTACTTCCTGGTTCTCTTGCCTCAAAGCAGGCGAGTCAGAGATGAAAATGGATCATTACAGTGTATTTCTATCAGTCTTCAGTTTTAGCTTCATTAGGTTTTTCTTTTTTGGGGGGGGTGTTGGATTTTTTGGGGTTTTTTTGTTTTTTTGGTTTTTTGGGTTTTTTTTTGTTTTTTGTTTTTTTTCAGTTTCGGGGGGGTTTCGAGGCTATATTAATATTGCTTTTAGTTATGCCTTTGGTGCTTATTTGACCAGACAGTGCCCTGCTCAAGCTCACATTGCACGGAGAGTGTGTGCTTGTCATCCGAGCTGTGTGTAAAACACCCGGGGAGTTCCTGCAAGGAGAAATGGACGTCTGGGCTGCTGCATACTGAACCCTGCAGTTATCTTAGCTGCAAAAGTAATCAAATTTGATTATTTTTCTTCTTATTACACTGGCACAAAATAAGAGTGGGAAAATATCACTGAAACAATTAAAACTGGCAGCAAAAAATAAGAGGTTTTTTTTTTTCCTTCCCATACCTCCAGCATAGTTACATTTATAACTTAGTATGTGTCTCTTGTGGTCTCGATTACATCCTGTGTTTTTAGCTGGCAGCGTTTCCTCTGCAGAGGCCCTGTTCTGTATGCCAGCATACATTTCTGTGTATATTAAAAGAACAGAATCAAGATGAAATAGTAAATGAAACTACACCTCCCACCCCCCAAAAAGTGAGGGTTTGATACTAATGCTTTGTACTAAATAAAAGGAGGTCTATTTACTGTCATGTTTCTGTCTGTAAAAGCAGGGAGTCTGCTAACTTTGTGTTGTCAAAGATGGAGCAATTCGTTTAAGTCATCAAATGTGTTCCACAGACCTCTCCCATTCTTTAGTATTTAAATATTTGAAGACTGTATTTTTTCAGTAGGGTTTTCTGAAAATGGAGCTTGGCTGCAAGTCCTCACCTACAGAAACATCTCTTTTTTTCAGTTTGCATTGAAGCATTTTTGGAACAGTGAGCTCTGCTAACAGCTGTATTCAATCTTGAGTAAAATCACTTCCTGAAAAAAGTGAAATTAAACTTAATATACAAGCTTACTTGGAATATAATACCACGGAGTTAGGGAACTTTGTGATTATGAAACCGAATCCATTCACCCTGCTGAGGTAATTTCTTGTAAATTGTACACTGTGGAAATCTTTAATCAATGTCAATGTTTTTAAAGCTAAAATTCATACGATTCAAATGTGCTTTTTATTTCCCCTCACACAGAGAATTTGGTGGGTTTGCTTGGTTTTATTTTTTAAAAAGAAGAATTTTCTACTGTGGTTGTGTGAGGTGGGAGAAGAGTTAGGGCACATAGAATGGCACTCTTACTTGTCCTAAGTGTTTGGGACCATAAGTCAAGTCATGAAAATCATAAGACCAGTTAAAAAAAGAGAAATATCTAAAAGCTACATCTGATTTTGTAAAAAAAAAAAAAAAAAAAAAAAAAATAATAAAAAA